>JALAZF010000924.1:600000-1086121 GCA_022829125.1 Lathyrus tuberosus | reverse complement strand
GTACATTCTCACATTCCAAGATGGAATGAGTAAGAAAGCACACTAAGGGTGAAGAAGACCCCCACACTTAGTTCCAATTATCAAGGTTCAAACACACTAGCATACTTGTGTTTATTAAATGTTTTGTTGATTATGAAGTGAAGAAGTGTTTTTTATTATTTGCACCTTCAACAAGTATTGCATTTAAGTCCCTCATACAAGATCAAATGTTTAACACATTGACCCAAGATGGGCTATATGCTACACATTCTAAGATTACAAGAGAAGACCCCTTATAATCTTTTCTTTATATGAAAGGCCTAAATGCAATAAATGCCTACCTTTATTATATGTTTTGAATTTTCTTTGAGATGAGAAAAGAGACTCAAGAGAGGAGAAAAGGTAAAACCTATATGGACTAAGACTCAATCCTAATTGAAGATTAAAGAGAGTGATCCTAAAGGTTTGTGAGGTTTCAACCTAAAGTCTAAAGAAAGAAAGAATTAAACAATTCACTTCCAAAGTAGAAGATGAATTGTAATTCAAAAAGGGAAAGTAATGAGTTATTAAAAGAAAGCACATAAGTGCTTAGCAAAACACAAAATGGAATTGTAAAAGAGAAAGGATAGAAGTTGAATGTGGATTCCTTATCCACACTCAATTGAAACTTACCGAAGCCCCTACATGGTTAGCACAATCACTTACAAGTAAAGTAAGAAAATATAATGAACAAATCAAATTCAAACAAGTTGACAAACAAAGTAAAATGAGATTGAATGCTATACATGCTTCCAAGTCAGAATGTAACTCATATTTACACAACCTAATGTTATCCTAAATGAGCATACCAAATCATGCAAACAAAATCTCAATCCAACAAGAAGCAAAGAAGAAAAGGTGAAGTGATGTGAATGTGGTTCATACTTGTGAAACAAGTGACTTAAGGTGCAAGATAAACATCAAACATGCAAAGATGAAACCCAAATGTCACAATCAGAAGTCAATTAACATGCTATACATCCTCAAACAAAACCACAACTCATGGTACAAGTGCCTTCATGATCAAACAAACCAAACATGAGGCATGCATTCACAAAATGAACAAGTTAAACTTCATGCTTCAAACAAATAGCAAACATGCTTCAAAAATTATGACTTTCACCAATCAAACACCTTAAACACATGCCATTAACATATCAAGTCCACAAGCAATGAATCAGAACCAAAGTCACTCAACAATTAGGTCAAAGTCTCATGGAAGTTTCATGCATCATGCTCAAAGCAACACATCAAAAGTCATTCAAAAAAGACTTAAAAATCATCTCATAAATCTCAAACATACCTCAATATATTGTGACCACTATGTAAAAAGAAAGGCATCAAAATCATTTTTTATGATCAAGAACAAAAATGCACAAAATCATATGTCACATTAAGTATGCATACAAATGGAAATTCAAAAGAAATAATGGAACAGGGGCAAAATGGTCATAAAATCAGAAAATAAAATCATGAAAAATTTCCTAAATGTTTTAAGAATACACATGAATTTTTGTAGAATTTTCCAATATGTTTTGGTATTTTTAAAAATTAGAAATCAAACGTGTAAAAAGAAATAAAAATGAAAAATAAATGCAAAATGCAGGGGGGTATGAACATAGCAATTAGACAGTTCAAAATCATTGGGCTTCAATACATGGGGGTGTAATTATCAATCTGGTTAAGTCCAAGTCTGCGCAAAACACCATAACAATCATGCACTTCAGTCAACAGGAATTGACTCATTCTCAGCCAATGGATCAAGTCAAGGTCAATGCGTGGTCAAGGTAATCAAATCATGTATATCACAATGCTAGTACACCATAATAACCATGTAGGAACACGCACGCAAGCATCAGAGGGATTAAAATGGAACACGTGACACACACCATCCTCATTTATTCGCTGGCAACACCACCACCCTTGGATCAAAACAAATCAGACGGACATGAACAAATCTGGCATTCAAAACCCTAATAAAACCTCACCGGCCGGAGAGGGACCTCCGGTCACCTTCTCCGGCCATCTCCGGCACTGCAATCAGTCAAACGTTCCAAAAATTTATGCAATGCACACCAAAATGTTCAGGAAGTCACGTAGAGCATGAATCTAGGATTAGTTTTCACACACAACACACAATCAGAGAGAATCGAAGCAATGAAATTAGCCCTAGGTTTTGGATCTAAGCTTCTAAGAAGCTCTATCAACTAGCCAGAGTTCGTAGCTTCTAGTAAGCTCTAAACACCACAAAAACAAGCTAGATTCAGGATAAAATCGTGCAATTAAAGTTTGAGAAATTTTGAAACCTGAAATTGGAGAACTCTTGAATCAACAGAAAACCAGAGATGAGAGATTGATCTTGAGCTTCCTAAGAGCAAAATAAATGCTCTGAACCTTTGGATTTTGAAGACAATGAACTGAGATTCCAATTGGAGAAGTTGCTGCTCTCGATAGCTTGCTCTTACTTCAGCTTGTTCTTGATCAGAAGTGCTTGATGATGAACAATTGATGGAGATCAAGGTGAGAACGTGTGAAGAACTCGTGTGAAATCAGAGAGAGAATGGAGAGAACTCTGAGAGAAAAGTGAGAGCAATTTGGAGTGAGAGTGAAAAATGAGAATCCTCCTATGAAATTGTGAGAGTTTCAGCTTATATATCCAAGGTTAACTCCCAACCAGTTCAGTTAACAGTTAGAACTCTAGTTAAACTGAGTTAGTTAACTGAGTTTGAGTTAACTAACTGAGTTAGGTGGTTAATGGCACGAGTTGGGGAAGTTCTGTTAGAGTGAGGGTGAGGTTCATGGAGTTATGGTGGTGTGTAGGAGAAGGAAAGTGATGTTATGTTGTTCTGATGTAGCAGCAGGAATCTTGTGGTGCAAGTTTCATACATTTCCCTTCTCATGTAAGAAGCAGCATGGTGGAGGCACGTGCATTAATTGTTTGGTTTAATGAGGAAATGGACTGAAGTGATCATGAAAGTTTGTTGAATGACTGAACCAAAAACAATGTGTGAATTACTATACAAGACAGTCAATGCATCAATGCAAATGGTGATGTTTGAACATGGATTTCTTTATGACCAATGCATGAAAATGGATCATCTTGGTGTCAATGGATTGAGGATGCATCATAGAACATGTTTGATGTTTGAATCCAAGTGAAATAATGCCTTTAAAGTGATGAAAAATGACTTAGAACACAAGGATGTGAGACTGCATCATGGGCGTGTGAGTGAGGTTGGCTGGCAAGGCATGTTGGCATGAGATTTTCAGCATAATCACCATGACTTTGGCCCCATATATCGCCTCTATAACTTGATCAAATGGAATTTTGTCCAACATGAGTATTGAAGATGACACTACAAGGAACAACTTTGATGTTGAAAAGTTTTTCATTTGAGGTCTTTAACCATGAGAAAAATGAGTGGACATTTGTCCCACCACATGCTTGTTAAAATGACTGCGCGCATGACCTGAAAATTCTTGGTCATGACCTAGTTTTGCCCAAGTTTGTCTCAACTTTGATCAATCATATCTCACTCAATATTTATCCAATGGAGATGTTCTACACATGGATTTGAAGCTCAAAGCAAGGCCTTTCATTGAGGCAGAGTGGAATTTTCATTTGGTGCTTCAATTTTGAATGGCCTTGGTTCCAATTATGATGCAAAATGGCCAAAACCTGCTATTTTTAGTAACCCTACTTCATCCAAAAATGGCAACTTTCCAAATCTTGATTTTTTTATGATTCCTTTGGAGTTTCTTGATCAAATTTTGTACATTGGTCACATATAACATGAATTTCATGAATTTGGCTTTAAAAAGTCAAGAGTTGACTTTTTCCTCTGATTATTTGACTTGGCCCCAAATTCCCTGATTTTTTATCTTTCTTCCAATTGAATCACTTCTAAAACCAATTGAGATGCAATCTTCCACATCCATACACCTAGGGACATATAGGAAAACATGACATCAAGTCTTGCCCAAGGAAGCAAAGATTCCTTGATTTAAATGGAAACCCTAATCTTGGCCCCCTCTGGTTAGGAGGTAAAAGTGCAGTCTCAAATTTCAAATTCCTCAGAGTATGTTGTGTATCCTCTTAAAGGATGATGAGATATACCATTTGAGGATGATTTTGGATCAATGAGCTATCCCTTTTGAGGGTTTTCCTTCAATTTTTGAACCTCTTGCATGATGAAAGATGTAGTGCTTCAATCTCTCATTGGATCTCACTCTCTTGAGATAGTGGATGATTAATTGAGGTAGTATGAGACATGAAAGACCTCTTGGCTTGCCTTGAGGCCACTTGCCTGACTTTTTGTGCTT
Organism: Lathyrus tuberosus; assembly: GCA_022829125.1. NCBI lineage: Eukaryota > Viridiplantae > Streptophyta > Magnoliopsida > Fabales > Fabaceae > Lathyrus > Lathyrus tuberosus. Next base: position 1,081,780 of record JALAZF010000924.1, on the reverse strand, counting down.
TGAATGATCCTTTGATTGTCCACCTTCCACCTGATCACATGCCCTGATGGTAAGAAGGATGCCATGCTTCATTTTTCTATATTAAATGCAATGCAATGCTAATGAGATGGATATGATATGATAAATGATAATGCCATGCTATGATGCCAAAAGGGGAGAGCAAATTTTGGGGTATTACACCAGGGACACGATCAACAGAGAATTCCACCTCTATCTTTAGCGACACATCTGATATGTCATCCAAAACACGTCTAGAACTCACGCACAACTGGAAGTTCATCGTTGTGACTTTACTGCTACTATCCAGAATACCATCAACGCAAACATGGCAACATCTGAGCATCTCTTGAGAGTTCTTCTACTTACTTAGCAGGCATAACCTTAACTCTTCACTTTCGTCAAAGTTAAGTTCACTCTTTACTCTCTAAAAAGCAACCATCCACAATACCAGATCATTTCCTCTCGGAGACATCCCAACTTACCGACGTACAAAACCTCAAATTTGTCTCATCTTCAGATATATAAGAATATGCATCGGCTCATCAACACCATCGGTAAGTACTTCGCTTAACTCCGAACAATTTACTGAACACACTATCTAAGCTAACAAGATACGTCTATTCCATCCCGCATGATCCCGTCTACTATCAACAAGAGATTAAGGGTGATCAGTTCCTCAATTTGTCAATAGACAGCCGACCATCATGATGGGGTATAAACCATCTTTACCAAACTATAATAGTGTTCCTTGCATCTTGTGCACAAGCTATCTAAGGCACAATCCTTAGTTGAGATAAGCATCATTTCTGTATTTCCTTTAGTTTCAAAAACAACACACTCTCACAACTCCTACATCCTTGAAATCAGCAGCACACTACCTTACTTATCCAAACGATTGGTAACCACAGGGTTTAGCTCTTACCAATGCGTCTCAAGAGTAACATCATCTCATTCCAATTGAAGACAAATAGTTCTCATCCTTAGGAAACACGTCACGATACTCTACACGTCGCTGGCCAACCTCTAGCCAAACATCGCCTCCTCCCTCACAAGGAAGCGAACAGCAAGGACACATGTCCGTCTTCCCTCGAGGGTCACACCATTCTCAAACAGGTGAATAATCTAACACTGCACTCCCTCATGTAGTAACATGATATCCGATCTCTTCAACAACGGGAACAACATTGTCCCAATCAACAATCGCACTCTTGCAATCAACGACACACTAAGCCAACACTCCACACCTGAAGCATCTTGGAGAAACACAAGCTTCTCCCCCACTTGTCTCGCTCTCATCTTGCAGATAAGGGATTAGAAAAACAAGAAAGTATTGATAGTGTTTCACACACATATCACGTACTAAGGAACAAACAACATTGACAGTATTCAACTGTCACACCACAACAACTCGACAACTTCGTTGGACAGACCGACCTGCTCTGATACCACTTTGTAACACCCTAAACCCCCGCGACAATTAATAACAAAATATCAGAGTAAAAATAGCACACATAGATTTAGGATGCTACTTTCAATTATTCAACTTCTCATGCATACTAAAAGTAATACATCAACATCGAAATTAAAACATAGTATTTAAACATTTCTACGGCAGTGGAAATTCAACGAAATCTGAAACATATTCAACCACACATAACATTATCAAATAAAAGAGTAATAACACACAACAAAGTAAAGGACTCTAAGCATTCCGACAACCCGGTGTTACAATCAGAGCAGACGCGACTCGATGACATAAAAGAGAAGACCTCGTCTTCGCTAACTCCAACTCCGAACTACTCCTGCGTATCTGCACGTTACCCACGTGGAGATAACATTCAAACAGAAGGGGTGAGATTCTCAAAATCACATAAGAAAAGCATAATATACGTATGAAAGAACATAATTCTTATCGGCTCACCCTGACAACACAACATCCACACAAATACGACAACATCAACACAACACGAATGTCCATACAGACATACAATTTTATGCATCACAACACGACACAATGCAATGCAAAGCGACCTACGACTCGACTCAATGCATGTGGTACCAATTCGACCCCTGGTTCATGGTCATAATCCCCGTCGGGATTTCATAATAGTCGCTCACACCCCACATGGGCACACGACATCCGTGATCGCTCACACCCCACATGGGCACACGATCACCTGTAATCGCACACCCCACATGGGCACACGATTACCTCAACAACAACAACAACACCGACACGATTCTATTTTAAAGAATCCGGATAAGATGCTCACACCCCACATGGGCACACAACTTATCACACAACTTACGCCACATGCTATGCACTCAACCACAACATCATACCACATCATAAGCAACAACTATTGCATTTACAAGTTATGCCACAACACAACATGCCATAACTAATCAACAACATCATCATACAACATCATAAGCAACAACCATTATATTTACATGGTATGCCATAATAACTCAACAACAACATCATGCAACATCATAAGCAACAACTATTGCACTCACGGCTGCCTAACATATAGCATATACCTGCTCAAACATGCAAACATTGCAATCCACAACAACGACACGCATTCGCACAACCGAATTCCACATTTCACTGTTCAACACGTTGAAACATACACGGAAACACATACAACACGTCGAATAGTTGGAATTCTGTCATTGAAAATAATTTTAACAGAAAGTACATAAAACCAGCTTTCCAACGATTCGAACAGCGCCTCAAACGGACTTACGGATCAAAAGTTATGATCGAAACCGTATTTGAACCCAAAGCTGCCTGGCTGCGACGAGGCATCACGGCGCTCGCCGTAAGCCTAAAGGCGCTCGCCATTGCCCTTCAGAATGCAGACTTCTGCATTATTCAACGTTGGAGGCCTTTCGGGCCTCCGATTTCGATTCCGTAAAAACCCCCCAAACTCAAAATTCGAAATCCTACCTCGTACCACAATTATAAGCAACCTAAAATACATATTTGTAGATCCTCCCATCATTCATACATCATAAAATCATCAATCCTTCATGTTTATGTGCCAACCCTCAAAACCCAACAATGGAGGAAAGCATATCAACAATCAAAACAGAATTATCATGCTCATGGTAAATGAAATTCAATATCTCACATCATCAATTCTCATCAATTAGAACACATTCTAACACCACAAACATAACTCAAGCATACACATACAACCACAATAATTCATATAAACACAAATTAACACACATCAACCGATCAATTGTACAATTTCCTCTTATCAAACCTCTGACATACAAAAACCCCCAATCTCCCAAATCAACACAACCACCTAGGAATGATCATACAAGTTTATCTACCCTCATACAAAGATTATGCAACCCTTAGAGATTAAAGAATTCCCACCCTTACCTTAGATAAAGATTCTTCCGATGTCTCTAGGCCCTAGCTCTGCTTCTCCCTTTTCCTCAAAGCGGTTCTCCCAAAATGATCGTACCAACAATGACTTCTCATTTCTCTCCAATTCCTTTTTGTCCACTATACCCTTAGGACCCTTAATATGTTTTCCCAACTTCGTCCTCACTTATCCTCGCACAATTACCACTTAGCCCTTCTTTTTATTTTAAAATAATAATAATAATATATCATATAATCATATTATTATTACCAAAATATTGTTAACACATCACATACTTCTAAATACTCTTAGCACCCCTTTAACATCATCAATACCCCACAACACAGGTCATCAAGTATCAAAATATTCCACCAAAATTCACCTAACTCACGAATATCTATAATAACTTAATTAAATAAATACCTTAATTATTTTGGGGCATTACAACTCTCCCCCACTTAGAATATTTTCGTCCTCGAAAATTCACCCGATACGAATAACTCAGGATACGCCCCACGCATCCTGCTCTCCTACTCCTAAGTCATGAAAGGCAACACCATGAGTGACAAAAACAACACCATTTGGGTAAGCGTCGTCATCTCATTCCTTCCTTATGATACCGGAAAGTGTCATCTTTCGATTCCAGTAAGCGTTATCATCTCATTCCTTCCTTTTGATACCGAAAAGTATCATCTTTTGATGCCGATAAGCGTCGTCATCTCAATTCTTCCTTTTGATACCGGAAAGTATCATCTTTCGATGCCGATAAGCATCGTCATCTTAATTCTTCTTTTTGATACCGGAAAGTATCATCTTTTGATGGCGGTAAGCGTCGTCATCTCAATTTTTTCTTGTGATACCGGTAAGTATCATCTTTCGATACCAGTAAGTATCGTATTTTCAGAACACTCATTTGTGTCTGTATCTTTTTTAGATTCCGGAAAGCATCATCTTTCGATACCGGTAAGTATCGTCTTTACAGTACACTCAGTTGTGTCTGTGTCTTTCTTTGATACCGATAAGTATCATCTTCTGATACTCGTTCGTGTCGTGGATCCAACCCCGCATCTACGCCTTACCTAGTGATTTTAGACACTGGTCTGTGTCGTGTCTTCTCCATAGCACATTTTCCAATCTCACGTATCCCTTTTTATCCCCAGTAGAGTCTTCCACACTCATTAGATCTTCTACCCTAGTTTATACCCCCAGAGTGCAAATTTTCGGTTTCTGTTGGTATTCAATCCCTATTCACCTCGAATGTCTGAAAGCGCTGCTCTCATCCCTTCAGGTCCACAGTTGATTGAATAGGGGCAGCTGTAACACCCCAAAATTTGTCCTCCTATTTATACCCTCGTAAGCGGTTTATGCTTTACATTCATCTGCAACCACATTAGGTCATAACTTCATAATCATACATTTGCATTGGTCTTCTCAAGGCATGGTATCAAGGGTGTCAACCTTATTGATTATATAAGGCAAGGAGTTGAAATATGTCAAATGATCAAGTCGCAAGGGTCCATCATATCTCAAAGACATCTCACATGATCCACCATGTCACCAAGAGTTTGAAAGTGGCAAAGGGATAAAAGAGGATTACACTCTCCTGACTATTGATCCTCAACTAGGGTTTTGACTATTCTGAGCTTGAGACACCCCCATAAGCAAGGAGCTTGGGCCTTTGACATCATCTCATCACTTGAATCATCTTAGTTTGAGGCAATCTACATCATAGTCAAAGGAATTTCAGTTTTGAAGATTAATCACTTTCTCCTAACTTGTGGGGACCAAATTAGGGTTTTGCATAAAGGTCAGTTTATTTCTGATTTTTGGGCAAGACTTGATTCTATGACATTCTACATGTTCCCAAGTGTCTAGGATTGGAATATGAGCCATCAATTACGTTCATAAGAATTTCAATTGGAGGATTGATTGAAAATCAGGAGAATTGGGAAAAAAGTCAATTGATCAAAGAAAAAAGTCAACTCTTGACTTTTTGAGATCAAATTCATGATCATCATGTTAAATAGGGTCAATAGGTGAAATTTGGTCAAGATATGTCAAAAGAATCATAAAAAATCAAGTCTTGTGTGAGAATTTTCCTTTTTTTGGAAAACTTTCCATTTTGAGAAAGTTCTTAATTGGAAGTTTCCATTTTGGGAAAGTTTTCAAGTTTCAAGTTGTTAACTTCCAAGCCATTTTCAGACATGATGCAAGTTTCAATTCAGTTTGGGCCAAACACCAATGTTGTAGAGGACACTCCTACCTTTCCAAGCATATAAACAACTTGTCATTTGAATTCCTATGTCAAAAGTTATGGCACTCTAAAGTTGGGATATTCAAGTTAGCAAAACATGAAAATAACTTAGAAATTTTTCCAACTTGTGGCAGCTCAGGTCATACCATCTTCGTGCCAATTTTTTGTGAGGTTCTAGGCTTCAATTACAATTACATTTGACACAAAAGTTGTTGTATCAAGTGTGTGCTTTAATTTGATACCAAGAACGTGGAGTTTGGTTCACTAGCCATGGAGTTGTGATCCTCTAAAATCATCACCATGAATATGTTATGCAAGTTCACAGTCTTGATATCTCACCTCAAATCGTGTCCAACCCAATGTTATTGTTGTTGTCACCTTACCTCATGCGTGCCATACACCATATTGTCACCATCTTTACCATAATTAACCATGCATAGTCCTTACAAACCATATGCATACACCATACTTACCATAATGGCCATGAAAGAGAGAAAGAAACTTAGCATAAAAGTTGTTTAGGAGTTGTATCAGCTCATGCTCACATTAACATCCATCATCATCATCATGATCACCATGCCATAACAACACACCACACCATGAAAAACCTCAAACCCGTGCCAACACTTCCATAACCTCACACTCTCATTTTCAATTTTTAACCAAACTTAACAAACTTCTAACTATGATTAACATTCTAACCCAATATTAACCTCACCATATATATACCTCTGCACCCTCTAACATAATGGTTACAACAGATTTTCTTCATCACTCTCAAAAATTCATCTTCTGCATTTTTCTTCGATTTGCTCTACACAAGAACGGTTACTCCTTTTTTCTTCAGGATTTATTATCTACAAGCTGCAATGAAGGTTCTGTAAGCATTGGTTTTCATCTGGAAGAGCTAGAAGAGCCAAGAGGATCTCACTTCGGTTTGCAAGTTTTCTTCTGGTACAGCAAGGTTAAGGCTTCCATATGCATTTATTTTGCCTCATTGATCTGAAGACGAGTGTAAGGAGGCATCTCTGGGTTTCTTGGAACAAAGGAGCACATTTCTGATCAGGTAAGATCTTGGAACTTTTTCAGTCTCACTGCTAGCAAATCTTGTGGTTAGGAATGATGTAGATAGTGGTTACTTGGGTCCTCCTTCGTGAGGCATTGATTGGTTGTTTAAATTGGACGAAATGTAGATTTTCAGTTTTCTTAGGGTTTTAAAGAATGCTTCGATTTGGATTATACATGCATGTTTTGAAGGAACCAATAGCATATTTGGAATCTACACAGAAAACTGGGTAGGATAGTGTACTCATAAGGGTTTTCTGGAAAATTCGCCACCGTGCATGGTGGTCATCTCACCGGAGAAGATGACCGAAACTGAGCTCCGGCGTCTATCTCCTAAAACCTAACAGTCTCCGGTGACTCTCTCCTTTTAATCTGGGTCGTGCATATTTGTGTGATCCAACCGTCCACAGCGTGACAACGCATTAAAATGCATGCCCCTTTGCACATGTTATGTTATTTTCTTTTTTCCTTTTTTAATTTCTCTGAATAATGAAATATGGTGTGTTGCATGCGTATACTCCCAGGTCCATTACCATGCGCCTTCGTTTATAGCCTTAGGATCTGTAGATCTGTTCTGATCATCATGGGACCTTTAATCCTACGCTCCTAATGGGGTCAATATGTTTAACTAACCCCATATTATAGACTGCAAGCTTGCACGCGCGTTGGGCCTTGTTATAGTTGCTTTTCGCACCCCATATTTCTGTGGCCCATTGATTTTTGAACTGAGAAGTAATTACTAACTGCACCCTGCTTTGCTTTGTGAATTTTATTTTCTTTTCAAATTGACATGTTCCAAAATTCAATATTAAAAATAGCTCCCTTTTGAGAAAAATTCTAAATAAATTCAAGGGTGTTCCTGAGGATATTAATTAATTTTTCTTGAATCTTAAACTGGTTTGATATTTTTTTATGAATTTTGATTGAAAGAAGTTTTCATGATCACATCTTTTGCAATAGGCCTCATAAACATTTTTTTACAACTAGTTTTGTGTTGATATTTGGTGTGCTACCAACCTATAGGATTAGGTATATCTTAGGAGACTTTGTCTATTTTTCTTGGGAATTATAAGTCACTTTTAGATGTACTTTTGAGGCCTTCTTGTGAGTGCATAGTGATTGACAATGTGTGCAATGTTTGAATTGGTTTGAGTTTGGTATAAGCATGATTTTAAACACCTCTTTTAGGCGTGTTTGGCTACTGATCTTGAGATTGTATGACTCAATTCCCTTAATTTTTGGATACCTACAACCATTTTTCATGTATGCCTAATCTTATATTTGTTTGCTCGTTTGATATAACTAATCTCTAGGGATGTTGATAAGGCATTCATGCCATCTTTAGGTATCTTTTAGGTCATTTATAGGCACATATTAGGATACACTTTAAGGCCTGGAAACCCAAATTATAGGTCATTTTTTGTTGCTTTGCTGATTGACTTAAATGTTGTTGAATGTGAATATCAATGTGTATGAACTTTGTGCATTCTCTTAGGACCTCTTGAACACTTTCTTTTGCCATTTCATTTTGGAACTTGAAAGTCCAATAAGGAATGTTATAGGTACTGACTTGTAGCATTACTAACCATACTCACTTGACTTCTAACTCCATTTCACATGTTTGAACTTGTTTTGCTCCTAAATGTTGCATTAGGATTAGAATTTGTGTTTGCTTGCATGATTTTCAAGAGTGTTTTGCTATGCCTACTTTAACACACTTTTAAGTGCATCCTAAATGCATTTCATACATGTACATTAACTTGCATAAGACTTGATGACATCTAATTGTACTTCATAACTCATGAGACATGACATTGAACAACATCATCCTAATGCATCATTGTTTGCCTAACTTGTTTAGCTCTTTTAAGCTCAACCTTTGTCTAACACTTATAGACTTTAGACATGACTTATTAGGAGTCATTAGGTACTGACCTAAGCCTTCTTAACTTGTGTATGTGCCTTTGTGTTTCATCTTCACTTGCATTACAAGTTGCTAACCTTTAGAAGATAGTTGAAGTTGTTTTGTGCTTGTTTTGTCCTAGCTTCTAAACATGTAATGAATTGAAACTTCCATGATGATTATAGGTCACTTTTAGACATTCAAATATGGCTTAACTGCTGACTTGTGACATACCACTTGCATACATCCATAACCACTTGTGCTTTGTATGAACATAACTTATAGGTTGCATCCTAATTGACATAGTTATGCACAAACTTGCTCGATCCTTATGAATGCTTCAACATGTGATCTCTAAGGTAACTCAAGGACATTTGGGTACATCAAAATGTGGTTTACATTCTGATCTAAATCATTCATAGGTCTATTTCATCTTTGCTTATACACCATAGCATTTCATATAATTGTTGCACCTTAAGTGACATGTTCTTGTATGAGATTGTCTTAATCTTTTGAAAACACTTTGTCATGAACGTTTTTCTTTCTTTTACACATCTTTGAACACATCATAAGATGCATTCACTACTGACCTCAACTCATTTCCTTGTCTTAAATCAATTCATGTGACTTCTAAACATCTATCTTGCCTAGTTTATAAACAACATGCGTTTGTGTGCTAGTTTAGGACTAGTTTGAGTTTGTTTAATCTTTCATGAGATGCTAACATAGATAGGAGCTTAGTATGCTTTAGGTACTAACCTACCCATGATACCACATCTTAGGATATCTTGCATTTGTTTGGTGTGACATAGGACAATCCCAGGTCATCTTGCACTAGTTTTAGGAACTAGGTTGCATAACTTTTCAACTACTTACTAGTTGAAGCTTGTATTACATCTTCCTTCGACCATGTGTTGGTTGAGCTTGTTTGTGAGGTAAGTCGTTACTTGAATGCTTGTTTGCTCATTTACTTAACCTCTTTCATCTCTTTCTCCTTTCTCTTTCACTTATGGATTGAATGATGTAATGTTTGCTTGTACAACTTGCTTGCACCCCATAGGGCTCCTAGCATAGTCTTAATTTTTGATTAAGACTAAGGTAGGATAGACATTAAGTAGAGCAATCTATGTATGCTAACTTAGGTAGAGATCTTTCCTTTCTTCCTCATAATTCAATCATAGGATCAATGATGCATGCTAACACTAGGATTGAGTCCCCCATTAGATTTTCTTTTCAAACTTTGAGTCATCTCTTCTCTCTCTCAAAGAAAAGTTAAAACACTTAATGAATAAAGATGTGCTTTGTGTGCCATAAGCCTTAAGTACATAGTATGCTTTGTCGCGCGAGGCGTGTGACTCGTTACGTAAAGTGTTCACTATGTCATAGACTTTAACACTTTGCATATCGCAACAAAACAGCCAAAACACTTCTTCTAAAAGACAATAAACAGGCAAACGTCCTTTTCTTCTCATCTCCCTCACTCCACTCATAAAGGATGCGTCATTTCCATTCTACCGCAAACAGGTTAACGCGTAAGACTCCCACAACGAGCGGCAACACCTAAACTGCTAGAACGTGAACGTTGACGTATTCCACCTAAAAGACACAAACAAAACCGACCCTGTTAGGTCGAATTACGATTGCTCTGACTTTCTCTTTTCGGTTAGATTGAGGATACGTAGGCACGAGACGCGATGTCTTGGCGAGCAAACTTCCCCCACAATCCGTAGTCCTCCGAACTACGTTGACTCTGACTTTCCCGCTCCCGAACGAATACGTAGGCCTAGGACGGCGATGTCCTATCGAGTCACCTTTTCTTTTCTCCCCCGTTTATCCGATCCCCCGTTTCTAGTTAGCAGTCGAGCTTCAGATAACCTACACCCTTTGATCGATAACAACAAGCGTGGATCCCATCGAGTACGATGGACGCGAGGGGGTGCTAATACCTTCCTCTCGCGTAACTGACTCCCGAACTCAGGCTATGGTTGCGATGACCATTCCTTTCCCTTTGTTGAGGTTTTCTTTGATCGTTTCCTTTCCCTGCGTCGGGATAAATTACGTTCGGTGGCGACTCTTTTGTTCCTTTCCACCGGTTGATTTTTGCAGATGCGACAGCTGGGCGTCGATTTCAACGGAACACCACTTCCTGGGCATTTCGATACAAGTAAGTCGGTCTCTTTCTCGAACCAAAGGCTCGTGATATCATTTGTTGGGGGGAGTTTACTAGGGAGCATTGATACATAGTGTAGGACTAGACACCTTTATGAGACACACACCACTTGTCCACCTAAAACCTTAAGGTGATAGGTGAGTGGGTTCTCCCACTTATAAATGCTTAAGTCACCACATTCCTATCCAATGTAGGACTATTTCCCCAGTTACTCACACTTGCTTATATTATTCCAATATATCGGTTATGCCTTGTTGTCAAACGAGCAATTTATCTGCGGATGTATGTAAGGTTACAAATTCTGAACTCATCAAACCACAACAACAGTGGGAATTTCTGTTTAATTTTTGTTGTACTCATTGAATATAAATTATTTTGATCACTTCAGCATCATTCTACTATGTTTATAGAACAAAAACTTAAATTTTACTGGTTTGATATTCTCTCTTCTGTTTGACAAATATTAGTGTTCTTATTTAGTTCCTCTCATGTTGCATTTTATCTTATATAATCTTCTATGATGATTGGGGTTAGGAATTTCTTAGGTACAAAATTAATATAATTATAAATAAATCATAAGAGGGATTTGTATGGGATCCCTCTAGTTCATAATGAAAACATAACCTATTTATAGAGAGTCAATACTAGTTTGTAGCACCATTTTTTGTTGCGCGTAATTTGGCTTTGATCCAAAAGACACAAAGTCATGTGTTTTAGAATGATGATATTTATTCCCAAGTAAAAGGACATAAAAAGAGGGGGTGAGTGAGTTCTATAGGCAATATTTCCAAATTTAAAAAATCAAAAGTTTTTTTGTCTGAAAATCAAGAGTTGAGGGATGAACTTAAAAAAATGTGAGAAAGTCAAGAGAGAACAAATGTGTTTATGGCAAATATAATGTCAGTAATACAAAATTGATTATCTAAATATTTGAATTATATTTTACACGCTGCAAGACATGTATATTATATTTTACTCTTCGAGTTCATATTTCAAAAACCAAAATAGAATACAAAAGATTTAGTTTTGTTAAGCTTCTTAGTTGATATCTGTGCAGAGATATTAGATGTAGAAACAAAAATTCGAACTCGCGACATTTCATTTGTTCACTTTCAAAAATAATAAATTCTCGGTCACTAGACTACTTGACAAAAAAAAACACAAGAACCAAAAAAAATTGCAAAATAAAAATAATAACAAAATATTTTAAAGGGACAAAATAGACAATACTATATTTGTAGGGAGTTGGGGGCATATTTAAAACGAAAAAATAAAAACTTATGAACATAAAAATCACAAACCTATTTCAAGAAATTTGTATTGAATGTCACAAGTTTACAACACATTTGATAATTTTGAGGTACTATCATAATAGTATTTGACAAAAATTGTAAGAATAAACAATCAAGTTTTTTTTGTTTTTTTTTTGTAAAGAACAATGATAAATATCATAGATTGCGTTTGTGGAAATTAATCATACAATATTTACAAATTGATCATACAACAAAGACAGAAAACTACCCAGCAAGTTCACTTATTGGAGGCCGGTCCATTATATCAGAAGCAGCCCTTGCATTCCGCTGCAACAATGGATCAATATCTGGCAATTTAGGAATCTGAACTAACAAATCAATGGTCCGTCGAAGGAGCCGAGCTAGATCACCATCATCCATTGCACAATCCATCATTATTTCTCTCCATGTCAACCCAGAAGCCCAAGCTTCAACCATGCCACAAAATTGGCTATCCAAACAGCAAGATATTGTCACCCCATGCTTCTCCTGAATTGCCAATAAGGCACTCCTTTGCTCATCTAATAACCCTATGACATTGACAACAGTTGCAGAAGGCTCATAAATGTAATTGTTGTTCTTCCAGGGTCTAACTTTTATACCCTCGGACACCAAACCTGCACACACTCCAGCAAGTTGTGCAGGTTTTAGTTCTAGTAAAAATTTACTGCGAAGAACCATTGCAAGCCAGAGCTCATTTTCTCCACGGATCGCTGAAGCAGTTTCTCCCAGTGGAAATATGTCATGTGTGTTAATATCTAAAGCTCTGGTCTCACGTATGACATTGCTAACCTGCATAAACTCCTTCCAACCTGAGGGTTCAATTTGTTCTATACGATTAGTCAAACGTTTGGATCTAGTCTTCATTCGCTTGATTTTCTCCTCGATAAACTTGGCTGCATCTAGGATTTTATTATATTCTCTATGGCCTTCAGTACGAGACATCTTTTTTTTCAAGCGTGCAACTTTATTTCTTTGCTCCCTGTATTGTTCAGCTGCGTCTCTGTATGCTTGAGACTTCAGTAGCAGCTCATGATTTTCAGAGAAGCTACTCAAAACAGGAACATTTAAACTCCAAGACCATGTTTCCAGAGATCCTTCTGTGAACCATAAACCACCGTGTTCAGAGTTGGCAAGGTTATCCCACTTCATGTCCTCCTTATCAAGGAGATCGCTCATAATTTCTCGAGGTCGGGTATCTCCTTCGACTAATGGAACATCAGGAAGTCCTGTCTCATAAACTGTTTTAATCCATTTATCTGTAAATAGATACCAAGAGTTATCTGACCCAAGAGCTACGTGATATGATGGTACGGGATCTTCTTTCAATTCAGAATCTGCATCAGCTGAATTTAATGCAAAAGAATCCACAGAACGTATCATGTTTTTTAGTTTTGAAGCACCGAGGGAGTTAACCTTCCCCAAAAATACAGCAGGAATTGAATGTTGAACTCCTTCAGAATCTCTATACTGCAAGCACAAAAATGGTAAATGTCCATTTTCAGACTCTTCCAACAAAAGTTTCAAGGCAGATATTCTTGCTGCTTCTTTCTGTTTTCGCAATTCAGTCCGAACACGTTTTTCTGCTCTTAAATTTCCTTGTAATTCTGCAATCTCCTTGTATTGTCGCTGTGATAAAGCCTTCCTGCTTTTTCTATCTATGGCCTCATCAGTGATTTCTGACATTAGCAACTCAATTTCTTTTTCAATCTTATTAATTTCCTCTTTAGCAGCCAGCATAACACTGCTACTAACATAATTTCCAAAACTTTGCTCAATTAACTTCCTAGCTTCATCCAAAGTTTTCCCTGAGGAAAGATTTGTCTCTAATGTGCTTGACCTACGAATGGCTTTCCCACCACCAAGAAGATTCAAAACCATTCCATATGAAGCAGTAAACTGCGACACCAGAGGCTCAAGTCCAGAAAAAAGTACCTTGCAGCACTCTTCGGCATCTTCATTAGAAGTTTGGACGAGGACTACATGACCCCTTTCATCAATGCCTCTACGTCCAGCACGCCCAGCCATCTGAAGCAGTTCATTTGAGGTCAATAGGGTGCGCCCATGATCACTTCTTTTGCTGAGAGATGCGATAACAGCTGTTCTAGCAGGCATATTGATTCCAGCGGCCAGGGTTTCTGTAGCAAAAACAACCTTGACAAGTCCTTTTTGAAACAATTCTTCTATGAAAGCTTTCCACAGAGGTAGACATCCAGCATGATGCGCAGCAACCCCTTGCAAAAGTCCTTTCACAGCTGTATCTCTGACAGCATCAGGATACTGAATGCGGAACCTCTTTAAAGCTAGTTGAACCTCACTCGCTTCACACTCATCTAGAAGTTTGAACTCTTCAACATGTTGCACAGCTGCATCACAACCTTTTCTGCTAAAAATAAACCAAACAGCTGGAAGCATATCCCTAGACTGAAGGTGCAATAAAGTATCGATTATTTGAGGAACCTGAAAAAAATTAAATACTATACTCATCAACAGTCTGCTCATTACTAAAAATACAGAAGAGTCTTAGCTTTCTAACAAAAATGTGTGCATTTTTAGCCCAAATGTGTATCAAAACCCACACCACGTATTTCAATATCCATGGTGATTGTCGGGCATATAAATGTTGCCATGTTATTCCCATTTCAAAAGATTTTATGTTGTGAAGAGATATGAAATCAATTGCTACTACGAACATCATAAAGTGCAAAAACAAATGAGAAAATTGATTCAGAGGCCAAACTTGTGATCGACGAATCGCATTTATGTCATTCTTTGAAAGAGGGCGATGTTCCAACATGCTATCATCATTTTCATAGCTTGTGCGAGTTCCACGTTTCCGGGAATTCATTTTTCTAGGCCAGTCATCCTTGTAAGATTTAGCTCCTGCAGCTTGAAGTTGTAAATAATTGAGTGATAGCTTCCTGCATTACATAAAAGAAGAAAGACTTAGTTTCCATTTTGATTTGATTCAGTTATAAAATAGTGATAATCATATTTCTTTTGGAAAAACACTGAATACTTATATATTCATAAAAACTGACTTATCCATCATTCTATTAAAATTCTTACAGTTATCACTATAATTATTATTCTAACATTAAGCAATGCAAATGAGTAAATAACATTCATAATCAGTATCATCACTACCAGCAACAATTATGCTGCCGAAGTTGGTGATGTTACAGTAGTCTCCACCCCTTTAACCATCAGATTATTGGCTAGAATCAGTACTGCGACAACGACACAACATGGTATGATAAATCACATTAATTAACAATACCAGATCCACACTAACTAAATTTGGACTCTTTTTAGCCATTTATAAAAATAGGTTTATTGATATCATCCCTTGTCTTAATAGACCAAAATCAAACTAATAGAATTCCTGAGCAATTATTGAAGCATACAACACAGCATATCCAAGAAGTCAGTGCAGCCATATCCACAGTAATCAGAGCCCTCTTAACATTCTTGCTGCAAGTCCTAACAATAGTAAATATCATCTCATCTATTGACTATTAGTGTTACTATGATCCAGAAATGCTGGGATTACAAAATAATAGTCTCCCAATACTAACAACTTCTCACATTTATAAAATCAAACTAAATCTAACAACCTATGAAGCACGGACTCCGTCATGGACACGGGACACAACATAACACAGACACTCCGACACCGATAATATAAAAAATATAAAACACCACCACTACATATATGTCAGTATTTGCCCTTCATTTATCCATCTATAATTAAAAGAGTTGAAAATATTCTAATTAAAATTAATGTCTTGGAATTTTCATTGATTACATTGCTTCAATATATGTTTAACCATTTTAGATATGGGTGAGATTTGTCAAAAAAATGTATAAGGTGTGTTGTAGCAAAGAAAAACTTGTCAGAATTGTCAAACATGTGTTGTATGAGTGTTATACAGGTGTAGGACACCGATTCAAAGAGTGTCAAAGCAAAGAAAAAAAATATTTATTGGGGGACACTTGTCTGACTTTTCCGGCACGTGTCGTACGGGTGTCAAACACCAATGTATGTTGGACAACGCAACACGCCTACTCCTAGAGGTGTCCGTACTTCATAGCTAACAACTCAATTCTCTGGGTCATGGGAGATTTATAATAAGTTTTATCACATAACCATCTATTTTAAGCCCTTTTGCATGCTTGCAAAGTAGTAAGTGACAAAAATTCAACAAAAGGAACTATAAAAAAAGTTCAAATAAAGATATTATCAAACTTCATGTTACTCAACAAATCAACCATTACGAACCCTACCGAATCCATAAATAAACCACAGAAAATATGGAAAAGAGAATATATTAATGGACTGCCAAATACCGCCTTCAAATTCAAACAAGTCTTCATATTAGCAATATTCAATTTTTATGAAATGAAAATGGGTGTGACTGCAAAGTGAAAACAAATACTACTCTTTATATTTAAGAAATGCTTCTACTAATACAAAATATATTAAATAATGAACTAAACTGAATAAATACAGTAAGGATCCTAGAATCACCTGTTCATCTGTGTTCCTTTCTCATCAAGAAGTGGTAATAAGGAATTCTTCAAAGAGAAATGCCAAGTTAGAGGAACTGGGCGTTTCAACGATGTTACCAATTCTGTTCCACCATGAATCTGAAATAAAACATCATTCAATTTACTACTTGAATGTTTCATCATGAATATGAAAGCCAAAAACATTTTGCAATATTGCAAAAAGAATTTAGCTTATATAAACTACCAAACAAAATGAAAGACAGATTTAATTTATTATTTGAATTCTGTCACTTGGGATAGTTTCATAAGTCAATTTAGTGAAGATGCAACAGTAATGAACTCAGCACGTTTTGCCAACTTATGTCACATGAAAATGTTACCAGCAGCATCAAAGAAACTCATTATTATCAAGGTAATTTTACATAAAATAAAGTAATGTATTCTAGTTCTTTCTCTTCAATTATATTATGCAAAATTTTCTGATAAGTAAAATCTGAATACCAAAAATTGCACAGATATGAGGTACTTGAACAATAGATGGAATGTTTCAAAGCCCAAATTGTCCAAGTCAATCAAGATGATCCAATTTGTAAATCTCCTTAATAAAAGCCTGATGTTAGGTAAAATTTCAAAAAAAAATATCTATGACAAACTTTTGGATGTTTCCAATTAGAGTGGTTAAAACATTTATTGGCTCCAAACAGGAAATAAAAAAGCCACCGGTGGTGATATGTTGTCATGTTCTTTATATATGGCCGAAATTACATGCTTGATACTTAACAAATTTTGCAACTGTAATAAACATCACTAGCACAATCTTAATACCTGACCAATCCAACCAGCCAACTCATCTGGATTTGCCACTGTTGCTGAGAGACAAATAAGTTGAACTTCTTTTGGGCAATAAATAACCTGCAGCAGTAAAAAAAAAATGCATAAAAATTAGAAGAAATTGAGCAAGCTAAGTCATGCGCAAAGATGGTAAATCATGAAAGACAGTAAATAATGCTTACAATTTCTTCCCAAACTGTACCGCGAGATATGTCACTAAGGTAATGAACTTCGTCCAAAACAATCACATCAACATTGACAAGTCCACTTCGAGAAGAAGTGTTACCAACACTGCATGAAAATTGCAGCAACAAAATGATTATCGAGAAAATAAATAAAGGAGATCGGATTTAATAATTTACTTAATATGAATAAAACTTCAGGTGAGAATAATTATGACATTGCCATAATCAAACTACAAAAAACAAGGTCAAATGAAAAATGAGTTTAACAGGCAAGTCCACCTCCTCAACCTCTAATCCATTGGACCTGTGAAGCCCCCATACTTAATACTTTACACATGAATGCAATACAACAGAAATGCAATGATAAAGAAAATTCTCAAAATGAGAAGATATAACACATGTTATATATTTATAATAAGACATTGATATTACACAAAAATGTACAATTTTACATTTACACAATATTCATAATAAGACATTGATATTACTACATTGGTAGATAATGATCGTGATCATAATTTAGAAAAAAGATACTTGTAAAACATAGATAGACCCATATTTTTCTCTTGTCCATATTAAAATATCCTCTTTTCCTTGTGAACATGTTACAAATGTAATTTTTTCCCTAAGAAATTTCAAAATGGCACAAAAAACATCATTAGTCCTATTTATAAATCTCGACCCTCCAAAATACCACTTCTACAAATAGCTCTTAATACCGCATCTCTTCCTAGACCAGGACCTTTTATTAAGACTTCTACATATTGCACGCCAAGTATAGCTTCTAAGTCTAATACATAAGAGGTAGTCTTGCCAATTCAAGAAATCCATTCATCATCAAGTGAATCATGTATATCTCCCCTAATATCAAACAACCATCTCTCCCCTCCTATACCCTATATCCTCATAGCACAGATAAAAGAAACATATACTCCAATTTGCCCCCAACATGAGGAAAAACATGTTTGTAAAAACTTTAAAATATACGTAAAGGAGTTGTATATTGACACCATAAGACAAATGTATCATTCAAAATTTCCATATGGAAATTAAAAGAATTAGAGGATACTCCTTGGATATATAACCCCACGTTTTGACAGCACATTAGCAAAAAAAAAAAAAAACAAGGCTCAAAAGTTTAAGATTGCTACTTTGTTCACAAAAATGTCTTGTCTTAGATAATAGATCCAACTTTCTAACGTAATGCACCTTTGATATAGCATGTTGCGTAGTATCTCTGTAGTCATAATCAAAACCTGAGCCTCCTTGTTGACGGCAGAATCACCTGTAAGAAGGCCAACATATTTGTCGCCAAAAGTTTCCCTGAAAATTTACAATAAACCACCAACTAAATGAAATGCAGACTCTAAGGGATCTTTGTCTTATGTTTTCATTTTCAAATCAACTGATAAGCATAAGAGAATATAGATTCAATATCTCCCTCACCATTTTTTTACAATATTTTTTAAAATGTTCATAACATGATATTTGCATAAAATGCTATTCAATAGTTTGTCACATACCGGAATTCGCGAAACTTCTGATTCGACAACGCTTTAAGAGGAGTCGTATAGAATAATCGCCGTCCTCTAGCCACCGTAGCAACAGCCGCAGCCTCCGCAATCAAAGTCTTCCCACTACTCGTCGGAGCAGAAACCACCACCGAAGAACCTCTCAGAAAAGCTTGAATCGCTTGCCGCTGGCAAAAACAAGTTCCAAAATCCAAAATGCACTTAATCAGAAAATGAATCCTAAATCTAAAACCTCAAAACCAAGCAGTTACATGAAGACAAAAGCCGAACCTGAAACTTATCGATTCGAAAATTATAAACGGAAGCAAGTTCATCAACGTCAATAATTCCAACACCAAACTCTCGCACTTCATTACAAAGCTTCTCAACTCTCTGCCACCTGAATCCGTCATCACGTTGAGTCAATTCATCGACTTCAAACGTTTCGCCTTCTTCGGAAACCTCACCGGATACAACGTCGTCGTATTCATCAGCAGCAACGTCCTCGTCGTCGTCGTCTTCTTCGTCATCTTCTTCGTCATCTTCGTCGTCGGCATTGAATGTGCGGATAGGTGAGGTTGGGGACTTGAAGGAGAGTTTGAGAGAATGAGAAAAGGAACGATGGCGGAGGAGAGAGAATGAGAAAGCAGTTGGAGTTGGGAAGAGAGAGAAAGAATGGTGGCGAGGTTGAAGTAATGAGAGGATAAGTTGAGTGTTGGTGGTGCTGGCCATGGCGGGAGATGGCGAGGTTTTGCTTTACTTCTCAATTCTTTCATTTAAGAAGATTTTTTTGTTAAGTGGATAAAATCAAAAGAGTTCTATCACAATACTCAAAAAGAGATTTTTTTTTTTTTTTTTTATTCTTCACAGTTTATAAAACTATAATAATTTTTTAAAATTTTCAAAAAATATTCTAATTTCTTTACCGAAATTTTCTAATAAAAAAATTAAAATTTGAATTTTAAGAAAGCTTTGTTAATTTTAAATTTAAATTTATATGCTGAAGAAATATGAATGTAAATACTTTTATCTATTTTCCAAAATATGAAGGGAAAATCATTAATACCATAATTTACA
Organism: Lathyrus tuberosus; assembly: GCA_022829125.1. Classification (NCBI taxonomy): domain Eukaryota; kingdom Viridiplantae; phylum Streptophyta; class Magnoliopsida; order Fabales; family Fabaceae; genus Lathyrus; species Lathyrus tuberosus. Next base: position 1,061,591 of record JALAZF010000924.1, on the reverse strand, counting down.
AAATAAAATTGTATGTTGAATTCGGATTTTCCAAAATATGTTAGTCTTAAATTTACCTTTTACATTATATTCTATATATATTACTACTCTTCTAAAACTTTTTTTTTATTATCTATCAATCATTGGATTTAGAGCACGACAATAAATTAAAGACAAAAACATGAACCATTCACTTGCGCATCTACACTGGATAGACTAGAGTTGGACAAAATAAAATAAAATTGGGCCAAGTTGTTGGAACTGATGTGCTCGTAGGCAGCAGTCAGGTTAACCGGTTAAATCAGGTTGGGCGATTTGAATATATATGATTTAAGATGGTTATTACTGGTCAGTTCTGAGCAATTTAATCCACAGTAAACCGAATCTGATCGGTTATACACAATGGTCCATTAAAACCCAATATTTTCAAATCAACTGAAACCCTAGATCTAATTTTTGCGTTGTCACCTTCTCTCTTTCTCTAGTTTTTCTTTCTTCAATTCTGAGTTCCTCTCGAACCAAAATTCATTGTGGTAGGGTTTGTTTTTTTCAAAAAACTTTCTTCATAATCTCAAATCCTTGCTTTGAAAACTCAAAACTCCAATAATATTCAAGATTTCTTAACTTCATTTCCTTTTTGAATTCATAACCTAAACTGAAAAACAAAATTCTTATCGAGATTTACGAAACATACGGAATGTACGATGCATCTTTTAAATTTTTTTCTACAAATTTTAGGATGCTTTTGTTGTTTCTATATCCATTTATGGATATAATAATTTTAGGGTTCTATTCTGTTTTTCTATACTCGTAAATGAGACATTTGGTGTAATAGTTACAAGTTAATAACATCATTTGGAATAACAAAAATGATATTTTGACACCAATCCATACACCTACACCGTATGTACGGACGGTGAATAGTGTCGTCCGTACATGAACAGCACATGTCCGTACGGTGAATAGTGTCGTCCGTACATGAACAGTGTCATCCGTACCGTACGAAAATAATATATGTCCGTACATGAACAGTGTTGTCCATACATGAACAGTGTCGTCCGTACCGTACGGATATACGGTGTAGGTGTAGGAATGAGTGTCAAGATAGCATTGTTGTTTGGAATAATCAACAATATATGCATTGTTCCTTTTCAGCTTTATGCAAACAAACGAAACCAGTTTATTTGTAACGGGAAAATGGAATCACACACTGATAAATTGGAAGAAAAAAAATACTACTACATCATGATTTTTTATAATTAACTAGTCGGATACCCGTGCGTTCGCACGGGTATCGATATGGTACGCGCATTTATTTTTAAAATATAATTAAAATAAATTTAATTTTTTAAAAAGAGACAATATATAAAAATATTTGAATCAAATATATATATATATATATATATATATATATATATATATATATATATATATATATATATATATATATATATATATATATATATATATATATATATATTTATATAAATATTATTTTTGTTTTGAAATTTTTGTCAAAAATATTTAAACCAATAATAAAATTATTTTATTATTATTCAATATTTTGATCAGTAATTTCATGTTTCCGTTATTATTCAATATTTTGATCAGTAATTTCATGCCTCCGTTATTATTAAATATTTTGATCAGTAATTTCATGTTTCCGTTAATATTCAATATTCTGATCAGTAATTTAATATTTCTGTTAATATTCAATATTTTGATGAGTAACTTCATGTTCCCGTTAATATTGAATATTTTGATTAGTAACTTCATGTTCCCGTTAATATTCAATCGTTTGATCAATAAATTCACGTTCTCATTAATATTCAATAGTTTAATTATTAACTTCATGTTCCCGTTAATATTCAAATGTTTTATCAATAACTTCATGACTCGGGAATATTGGAACAATAGTTTGGTATGGTTACCCGTGCGTTCACACGGTACTGGTGTGTTAACCGTGCGTCGCACGGGTATCAGTATGTTACGCGCATTTATTTTCAAAGATATAATAAAAATTAAAATATATAATTAAAAAATAGCACATTTTTCTCGTATTTGAATTATTGTACAAAAAATATAATAACCCGTGGGTTCGCACGGATTTTGGTATGGTTACCCGTGCGTTCACGCGCTACTGGTGTGTTACTCGTATTTTCGCATGGGTATTGGTGTGTTACGCACATTTGTTTTTAAAATATAATAAGAATGTAAAAAAAAACAATTGTTTACTCAAAAGAGTTTATTGTTTTTAAAAGAAAGACATATTTTGATTTATATATGGGTCATAAATATAATATTTCAATATATAAAAATATTTTTATGAACGGTATATTTTCTTGTATGTAATATTATTTTAGTTTTGATATTATTTATAAAAATATTTGAATAAAAAAACTTGTTCCCATTTTAAAAAAATGAAATATTAACTTTATTATTCATAAAGGGGAAGCAAGTTTATATTTCACAGTTAAAAAGAACACCGAAATGCATGCCTTCAGATTCTGAGGGACAAAATTGTAATGTACCATCCTCTCATATATTATTATTATTATTTATTTATTATAAAGACAATAGCAGGTATTTTTCTTGTGAGGTAGAAACGATAGTACATAATTCAAGTGCTCTCAAATAGTATATAAACATTTCATGAATGCAACTTTCATAATTTAGAAAACTTGTATATACAGGGATAGTTTATATTCTAGATATGCATCAATTATAATATAGAAAACTCGTATCTATAATAAGAGTTGCAAACAGAAAGTATAAAACCAAAGTAATTTCGTTAAATCGTCCTCCAAAGACTATCACGAAATCAATCCCAAAAAGAATTACCAAATTTGTGTTTTTGTATCACTCTGATAGAAAATTATATAACAAACCGATGCATTACAACAAAAAGCATTAAAAAAATCACCACACTCCATTACAAATTTGATACAAAGTATGGGGGATAGAAGCTACTCATGAGCTACAGAACCTTGGAGAAGTCCATCATGGTTTTGGCTTGCTACATCGCAAACAACACCAGGTCCATGTGGATTCAACACAGTAGAAGTCTTGGAGATAGCCCCAATTTCTTTCATCGTATCAAAGTATTGAGTAATAAGGACCATATGCATGACATATTTTGCAGTTGTGCCTGATACATTAATCGAAAATCCAATAGCACTGTCTCTCAAAACATCCACAATAGCTTGACGCTGGCGAGCAATACCCATCCCATTGAGATATTTGGACTCAGCCTCACCCTCAGCTCTCTTAATTTGCAAGATCTTCTCTGCCTCTGCCTTCTCATTTGTTGTCATCCTCAATTTTTGAGTTGTTCAAAGACACAAGACAGTATAAGAAAATATGGCACTCCATGAACAAAGGAGATATAAGTTAAATTGATAAAATACAAATGTTGCGGTGACAAAAAATTACCAGCATTGATTTCATTCATAGCTCGCTTCACATGCTCATCTGGTTCTATATCAGTAATCAGTGTTTAAACAATTTTATATCCATATGTCGGCATAGCCTGTAGAGACGATTCAAAGTTACACAAATCCTTAATTTACCTTATCAATATATAGTAAATACTAATCGTAAAAACAAAATAAAAACCTTCTCAAGTTCTTCTTCCACAGCTTTTGCAATTTCATTTTATTTAAAGAATGTCACCGAGAACAAAAGTTTTGTGCATTATAGGATTTAGAAGAATAAAATATTAAGGCAAGTTCAGAGTTAATGAACTAATAAATTCACAACCTGTTTGTCGCCAGTCAAATACAATTCAACAACAAACACACCAGCACCTTCTAAAGCACTCCTCTTGTCAAGTCCCTTCAATCTCACAACCGATTCTACATGACCCTTAAGTGTATGAAGCTATCTCAACCTGCACAACAATTATAGCACCGGCCTAACCCCAAATTATTCCTTCAAATGCAGCAAAGCTCCAGCTAGCATAAACCGCGATCAAAGTTGCAATCTGCAGACACGAACTTCGTCGTCAAATTTTACATGGTGAAAAATAATTATAGCGCCGAAAGTAGTTATTACAACGACTTACAAGTTGGGCAACGACAAAGGCAGCAACCAAAATATATAAAAACAGTAACCATACTTACTTTAGTTCTATCACAGTAAACATGGTTACTTCAAAGTCCATTCCATAAAGCTCCATAAAAAATTATGATACTACATAGTCTCAAGTAGCATTGTAGCAAATACAGTATCAAACAACAATAGGGCTTGAAAATCATCTCTCTCCTGTAAGATGACTTGAATATTGTTACAACTCTTGAATTTGCACAATGCTCAATGTACAACATTCGGTCCTTACTTGTTTCAAATGCTTTCTCTCTAACAATCTCCAGTAGCTGAAATGTGACGGAGAAATGTCCTGGTGGACAAAAGTTTTGAGTATGCATTTCAAACACTCTCCTTTTATGGCCACTCTATGTATCAATACTTTGCCTTTGGTGTTAACCTCACAGTTGAATTACTCTGCATTCATAAATAAATTCAATGCTTATTGGTTTAATATAGTGAGAGTTTTTTATACACTATACTCATTTTGAGTGAGCTTTAGGTAAATAATTGCACGGCCACTCGGAAACACCAACTGGGATCCGTTTTCATGAAATTCATAGAATTCTGAAATTCTAACATGATTTAAACTAAGTTGAAGTAGCTATAAAAACATTCCTTAGATAAATATAAATTGGATTAACTTAAGCGACATTTAGCATTTATAACCTCAAATAAAAAACAAACCTTAATATTCTGAGATATCCATAGCCCAAAATCTAGAAGAACCTTCTTTCCAGAAGCATCCTTTTTTTGTCGTATTGCATGCTCAAGAAAAGAAGTTCTTGTCCTGCACGTATCACAATAGCCATACGACCATTTTCCTTTTGGCTCTCCGCCATGGACCACCATCGACAATACACATATGGATGGGAGGGTGTCATATTTATTCGAAAAAACATCGAGTGAACAACATCGAAATAGCATAGTCATAGATAAACCTAAATGAAATAAGATCATACAGACAGTAGATATTCTTCACTTTTTTATGAATCAGAGTGCAAGTCAGTATTATTACATGATATGTGCCAATTGAGTATGATCTCAGTATTTGCTTGCTAGCAATTTTAGTATACATCAAACCATATCTCGGTTCAGCAAACTAATATGATAAGCCAAGTCTCAATAGATTAGAGATTCAAGTTATCATATGATGGTAACAGACACCTCATTTATCATATGATGGGAATATACACAAGAAACACAATGAAATTGACGAAAGTGAATCCCGGTTCCATACTTGTTGAAAGAACAACATCAAAAAAGTCAGATCCGATATGGCAGCAAATAATGCAAGAAAATCTCTTATACGTATAAGAATGAAGAAAATTAAAACAATTATGTCAATTTACTTACATTCCTTCAAGCTTTGCTCTCAGGTCTTTCCTTAGTATCTTTCCTGATGGAGACTTGGGAATTGCATGAATGAAATAAACTTTGTGTAATCTTTTATAAAACACCACCTGTTTAGATATAAACTCCTTTATAGCCTCTTCAGTTAAATCATTTCCATTTGATCTTACCACAAAGGCAGCAGGAAGTTCACCAGCAGTAACATCTTTTTTCCTGTTAACATGTTTAATTAGTTCCATTAATGATTAATTATTACTCTGATTATAATTATTTATATATGAACAATGAGTAATGACATTAAGATTCAAATGTATTAAGATGCTTAGGGAACAATGGCTGCGTCTGCAATAGATGGATGGCTTACAAGAAGGCCTTCAAGTTCAGCAGGAGGCACCTAACATATATCAAATTAATTTCACCAGGTTTATTATAACCAAGAGAACTCCAAACACTGTCTAAAGAACCTCACACACCCAACACTATTTTTAGCAGCCTGTAGCAAAAGAAACAATAATTAGTCATTGGCTGTTAGAAACCACTCAATCCAGGATTAACCCAAAAATAGTTCTAATTCTTCCACACCATTGATAGTGAAAGCCTGTGAGCAATTCGATAGAGAAGAATTCCGAGGGAATATACTGCATCACTTCTACCACTACTGATTAGTGACGGCAAGGAGCTTGAAGCATCATCACTACTATTCGATGAATGGCTTTTAGGAATAACAGAAAGATCAAAAAGTTGTATATCATCTTCACCAGCACCTTTATAAAGCTGCAAAATGCAAATCCAGAATTGGTAGGATCACTCAAGGCAACAAATTTGCTAAAAAATTTAACATAATAAACCCAAAAGCATCAAATGTTTAAATTTAAAATTAATACCCAATAAGCTCCAGGATCCCGCTTGCAATTCTCCTGAAGAAACCTCAAAACAGACAGACCATTTTATTGGACAACATACAGATGAAATCCCGGGGTTCCATCCTCTGATATCCCTTTAAGGAGAAAAATGTCATCTGTTGTTAAAAGCTCATATCCCTGAACAACACCATCGTGATGATAACATATGGCCAACTCTAGTACACTTGCCATAACATTGTCAAGCCAAGTTAAAGGTGTGACCTGTCAAAATAGGGGTAACAAACATTGGCAATTTACAAAAACACAAATCAGGTGATAATTTTAGAGGAATAATCCTTACCTGTCATTTGACATCCCATAAATGCAAGCTCACGGCAACATACTTTTCATTACTGAATAAAAGTAGGTCACTTCCCAGGAGCATACGGAAATTATGAAACTGCCAGAATAAAACCCTTAGAAAGTTATCATTACCAACTTTTCTCTATTTTTCAGCCTCTTGCATTGATGATCTGGGTTTTTCACCAACTTGAGACACCTTATTAACTGGACTATGACTCTTATTTTTCCTACATCCTGCTGCAAATCATGGAAATGACTATAAGGTGAGTGCTTCACATACTAAAGCACAAGAAAAAATTACAAATTCTAGCATTATCAACCAATAAAACAGAATGGTCCCAACTCTATATCTCATTCTAATAGCAAATAAATCACCAAACCAGACACTCAAAATACTAAAGTTATTAATTTTAATATCCCATATCAAAAGAGGCTCAATCATCAATTCATTTCCACTATGAAGAACACAACAATTTGTATCACAGAGTATCAACACAAAAAGGTGAAAATTTACCAAACGAATCGCCAACCCCAAAATCATGCCTAATGACCCATCCTTTGCTAGATCCAAGAACAATGACATCATTTCCAGCAGCCATACAAGTGATAACTCCACGCCCTTTTGTGGCATGTCGTTCAAGAATGTCCACCGTGAACATTTGCCTCCCTTGATCCATCCCTTGATCCATCTGTCAATTGCAATTTTGACTGAAAATTAAAATGATTGCAATGGAAATTGAGAAAAGATGCGAAATTCATGAAAGTGCTTACTTGATTGTCGATGGTGTAGAGGTATTTAGAAGTGAATTCGGTGAAAATTGAATTTTAGGGTTTGCTTGAGAAAATTAGATTTCAGCACCGACAAGTAACCAAATCACTGACTTACCCACTCGAATCTCGATTCCATGCCTCCTGAAAGAACAACATCAAAAAAATCAGATACGAAGAGGAGGAAGGAAGAAGAAGAGGGAAAGGAAGAAGAAGAAGAGAGTTCGTGAGAGAGAGAAAGGACGAGAGAGAGAGAGAGAGAGAGAGAGATTTTGGGACGGTTGAAAAATTAGATTAATGGGTGTTGAAACCGTTTTGAATGTGGAATATGGAGATTCAATCGTTTCTTTAATCCAACTGGTAAATGGATTGGATTAGAATTGGTTAATTTTGGATTAGAATGGTTAAGTTGCCAAGTGGCACATCATTGTGAATTTAATTTGCCAAGTGGCAGATTATCTGCTAATAAGGGTAATTAGGGGTTTTTAACACCACCTTTTTTTCTTATATGATAGATTTGGTGATAGTAACCTGTAAATAAATGTTAATATTAAATTTTTGGTTGTTTGTTCTTAGTACCTTTCCATATCTCTAAAGCTTCATAAAATATTTTTTCATCATGACATTGATATTAGAATACACAGATTAATGCTTCTTATAATCAACAATATTTAGTTATCTATCATATAAGAAAATAAGGTGTTCTTAAAAACCCCTAATTACCCTTCTTATCCCATAATTTACCATGTGGCTATGTTTAGCAATAAACAACCTATTTTTTTTGGATTAACACTCATAGATTCAAATAATAATTCCAATTAATTAATAAAAAATTATTAAAACTCATTTCCCCTTTCTCATTGCACGCACACTTTGCAACTGTTTCTCAACCATCTTCAAAAACCACCCCTCACCCATTACAACCACGATCCCTTTTGAAAACCACCACCTCTTTTGAAATTCAAAATGCTTAGACACTATAAATCTATCATATAAGAAAATCAAACATCTAATTTATTTGCCTAATTATTTGCTAAATTAATTCCTTCTTTCGTTTTTCTTTTTTCTTTCATGGGTGGTTACGGTACTGTCGCGGTGAAAATTAGATACCATAGTTATTTGTTAACTAGGATCTCATTTTTAATGTCACCACCGTCTTTGATTTTATCCAAGGGAAGGGAGAAAGACCGAATACCCACAATGCAATGCAAATGCACTAAGATTCTAAGTTCGGGGGTTGGTTATATCTAGGGAAGGTGTTAGCATCCTAGATATCTGTAGTACTCTACAGGAACCTCTTGATTTTCTTTTATGTTATCTGTTATATGTTTTGCTAAGGGTTTAAGGGTAGGAAAAGAAGATGAGTCATCATCTTAAGAAAGACCACCACACTTTTGAAAATGTTTGAATTTTTGTGGGGTATGGGATTGTATGTCCCTTTCTTTGAGATGATTAACATCTAATTCTCCTGTGTGGAGAATTAGGTGGGCTAAAGTTTGATTTTAAATCAAAATTAAAGGGGGACTAACCTAAGAAATCTATCCTAACTTATCTAATTATCTTATCTTAAGGTATCGATATGATGCAAATGATATGCACCATGCACAATAACAAAGTTATCATACATGGGATTTTCCCTTGGATATTTTATGCGGTTAATTATATTATTTAGGCGAGTGTGCTAGCAAAGTGATGCTAGACTTGTGTCCAGTGATCAATAGGTCGAATGCGATGCCCGAAGGCGATCAACTTACATGGGTAGAAAATTGGCTCGACGTTGGATCGAGGATTTTTAATTATTTTGAAAGGTTTAAAGCAAGAACAAAAATCAAATACATAATACACAAAAAAACATACCAACAAAGCGTTCTCACACAAGCCTATGACTAATTGTAACGAAATATTTCTAAAGGTTTGGTTTTTTTAACTTAATTATTTTATTTGTTTGAGATTATTATTATTATTTATTCACTTGAGGAGGCTAGGGAAGTTTTTAATTATAAAAGGGATTTTAGATTATTATTAAAAGTTTTAAAGATTATTATTATGAAAGAGATTTAGATTAATTATTATTATATAAAAAAGGCTTAATTTTAAGTTTGAAATTGACTATTATTAAAAAAGTTTAGTTATTAAAAAGGTTTTGGTTTTAATTATAAAAGTCTTATTGTAAACTTATAAAAAGGTTTTAATATTTTTACTACAATAGGCTAGAGGATTAGTTTTAATATTTTAAATAGAAAAAAAGTTTTAACAAGAGATATTATATTAGGGATGATTTTTAATTAGAATTTCTTAAAAATAAAAAAGTTTTAAATGTTATAAGAGTTTTTATTTAGTTTTAAAATTAGATTAATGAAGTTTTAATATTAAAAGTAGTTGTCTATTAATTAAAAAAAGTTTTAATTTTATATTTTAAACAAAAATTTTTACTTAAAAAAAAACTAAAAAGACTTTTAATGGTTATATTATAAAAAGAAAAAGTTATTTATCTTTATATTAAAGTTAAATAAAAAGAAACGGAGGAATTAAGTGTGACGTGGGGAAGAGAGGGTCCATCGCGGACTCTCAAACTATGGTCGTCTGATCTAATTAGACCAAAAAGGGAGAGGGTCAAACGTGAGGGTGCACGGATGATGTCGTGGGTGCGCGTGTACATGACAAAAAAAAACAACAGAAAAAGAAAAGGGAGCCTCTCGTCTCTTAACCCTAATTCTTCAATCTCTTCGCCTCTCCTCTCAACCTCTCTCGCCGTCACACTCTATCTCTCTCGATTTCTTCTGTTTTCTCTCTCGTTCAAACATTCATAGCAATCAAAAACCCTAACCCCCAGCAATCCCAATACCCCAATTCACTATTGCTTTTGATTACAAGTACAAGATGATGATCAGAGGAAATGCGAAAACGTAAAAAAAAGCCAGGTCGCCGATTATGGAGTCAGGTACTTAATGGATCCTCTTCTCCTTTGAGATTGATTTTGTTGGTGTTTATCGTCTCCAATTTGGTGTGTGTATTATGTGAATGTTGGGCGATTTTCTGTTACTTGTCTGCTCTTCAATATCTCTGCTCTGCGTATGTTCGTTGCTGTTTGTGGCTTTTCTGTGAGTTGCTGAGTGTGTGTGAATGCTTTCGTACTGCTCTCCTTCAATCTTTTTGCAGGCTTTTCAAATCGTGTTTTTTTTTTGTGTTGAGTTTGGTCGCTACGGTTTCTTTCTCTGCTATGTGTGTGAATTGGGTATGTGTGACTTTGTGAGCTTTTAGATATCTTTCAATCCTGCTAATTTCTCCAAGCTGTGATATTTTTTCTGTCCTTTACGTGTGTACTACTTCTCCTCTTATATAGGCTAGGTGAAAATTAAATTTCGATTAAGAGTGTGAGATTCTGTTGAATGTTGTCTTGGAAATAAATTGATTCTGGTGTGGGGTCTTTATCATGAATTGAAATTCTTTCCTTACACACATCAATTCTGTTTCTGTTTTGGCCATGACATGTCTGTTACTTGTCTTGGAAAGACTCAATGATTGTGATTCTTTTAATTTCCTTGCTATTTCGGACTTTGTAATGATTATTTGTTTCCATTTTTGTGCCGACATGCTGGATTGTGTTTTATCTTTATGATTGAGTAGTGATGATGAGTATTTTCTTTGTAGACAGATTCACAATACTACCATTTTGTTCAGCTACGAAAGAAACGAAAGTTAGATGCTCCATGGTTGAAAGGTCTCACTGTATTGATTTAATTGGCAGGTTGTTCAGGAACTGAACTCTGGTGATAAGCTGGTTTATGGCGAAATTCGTTGGAGTGCTCAAGAAACTCACTGCCTAAGCGACGGTCATGTTTAGGAGCATCCTCAAGATCCATTGTGATTTTTTCCTTTGATAGCTTATACCTGTTAGGACATATCTTTCCACGAAGCAACCAACTTTGCATATTAACCTTGGATTTGCTGCTTTTGCTTTCACTTGTCGACCAATTCGAGTACTAACATAAGAACTTGTCTTTTATTTCCCATCAGTTCCCACTTGGTTGCCCATGGATGGACGGCATGCTAGGAGCGGTGATCAACATCATGAGAGATTCCGTACTGCAACGCCGAGAATTGATGTTATTGTAACTCTTAAAGCATCATCAATATAGAAGGCTTTGTAAGCAAAGTAACATGAGTGAAGGCCTTGGGATTGCATTCACAATCTCTACGATAAAGATTTGGACCTTCCTTTTTTATTTGTCAGGTTCATAATGAATTCAGAATGTAACCGACAATTTCGACTGATGCTCGTAAGTAATTTTTTTAAGCAGTATCTAAAGGCTTGTCCCACTTCGTATCACTCTCTTGGAATTCAACGTCGTACATGAAGACAGCTTCCTTGCCCTTTGCAACTCTCTTGAGGAGTATTGGAGTCGACAAACTGTATGTCCAGTATGAGGTAAAACGAATTTTCTTTTTGGTGTTCAAGAAGATTTATGATCTTTCTCTTTTAACTTGCCAGGTTAACTGTTTCTCAATGATGAAAACTTGTGGCACAGTTCGCTTCCTGACAATGTCAGCCAAATCATCTTGGATCTTTGAATCATCATCTCTCTCGTCAAGCTTCACACGTCACCTGGTTCAACTCTTTGAAAACAACTTAGGTTACTGGATGTTTCTTGTTTTTCCAATTATAGATGAAGAGGTTTGGTTTTGTAAGACCTTTGACATTATTCAACCCTTTTTTGCAGGTCGTGGAAAGCGTCGCGCGGGAGAGCTGGCATGGAAACGAGTGGAAATCGTGTTTGAAGATCATTAATGGAGCAGGCATCTATCGAAGCATAAACACTCAGTCGTGAAGCTCCCGTCTATTTATCTTCTAATACTACTTCTCTTGGGGCCATATCCAAATATATCTTTTTACTGTCTTGTAAAGAACATGCGAATCTTGGATAGGTTGATGGTAATGTAAAGAATCAAAAGACCAATGGTAGCAAGGATACATCTTATAGCGGTACCGGATCCGAATGCAGTAATGAAAGCTTCCCCAACATCCTTTCTTGCCTACAGGGTGGTTATTGCATTGGCATAGGTGGTAATTTTCATTCCAAGGGAGCCAGAAATAACGGATGTAACGTCGATGAAGCTACAGCAGGTTTTAATGCCGCGCGAAATCCATACAGGTGGCTTCTGCAACATACAAAATTTAGACATGTTGATGTTCCTTCTTTTCGTCTTTGTTTTGTGATTTGCAAAAAAACATGTACTATATTTTGACTTTGTACACATTCCAAGATAAAAGTAGTGTACTCGTTTGCTCTTCAACAGCAGCTTTAGTCAACCAATTGGCTAAGGTTATTTCACCGTCTCTATTCAAAACATAACAGGATAGAAAAGTTATGTATTGGCAATATTCATTCCATCAACTTCTCTTGCCCACAAAATATTTCCTCCTTAATGTTAGTCCAAAAATAATCTCAACAAATGGCTTATTTAGGTCACCCCGGTTAGAGCAAAGCTGCTCCCTATGTTGAACAGGATGCCTCTTCCATGTTGTCGGCACCAACTGAGTTCCAAGAAGCTGGATTTATTGATCTCATGGAATCAAAATTCACTTGCACATCAAGAGATTCGTCACAAGCATTAGATTTCAACACCTTCTCTTTTGACAATTGAACTAGTTTCCTTGAATTTTTAAAATTGAATTTTGAAGCATAGCATTTCTTTGAACGATTAACTCTCCACATGAATCATTGCTAAAATTCATGGACTCACAATAGCTTGAAACTTTGATAGCTTGAACATGGACTTAAATGTAATAATTTTTTAATTAACTCTTAATTCCACTCCTTCGTTTCGTGAATAACATTTCAAGGTGCAAGGTTCACTAATCACCAAAAGTCCAAACTCTTCCACTTGACGACTAAATGACTTAATTCTGGTAGCAGCTTAGGGACCATAAGATTGAGGGTATACTCCCACAGTAATTCGCATACACCTTGCAAGATCCAGTATCTCCACAAGCATACACACATACACAGACAGCGTTCAAGACCTTGAATCTTCTGTATCAGCACCTGTCCTTAAAAGAGAAACAAACAGACAAAGCTAGATAAAGCGGTTAGTTATGCACGAATGATTGACCTAATATGCTATGCAAAGAAGCGAAGCGGGGATCTTAGGGTCAAAAATTAGGGTGTGACAGATGCCCCTATTTAAGTTTCTCCTACCCGGAGATATGGAGTTCGAAATCTTCGTCTCGACGAGATAGGAGGGACTTAAATACAAACATGCACACATTTTTGGCCCTAAGATGCCGCCAAATGCACATGACATGGTATGAAATGATATGATATGCACGACAAAGATCCTGTGAGGAATAATGTCACAGGGGAAAACTAATGTTAAAAAAAAACTGGAACACAGCTAAAGAATGGAAGACCCGATGAGCAAAACAAGACTCAATGGGGAAAGACCTAACTCCACTGTGGGAAAGAGACTATCAACTGACAATCACGAAGTGTCTTAAACATAGGGTGAGAAACCTAAAATTAAAAAAAGATAACTTACTACCAACAGCTGGTAGCCTATGCGAGGGTATCCAGTTGAAATAAAATGGCGTATGTTACCTACTATCACACAGGATAGCCTAAGCAGAGGTAATAAACTAGGGAGGAGAGATCACCTACTACCAAACACGGTAGCCTAAGCATAGGTGTCCGACCCAAAAGAAAGGTGTGTTACCTACTATCAAGCATATGATAGCCTAAGCGAGGTAAACACCAAAGGAAATATGACCTACTACCACCACGATAGCCTAAGCGAGGCATCTGACCAAAACACCAAAAAAACGGTTGTTTGTCGAAGTCTGCTGGAGATCTACTGCCGAGAATAACCAGAGAATTTAATATGAAATACCTACTGCCGAGGTCTTCTGGAAATTTTCTGCCGAGAATAACCAGAGAAAATAAAAATGAAATACCTACTGCCGATGTCTTCTGGAAATCTACTGCCGAGAATAACCAGAGAAAATAAAAATAAAAATGAAATACCTTCTGTTGAGGTCTTATGGAAATCTACTGCCGAGAATAACCAAGAAAATAAATGACTGTTTGTCGAAGTTTAATGTTAACCAGGGAATCTACTGCCGAGATCCTGGAAAGAAACGACTGTTGGTCGAAGTTTAAAGTAAACCAGGGAATCTACTGCCGAGATCCTGGAAGTTTCACCGGGGATCTTCAAAAGAGATACGGGTCGGCTAACTTGTAAACATGTCTTCTCAAATAAAGAGAAAGACCGTCTGAATATTCATCAAACTTTTCCGAAGAAAATGCCATTTGATAGAAGTAACTTGAATTATGGACCCATTGGGGAGAATACCACCGAGAAGTAATATTGTTGCTGAATATTTGTTGAAGTAATAAAATTCTTGCAAAAGGGATTCTCAAATAAAGAGAAATACCTGGAAGGTCTTCAATAACTTTCTCTGGAGAATAAGCTGATAATCTTGACCACTTCACCGGGGATAGACAAACTTTCTTGAGGAGACCGCCATTTGTCATCCAGATAGAAAACTAAGCTCGAATAAAGAGCTACCACTTGTTGTCTAGATTTAAATCCCATAGTACTGCTGGAGGAATAACTTTTGTCTTCCATAGAGATCTTCAAGTAAACTCTTTTTTGGGGAGACAAAGTGCAAAATAAATGCACGCTTGATCTGGGTTCAACAGCCTAGAGATATCCAAAAATGTGATTGTCAGGGACCAAAGTTCAATTCAGGAAATAACTGAAAAGAAACGGTCAAACAAGACTCAATCCGACGAGGAATGAACTCAAACGGGGTTTATCTTTATCCAAATATGGCAAAGAAACTAAAGCAACCGTCTTCCACGAGGATCGAACTCAGTGGGGGATTAGAAAGGACACGCTTTTTCTGCTTAGGGCTGACGACTTTACTTGGAGGGAGAAGACAAACCCGATCACTTGGAAATAAGCGCAACCAAAGTGAAAGAACAAAACAAACCAAAACAAAATGCAAGATGCAAAATGCGCGCATGCCATGAATCTACATGAAAGAACGCCATGTTATGCTTATGCTTATGCCTATGCTTATGCTGACAAAAGAAAACAAGGAGAAAAAAACTGGAGATGAAAACAAGCATCTCGATACGAATACTCGGCCAATCTTTGCAATATAAGAAGCATCACTGGGGATGAATGGAAAGCCATATATGGGATCGCGGTCCTACTTCGAAGCTTCAGAATTTCATTGGGGAAAAGGAGAGCACTCCACTTGGGGATAAACATCGTTTGTCAAGATGAACCTTGTAATTCTGTTGGGGATGAGAACGATTCACTGGGAACGAGTCAAACTCATGATCGAAAAGACTTCACGGGGGATAAAATAAATGTCCACTGCGACCTGAAGTAGTCTGAATGAAAGTTGTAACTGGATACAATCAATATCCACTTCATTGGGGAAGCTTGAATCGATAATAGTTGAAATGTCGGAGATAAAACTTCATGGGGATGAAATAAACATCCGCCTTTACTGGAGAAGATTGAGATAATGATAAAATCCAATGAGGAGTGAAATAAACACTCGCTTCGCTTGGGGAAGGTTGAAGTTGTAAGAAAATCCACTGAGGATTCTTAGGTTGTCGACCAGAGAAATCTTGCGTCAAACGTGCCATAACTTCTTAAAATAGAGATCCACCAGGGAATGGTCGTGACTACCTCAAGTAGAAACTTATTGGGGAGTCGTCACATTACTTAGGATAGATACTCTTTGAGACATGGACTACGGAGACCGTTGTGAGACTGATGTAACTCTGTATTGATGAACCGCATGGTAGTCGCCATTTTGAACAACAGTTGATGTGAATGGATAAACAGTAATCTTCGGTTCTCAAATGTCCCAAATCACTTGGTTTATGAAAAGAAGTGATCTAAAGAGGATTTTACAGAAAACATGGCATCCAATAGTTCCAATGTTTTCAAACTCTTAGAGAGATTCGTCGAATCTCGACATAACTGGCTCGGATTGACGGTATTCTGAGTCTTCAAAACTTGGAGATATTTATCAAATCTTGACATAACTGCCCCAGACTGACGGTGTTCTGAGTCTTCAAACTTGCCCCTTGGGGTGAGACAATGAAAGAAACAGCTGGGAAACAACTTGCCCCTGCTCACCAAAGTCTTCAGGTATCGTGCCCCTGGGTATAGTCGTCCTTTTGGAATGATTCGCCATTTACTCGTCAGAGTTATCTCATTGCTGATGCTCGTATGCTAGCTTCTATGATGTCAAGCAGTGTTAGCAAGCAGAAAAAATGTTAATTCTGAAACCGATAATGCAACGTATGTTTGTCTTGAAAATTTTATTAAAAGATATTTTCGTGATTGAATTACTGATTTTATAATACCAACACGAATTTGAGCATAGCTCGTAAGAGTCAGGAAACGATACCTCAATGAGTGTGCCTTTGAAATAAATTATGCTTCAATTAGGTCTTTTGAGGGTTGTAAAATGGCTTAGTTCACGGTTTAAGAAACAAAGGATATAAGGCTCAAAGTTTGTTTGTGCCCAGCCCAATCTTCGTAATGTTCACTTCATTTTTTTTAACTGAAAATTACCCTGCCCCAGGTTAAGAATGAGGGTTTTTTATTTGTAGAAGAAAGCTACTACTTCAAAGGCTCAAAAGGGTTAACGAGGGTTTATCTCCTTATATCTCCGGTGTTTATGATTTTTTTTGAAATAATGCCTTATATCACCAGCAGAGTTTTATTAAAAAACATACAACAAGAGATCTTGCGTTTGATTTCATCATCCTCCATTCAATTCTTTGCCGAGGCAAGAGATTGGGCAGCATTGGCATTATAAAACAGAAAAAGCGTTTTAAAATGAGTGAAACGAATGGATTTCTTCAAGACAAACATTATCATTGCATTAATTGTTCAAAATTAAACGAGTTCTTACACGCAAAGCAAACGTATTAACGAACGTAGAAAATTAACATATGAAAATAGCAAATAAGCTTAAAATATGGCCAGACATAGCCTGGAGAAAACCGTCATGTGTATCAATCCACCATGTGTAAGGAGGGGATTACTTCTCGTTCAAGTGAGAGATGGATCTCAACCTGGGGTTCGCACACTTCGAAAGACAAGACTCCCTTCTGAACCATCTCTTTCACTTTCTCCTTCAAGACATAACATTCCTCGATATCATGGTCGGGTGCCCCTTGATGGAAGGCACAAAAAGCATTAGCTTTGAGATAATTCCTATGGGTCATCGGGATGGATATTGGAGTTTCCTTCTTGATCAAACCATATTGTAGAAGGGTAGGGAACAAATCAGCGTATAGCACAGGGATGTCCCTATATTCACCACTTCGTTCAACTGGCTGGTTGGCCGAGGAGGCAGAAAATCCATCCTGGCGTTGGGATATGGCCAACTCTTTGACCAAATCCTTCAGGCTCCTCTTGGTAATCTTTAAGTCTGCAACCTTGTCGCGAAGTTCTTGCTTCTCATGCTCTTGAATGTCCATCAGATTCTTCATAGTAGTAGAAAAAGTTTCCATGTTGGCCTTTAGAGTGGCAATCTCTGCTCGGAGTGCTTGGTTTTCCTGTTCCAAATGATCCATCCTTTTCTTCCGACCGACTAGAGTATCGTATCGATGATTCGGAGTCTGAGAAAGAGACACAAATAAGAACCTGGAATGCAAAGGAATGCAAATGCAAATGCAAATGATGCGTATGATGCAACAAGATTCATGGAACTCGGCTATTTATAATCATTGAGGAATATCGACAGGCTCGCTTTTTAATCATGAAAAAGCGGTTATAATCATTATTACTAGAATACTAAAAATTGATTTAATACAAAATTAAAACGCGTTTGTACGCCTTACAACAGTCATAACGTAAAGCTAAATAAAAGCTAATAACGATGGATCTAAGGAGACTCTTCCAACAGTCTTTTTTTGAGTCCTTTGACTTCCTCCAATTGAGCTTCTTCTAGAAATGTTGACTGAAGATTAAAATGGGATAAGGCGTCTTGGACCTTTCCTTTCTTGCAAGCAATAGCTTCTCTCCAATATATCCTCCTTTTGTAGTTATCTTGGCTTGAATATGAACCTAAGATAAGAAATGAACTCTTGTCCTGAAATAGTAACTCGGTCAGCTAAGAATATTCTTCATAAGGTGTTACCAACTAGTCCTCAGGAATAATGGTACGCGGCAGTAGAATAACTTTTTATCTTGTCTTGAGTTCTTCTTTGTCTGGCCGCAAGGTCTCCAATCTCCTTAGATCATCCAAGTTATGACTATTGTAAGAGTACTTCAACGTTTTTTTTCAGGAGTCTATGATATTCTTACGATGTTTACAAATGAGACTAAGTTCCATGAATCTTTATGATATGATGCTAATGGATGCATGGATGCAAACACAAAGACAAAGCACAGAGCACACATAAGCAAACAAACAGACAAAACTCCTAGGTTCAAAGGAGAGTGAATGAAGTCAAGGTCTACCCATCCCATAAGGTAGTATGGTTTCAAATGTACCTGCCGAACGGGTTCTAAAAGTTCCTAGAGTCTACGACCCATCTTTCAAATATTATCGACTTCCCAAATTACTCGGTTAGTCAATAATATTCTCAAGAGAATCTCGTCTGAGTGTAGTATCACGTGACACCTATTTGGAAATAGACTCCCGCATAGTCACCGCACTACATCCTAAAAGGCCAAGTGGGTTTAAAGGTGCTACGGTCTTCAGTCTTAAGGGTTCTTGGTCGAAGTTAATACCGTTTTCACGAATGAACTCGTTCAAACAATATTAAGTTCAAAAGAACCTAAATTGAGCGATGATTTTCTCAATTCGACTTTTCAGGAATCGACTCCGTCAAAGTACCCTTGACCATATCATCTCCTATAATTCACTCAAATCCGGGTCTAGGACTCTCACCACTCAAGAATCCCTCCAAACAGCAAAACAAATATATATAACAGATAAAAGGATTCAAGTTAGGGGGAACCCTCATATGAGAGTCCCCGGTGAAGTCGCCATTTCTGTCGCGGTGAAAATTAGATACCATAGTTATTTGTTAACTAGGATCGCATTTTTAATGTCACCACCGTCTTTGATTTTATCCAAGGGAAGGGAGAAAGACCGAATACCCACAATGCAATGCAAATGCACTAAGATTCTAAGTTCGGGGGTTGGTTATATCTAGGGAAGGTGTTAGCATCCTAGATATCTGTAGTACTCTACAGGAACCTCTTGATTTTCTTTTATGTTATCTGTTATATGTTTTGCTAAGGGTTTAAGGGTAGGAAAAGAAGATGAGTCATCATCTTAAGAAATACCACCACACTTTTGAAAATGTTTGAATTTTTGTGGGGTATGGGATTGTATGTCCCTTTCTTTGAGATGATTAACATCTAATTCTCTTGTGTGGAGAATTAGGTGGGCTAAAGTTTGATTTTAAATCAAAATTAAAGGGGGACTAACCTAGGAAATCTATCCTAAGTTATCTAATTATCTTATCTTAAGGTATCGATATGATGCAAATGATATGCACCATGCACAATAACAAAGTTATCATACATGGGATTTTCCCTTGGATATTTTATGCGGTTAATTATATTATTTAGGCGAGTGTGCTAGCAAAGTGATGCTAGACTTGTGTCCAGTGATCAATAGGTCGAATGCGATGCCCGAAGGCAATCGACTTACATGGGTTGAAAATTGGCTCGACGTTGGATCGAGGATTTTTAATTATTTTGAAAGGTTTAAAGCAAGAACAAAAATCAAATACATAATACACAAACAAAGCATACCAACAAAGCGTTCTCACACGAGCCTATGACTAATCGTAACGAAAAATTTCTAAAAGTTTGGTTTTTTTAACTTAATTATTTTATTTGTTTGAGATTATTATTATTATTTATTCACTTGAGGAGGCTAGGGAAGTTTTTAATTATAAAAGGGATTTTAGATTATTATTAAAAGTTTTAAAGATTATTATTATGAAAGAGATTTAGATTAATTATTATTATATAAAAAAGGCTTAATTTTAAGTTTGAAATTGACTATTATTAAAAAAGTTTAGTTATTAAAAAGGTTTTGGTTTTAATTATAAAAGTCTTATTGTCAACTTATAAAAAGGTTTTAATATTTTTACTACAATAGGCTAGAGGATTAGTTTTAATATTTTAAATAGAAAAAAAGTTTTAACAAGAGATATTATATTAGGGATGATTTTTAATTAGAATTTCTTAAAAATAAAAAAGTTTTAAATGTTATAAGAGATTTTATTTAGTTTTAAAATTAGATTAATGAAGTTTTAATATTAAAAGTAGTTGTCTATTAATTAAAAAAAGTTTTAATTTTATATTTTAAACAAAAATTTTTACTTTAAAAAAAAACTAAAAAGACTTTTAATGGTTATATTATAAAGAGAAAAAGTTATTTATCTTTATATTAAAGTTAAATAAAAAGAAACGGAGGAATTAAGTGTGACGTGGGGAAGCGAGGGTCCATCGCGGACTCTCAAACTATGGCCGTCTGATCTAATTAGACCAAAAAGGGAGAGGGTCAAACGTGAGGGTGCACAGATGGTGTCGTGGGTGCGCGTGTACATGACCAAAAAAAAAACAACAGAAAAAGAAAAGGGAGCCTCTCGTCTCTTAACCCTAATTATTCAATCTCTTCGCCTCTCCTCTCAACCTCTCTCGCCGTCACACTCTATCTCTCTCGATTTCTTCTGTTTTCTCTCTCGTTCAAACATTCATAGGAATCAAAAACCCTAACCCCCAACAATCCCAATACCCCAATTCACTATTGCTTTTGATTACAAGTACAAGATGATGATCAGAGGAAATACGAAAACGTAAAAAAAAACCAGGTCGCCGATTATGGAGTCAGGTACTTAATGGATCCCCTTCTCCTTTGAGATTGAATTTGTTGGTGTTTATCGTCTCCAATTTGGTGTGTGTATTGTGTGAATGTTGGGCGATTTTCTGTTACTTGTCTGCTCTTCAATATTTCTGCTCTGCGTATGTTCGTTGCTGTTTGTGGCTTTTCTGTGAGTTGCTGAGTCTGTGTGAATGCTTTCGTACTGCTCTCCTTTAATCTTTTTGCAGGCTTTTCAAATCGTGTTTTTTTTGTGTGTTGAGTTTGGTCGCTACGGTTTCTTTCTCTGCTATGTGTGTGAATTGGGTATGTGTGACTTTGTGAACTTTTAGATATCTTTCAATCCTGCTAATTTCTCCAAGCTGTGATATGTTTTCTGTCCTTTACGTGTGTACTACTTCTCCTCTTATATAGGCTAAGTGAAAATTAAATTCCGATTAAGGGTGTGAGATTCTGTTGAATGTTGTCTTGGAAATAAATTGATTATGGTTTGGGGTCTTTATCATGAATTGAAATTCTTTCCTTACACACATCAATTATGTTTCTGTTTTGGCCATGACATGTCTGTTACTTGTCTTGGAAAGACTCAATGATTGTGATTCTTTTAATTTCCTTGCTATTTTGGACTTTGTAATGATTATTTGTTTCCATTTTTGTGCCGACATGCTGGATTGTGTTTTATCTTTATGATTGAGTAGTGATGATGAGTATTTTCTTTGTAGACAGATTCACAATACTACCGTTTTGTTCAGCTACGAAAGAAATGAAAGTTAGATGCTCCCTGGTTGAAAGGTCTCACTGTATTGATTTAATTGGCAGGTTATTCAGGCACTGAACTCTGGTGATAACCTGGTTTATGGAGAAATTCGTTGGAGTGCTCAAGAAACTCACTGCCTAAGCGACAATCATGTTTAGGAGCATCCCCAACTGAGTGAGTACTAGGCCCATTAGTAAGCCCCGGTCTTTGGATCCTCAAGGGCCATTGTGATTTTTTCCTTTGATAGCTTATACCTGTTAGGACATATCTTTCCATGAAGCAACCAACTTTGCATATTAACCTTGGATTTGCTAATTTTGCTTTCACTTGTCGACCAATTCGAGTACTAACATAAGAACTTGTCTTTTATTTCCCATCAGTTCCCACTTGGTTGCCCATGGATGGACGACATGCTAAGAGCGGTGATCAACATCATGAGAGATTCCGTACTGCTACGCCGAGAATTGCTGCTGTTGTAACTCTTAAAGCATCATCAATATAGAAGGCTTTGTAAGCAAAGTAACATGAGTGAAGGCCTTGGGATTTCATTCACAATCTCTACGATAAAGATTTGGACCTTCCTTTTTGATTTGTCAGGTTCATAATGAATTCAGAATGTAACCAACGATTTCGACTGATGCTCGTAAGTAATTTTTTTAAGCAGTATCTAAAGGCTTGTCCCACTTCGTATCACTCTCTTGGAATTCAACGTCGTACATGAAGACAGCTTCCTTGCCCTTTGCAACTCTCTTGAGGAGTATTGGAGTCGACAAACTGTATGTCCAGCATGAGGTAAAACAAATTTTCTTTTTGGTGTTCAAGAAGATTTCATGATCTTTCTCTTTTAACTTGCCAGGTTAACTGTTTCTCAATGATGAAAACTTGTGGCACAGTTCGCTTCTTGACAATGTTAGCCAAATCATCTTGGATCTTTGAATCATCATCTCTCTCGTCAAGCTTCACACGTCACCTGGTTCAACTCTTTGAAAACAACTTAGGTTACTAGATGTTTCTTGTTTTTCCAATTGTAGATGAAGAGGTTTGGTTTTGTAAGACCTTTGACACGGTTCAACCCTTTTTTGCAGGTCGTGGAAAGCGTCGCGCGGGAGAGCTGGCATGGAAACGAGTGGAAATCGTGTTTGAAGATCATTAATGGGGCAGGCATCTATTGAAGCATAAACACTCGGTCGTGAAGCTCCCGTCTATTTCTCTTATAATACTACTTCTCTTGGGGCCATATCCAAATATATATTTTTACTATCTTGTAAAGAACATGCGAATCTTGGATAGGTGGATGGTAATGTAAAGAATCAAAAGACCAATGGCAGCAAGGATACATCTTATAGCGGTACCGGATCCGAATGCAGTAATGAAAGCTTCCCCAACATCCTTTCTTGCCTACGGGGTGGTTATTGCATTGGCATAGGTGGTAATTTTCATTCCAAGGGAGCCAGAAATAACGGATGTAACGTCGATGAAGCTACAACAGGTTTTAACGCCGCGCGAAATCCATGCTGGTGGCTTCTGCAACATACACAATTTAGACATGTTGATGTTCCTTCTTTTCGTCTTTATTTTGTGATTTGCAAAAAAACTTGTACTATATTTTGGCTTTGTACACATTCCAAGATAAAAGTAGTGTACTCGTTTGCTCTTCAACAGCAGCTTTAGTCAACCAATTGGATAAGGTTATTTCACCGTCTCTATTCAAAACATAACAGGATAGAAAAGTTATGTATTGGCAATATTCATTCCATAAACTTCTCTTGCCCACAAAATATTTCCTCCTTAATGTTAGTCCAAATATAATCTCAACAAATGGCTTATTTAGGTCACCCCGGTTAGAGCAAAGCTGCTCCCTATGTTGAACATGATGCCTCTTCCATGTTGTCGGCACCAACTGAGTTCCAAGAAGCTGGATTTATTGATCTCATGGAATCAAAATTCACTTGCACATCAAGAGATTCGTCACAAGCATTAGATTTCAACACCTTCTCTTTTGACAATTGAACTAGTTTCCTTGAATTTTTAAAATTGAATTTTGAAGCATAGCATTTCTTTGAACGATTAACTCTCCACATGAATCATTGCTAAAATTCATGGACTCACAATAGCTTGAAACTTTGATATCTTGAACATGGACTTAAATGTAACAATTTTCGAATTAACTCTTAATTCCACTCCTCCGTTTCGTGAATAACATTTCAAGGTGCAAGGTTCACTAATCGCCAAAGGTCCAAACTCTTCCACTTGACGACTAAATGACTCAATTCTGGTAGCAGCTTAGGGACCATAAGATTGAGGGTATACTCCCACAGTAATTCGCATACACCTTGCAAGATCCAGTATCTCCACAAGCATACACACATACACAGACAGCGTTCAAGACCTTGAATCTTCTATATCATCACCTGTCCTTAAAAGAGAAACAAACAGACAAAGCTAGATAAAGCAGTTAGTTATGCACGAATGATTAACCTAATATGCTATGCAATGAAGCGAAGCGGGGATCTTAGGGTCAAAAATTAGGGTGTGAAAGATGCCCCTATTTAAGTTTCTCCTACTCGGAGATATGGAGATTGAAATCTTCGTCTCGACGAGATAGAAGGGACTTAAATACAAACATGCACACATTTTTGGCCCTAAGATGCCGCCAAATGAACATGACATGGTATGAAATGATATGATATGCACGACAAAGATCCTGTGAGGAATAATGTCACAGGGGAAAACTAATGTTAAAAAAAACTGGAACACATCTAAAGAATGGAAGACCCGATGAGCAAAACAAGACTCAACGGGGAAAGACCTAACTCCACTGGGGGAAAGAGACTATCAACTGATAATCACGAAGTGTCTTAAACATAGGGTGAGAAACCTGAAAGGAAAAAAAGATAACTTAGTACCAATAGCTGGTAGCCTACGCGAGGGTATCCAGTTGAAATAAAATGGCGTATATTACCTACTATCACACAGGATAGCCTAAGCAGAGGTAATAAACTAGGGATGAGAGATCACCTACTACCAAACACGGTAGCCTAAGCATAGGTGTCCGACCCAAAAGAAAGGTGTGTTACCTACTATCAAGCATATGATAGCCTAAGCGAGGTAAACACCATATGAAAGATGACCTACTACCACCACGAGAGCCTAAGCGAGGCATCTGACCAAAACACAAAAAAACGGCTGTTTGTCGAAGTCTGCTAGAGATCTACTGCCGAGAATAACCAGAGAATTTAATATGAAATACCTACTGCCGAGGTCTTTTGGAAATTTTCTACCGAGAATAACCAGAGAAAATAAAAATGAAATACCTACTGCTGAGGTCTTCTGGAAATCTACTGCCGAGAATAACCAGAGAAAATAAAAATAAAAATGAAATACCTTATGTCGAGGTCTTCTGGAAATCTACTGCCGAGAATAACCAAGAAAATAAACGAATGTTTGTCGAAGTTTAATGTTAACCAGGGAATCTACTGCCGAGATCCTGGAAAGAAACGACTGTTGGCCGAAGTTTAAAGTAAACCAGGGAATCTACTGCCGAGATCCTGGAAGTTTCACCGGGGATCTTCAAAAGAGATGCGGGCCGGCTGACTTGTAAACATGTCTTCTCAAATAAAGAGAAAGACCGTCTGAATATTCATCAAACTTTTTCGAAGAAAATTCCATTTGATAGAAGTAACTTGAATTATGGACCCATTGGGGAGAATACCACCGAGAAGTAATATTGTTGCTGAATATTTGTTGAAGTAATAAAATTCTTGTAAAAGGGATTCTCAAATAAAGAGAAACACCTGGAAGGTCTTCAATAACTTTCTCTGGAGAATAAGCTGATAATCTTGACCACTTCACCGGGGATAGACAAACTTTCTTGAGGAGACCGCTATTTGTCATCCAGATAGAAAACTAAGCTCGAATAAAGAGCTACACTTGTTGTCTAGATTTAAATCCCATAATACTGCTGGAGGAATAACTTTTGTCTTCCATAGAGATCTTCAAGTAAACTCTTTTTTGGGGAGACAAAGTGCAAAATAAATGCACGTTTGATCTGGGTTCAACAGCCTAGAGATATCCAAAAATGTGATTGTGAGGGACCAAAGTTCAATTCAGGAAATAACTGAAAAAAAATGGTCAAACAAGACTCAATCCGATGAGGAATGAACTCAAACGGGGTTTATCTTTATCCAAATATGGCAAAGAAAGTAAAGCAACCGTCTTCCACGAGGATCGAACTCAGTGGGGGATTAGAAAGGACACGCTTTTTCTGCTTAGGGCTGACGACTCTACTTGGAGGGAGAAGACAAACCTGATCACTTGGAAATAAGCGCAACCAAAGTGAAAGAACAAAACAAACCAAAACAAAATGCAAAATGCAAAATGCGCGCATACCATGAATCTACATGAAAGAACGCCATGTTATGCTTATGCTTATGCCTATGCTTATGCTGACAAAAAAAAAACAATGAGAAAAAAACTGGAGATGAAAACAAGCATCTCGATACGAATACTCGGCCAATCTTTGCAATATAAGAAGCATCACTAGGGATGAATGGAAAGCCATATATGGGATCGCGGTCCTACTTCAAAGCTTCAGAATTTCTTTGGGGAAAAGGAGAGCACTCCACTTGGGGATAAACATCGTTTGTCAAGATGAACCTTGTAATTCTGTTGGGGATGAGAACGATTCACTGGGAACGAGTCAAACTCATGATCGAAAAGACTTCATGGGGGATAAAATAAATATCCACTGCGACCTGAAGTAGTCTGAATGAAAGTTGTAACTGGATACAATAAATATCCACTTCATTGGGGAAGCTTGAATCGATAATAGTTGAAATGTCGGAGATAAAACTTCATGGGGATGAAATAAACATCCGCCTTTACTGGAGAAGATTGAGATAATGATAAAATCCAATGAGGAGTGAAATAAACACTCGTTTCGTTTGGGGAAGGTTGAAGTTGTAAGAAAATCCACTGAGGATTCTTAGGTTGTCGACCAGAGAAATCTTGCGTCAAACGTGCCATAACTTCTTAAAATAGAGATCCACCGGGGAATGGTTGTGACTACCTCAAGTAGAAACTTATTGGGGAGTCGTCACATTACTTGGGATAGATACTCTTTGAGACATGGACTACGGAGACCGTTGTGAGACTGATGTAACTCTGTATTGATGAACCGCATGGTAGTCGCCATTTTGAACAACAGTTGCTGTGAATGGATAAACAGTAATCTTCGGTTCTCAAATGTCCCAAATCACTTGGTTTATGAGAAGAAGTGGTCTAAAGAGGATTTTACAGAAAACATGGCATCCAATAGTTCCAATGTTTTCAAACTCTTAGAGAGATTCGTCGAATCTCGACATAACTGGCTCGGATTGACGGTATTCTGAGTCTTCAAAACTTGGAGAGATTTATCAAATCTTGACATAATTTCCCCAGACTGACGGTGTTCTGAGTCTTTAAACTTGCCCCTTGGGGTGAGACAATGAAAGAAACAGCTGGGAAACAACTTGCCCCTGCTCACCAAAGTCTTCAGGTATTGTGCCCCTGGGTATAGTCGTCCTTTTGGAATGATTCGCCATTTACTCGTCAGAGTTATCTCATTGCTGATGCTCGTATGCTAGCTTCTATGATGTCAAGCAGTGTTAGCAAGCAGAAAAAATGTTAATTCTGAAACCGATAATGCAACGTATGTTTGTCTTGAAAATTTTATTAAAAGATATTTTCGTGATTGAATTACTGATTTTATAATACCAACACGAATTTGAGCATAGCTCGTAAGAGTCAGGAAACGATACCTCAATGAGTATGCCTTTGAAATAAACTCTGCTTCAATTAGGTCTTTTGAGGGTTGTAAAATGGCTTAGTTCACGGTTTTAGAAACAAATGATATAAGGCCCAAAGTTTGTTTGTGCCCAGCCCAATCTTCGTAATGTTCACTTCATTTTTTTTAACTGAAGATTACCCTGCCCCAGGTTAAGAATGAGGGTTTTTTATTTGTAGAAGAAAGCTACTACTTCAAAGGCTCAAAAGGGTTAACGAGGGTTTATCTCCTTATATCTCCGGTGTTTAGGATTTTTTTTTGAAATAATGCCTTATATCACCAGCAGAGTTTTATTAAAAAACATACAACAAGAGATCTTGCGTTTGATTTCATCATCCTCCATTCAATTCTTTGCCGAGGCAAGAGATTGGGCAGCATTGGCCTTATAAAACAGAAAAAGCGTTTTAAAATGAGTGAAACGAATGGATTTCTTCAAGACAAACATTATCATTGCATTAATTGTTCAAAATTAAACGAGTTCTTACACGCAAAGCAAACACATTAACGAACGTAGAAAATTAACATATGAAAATAGCAAATAAGCTTAAAATATGGCCAGACATAGCCTGGAGAAAACCGTCATGTGTATCAATCCACCATGTGTAAGGTGGGGATTACTTTTCGTTCAAGTGAGAGATGGATCTCAACCTGGGGTTCGCACACTTCGAAAGACAAGACTCCCTTCTAAACCATCTCTTTCACTTTCTCCTTCAAGACATAACATTCCTCGATATCATGGCCGGGCGCCCCTTGATGGAAGGCACAAAAAGCATTAGCTTTGAGATAATTCCTATGGGTCATCGGGATGGATATTGGAGTTTCCTTCTTGATCAAACCATATTGTAGAAGGGTAGGGAACAAATCAGCGTAGAGCATAGGGATGTCCCTATATTCACCACTTCGTTCAACTGGCTGGTTGGCCGAGGAGGCAGAAAATCCATCCTGGCGTTGGGATATGGCCAACTTTTTGACCAAATCCATCAGGCTCCTCTTGGTAATCTTTAAGTCTGCAACCTCGTCGCAAAGTTCTTACTTCTCATGCTCTTGAATGTCCATCAGATTCTTCATAGTAGTAGAAAAAGTTTCCATGTTGGCCTTTAGAGTGGCAATCTCTGCTCGGAGTGCTTGGTTTTCCCGTTCCAAATGATCCATCCTTTTCTTCCGACCGACTAGAGTATCGTATCGATGATTCGGAGTCTGAGAAGAGAGACACAAATAAGAACCTAGAATGCAAATGCAAATGCAAATGATGCGTATGATGCAACAAGATTCATGGAACTCGGCTATTTATAATCATTGAGGAATATCGACAGGCTTGCTTTTTAATCATGAAAAAGCGGTTATAATCATTATTACTAGAATACTAAAAATTGATTTAATACAAAATTAAAACGCGTTTGTACGCCTTACAACAGTCATAACGTAAAGCTAAATAAAAGCTAATAACGATGGATCTAAGGAGACTCTTCCAACAGTCTTTTTTTGAGTCCTTTGACTTCCTCCAATTGAGCTTCTTCTAGAAATGTTAACTGAAGATTAAAATGGGATAAGGCGTCTTGGACCTTTCCTTTCTTGCAAGCAATAGCTTCTCTCCAATATACCCTCCTTTTGTAGTTATCTTGGCTTGAATATGAACCTAAGATAAGAAATGAACTCTTGTCCTGAAATAGTAACTCGGTCAGCTAAGAATATTCTTCATAAGGTGTTACCAACTAGTCCTCAGGAATAATGGTAGGCGGCAGTAAAATAACTTTTTATCTTGTCTTGAATTCTTCTTTGTCTGGCCGCAAGGTCTCCAATCTCCTTAGATCGTCCAAGTTATGACTATTGTAAGAGTACTTCAACGTTTTTTTTTCAAGAGTCTATGATATTCTTACGATGTTTACAAATGAGACTAAGTTCCATGAATCTTTATGATATGATGCTAATGGATGCATAGATGCAAACACAAAGACAAAGCACATAGCACACATAAGCAAACAAACAGACAAAAGTCCTAGGTTCAAAGGAGCGTGAATGGAGTCAAGGTCTACCCATCCCATAAGGTAGTATGGTTTCAAATGTACCTGCCGAACGGGTTCTAAAAGTTCCCAGAGTCTACGACCCATCTTTCAAATATTATCGACTTTCCAAATTACTCAGTTAGTCAATAATATTCTCAAGAGAATCTCGTCTGAGTGTAGTATCGCGTGACAACTATTTGAAAATAGACTCCCGCATAGTCACCGCACTACATCCTAAAAGGACAAGTGGGTTTAAAGGTACTACGGTCCTCAGTCTTAAGGGTTCTTGGTCGAAGTTAATACCGTTTTCACGAATGAACTCGTTTAAACAATATTAAGTTCAAAAGAACCTAAACTGAGCGATGATTTTCTCAATTCGACTTTTCAGGAATCGACTCCGTCAAAGTACCCTTGACCATATCATCTCCTATAATTCACTCAAATCCGGGTCTAGGACTCTCACCACTCAAGAATCCCTCCAAACAGCAAAACAAATATATATAACAGATAAAAAGATTCAAGTTAGGGGGAACCCTCATATGAGAGTCCCCGGTGAAGTCGCCATTTCTGTCGCGGTGAAAATTAGATACCATAGTTATTTGTTAACTAGGATCGCATTTTTAATGTCACCACCGTCTTTGATTTTATCCAAGGGAAGGGAGAAAGACCGAATGCCCATAATGCAATGCAAATGCACTAAGATTCTAAGTTCGGGGGTTGGTTATATCTAGGGAAGGTGTTAGCATCCTAGATATCTGTAGTACTCTACAGGAACCTCTTGATTTTCTTTTATGTTATCTGTTATATGTTTTGCTAAGGGTTTAAGGGTAGGAAAAGAAGATGAGTCATCATCTTAAGAAAGACCACCACACTTTTGAAAATGTTTGAATTTTTGTGGGGTATGGGATTGTATGTCCCTTTCTTTGAGATGATTAACATCTAATTCTCTTGCGTGGAGAATTAGGTGGACTAAAGTTTGATTTTAAATCAAAATTAAAGGGGGACTAACCTAGGAAATCTATCCTAAGTTATCTAATTATCTTATCTTAAGGTATCGATATGATGCAAATAATATGCACCATGCACAATAACAAAGTTATCATACATGGGATTTTCCCTTGGATATTTTATGCGGTTAATTATATTATTTAGGCGAGTGTGTTAGCAAAGTGATGCTAGACTTGTGTCCAGTGATCAATAGGTCGAATGCGATGCCCGAAGGCGATCGACTTACATGGGTAGAAAATTGGCTCGACGTTGGATCGAGGATTTTTAATTATTTTGAAAGGTTTAAAGCAAGAACAAAAATCAAATACTTAATACACAAACAAAGCATACCAACAAAGCGTTCGCACACGAGCCTATGACTAATCGTAACGAAAAATTTCTAAAGGTTTGGTTTTTTTAACTTAATTATTTTATTTGTTTGAGATTATTATTATTATTTATTCACTTGAGGAGGCTAGGGAAGTTTTTAATTATAAAAGGGATTTTAGATTATTATTAAAAGTTTTAAAGATTATTATTATGAAAGAGATTTAGATTAATTTTTATTATATAAAAAAGGCTTAATTTTATGAAAGAAAAGATTTTTATCAATTATCATTTTGAAAGAAAAGTTTGAAATTGACTATTATTAAAAAAGTTTAGTTATTAAAAAGGTTTTGGTTTTAATTATAAAAGTCTTATTGTCAACTTATAAAAAGGTTTTAATATTTTTACTACAATAGGCTAGAGGATTAGTTTTAATATTTTAAATAGAAAAAAAGTTTTAACAAGAGATATTATATTAGGGATGATTTTTAATTAGAATTTCTTAAAAATAAAAAAGTTTTAAATGTTATAAGAGTTTTTATTTAGTTTTAAAATTAGATTAATGAAGTTTTAATATTAAAAGTAGTTGTCTATTAATTAAAAAAAGTTTTAATTTTATATTTTAAACAAAAGTTTTTACTTAAAAAAAAACTAAAAAGACTTTTAATGGTTATATTATAAAAAGAAAAAGTTATTTATCTTTAGATTAATGTTAAATAAAAAGAAACGGAGGAATTAAGTGTGACGTGGGGAAGAGAGGGTCCATCGCGGACTCTCAAACTATGGCCGTCTAATCTAATCAGACCAAAAAGGGAGAGGGTCAAACGTGAGGGTGCACGGATGGTGTCGTGGGTGCGCGTGTACATGACAAAAAAAAAACAACAGAAAAAGAAAAGGGAGCCTCTCGTCTCTTAACCCAAATTCTTCAATCTCTTCGCCTCTCCTCTCAACCTCTCTCGCCGTCACACTCTATCTCTCTCGATTTCTTCTGTTTTCTCTCTCATTCAAACATTCATTGCAATCAAAAACCTTAACCCCCAGCAATCCCAATACCCCAATTCACTATTGCTTTTGATTACAAGTACAAGATGATGATCAGAGGAAATGCGAAAACGTAAAAAAAAGCCAGGTCGCCGATTATGGAGTCAGGTACTTAATGGATCCTCTTCTCCTTTGAGATTGATTTTGTTGGTGTTTATCGTCTCCAATTTGGTGTGTGTATTATGTGAATGTTGGGCGATTTTCTGTTACTTGTCTGCTCTTTAATATATCTGCTCTGCGTATGTTCGTTGCTATTTGTGGCTTTTCTGTGAGTTGCTGAGTGTGTGTGAATGCTTTCGTACTGCTCTCCTTCAATCTTTTTGCAGGCTTTTCAAATTGTATTTTTTTTGTGTGTTGAGTTTGGTCGCTACGGTTTCTTTCTCTGCTATGTGTGTGAATTGGGTATGTGTGACTTTGTGAACTTTTAGATATCTTTCAATCCTGCTAATTTCTCCAAGCTGTGATATTTTTTCTGTCCTTTACGTGTGTACTACTTCTCCTCTTATATAGGCTAGGTGAAAATTAAATTCCGATTAAGAGTGTGAGATTCTGTTGAATGTTGTCTTGGAAATAAATTGATTCTGGTTTGGGGTCTTTATCATGAATTGAAATTCTTTCCTTACACACATCAATTCTGTTTCTGTTTTGGCCATGACATGTCTGTTACTTGTCTTGGAAAGACTCAATGATTGTGATTCTTTTAATTTCCTTGCTATTTTGGACTTTGTAATGATTATTTGTTTCCATTTTTGTGCCGACATGCTGGATTGTGTTTTATCTTTATGATTGAGTAGTGATGATGAGTATTTTCTTTGTAGACAGATTCACAATACTACCGTTTTGTTCAGCTACGAAAGAAACGAAAGTTAGATGGTCCATGGTTGAAAGGTCTCACTGTATTGATTTAATTGGCAGGTTGTTCAGGCACTGAAATCTGGTGATAAGCTGGTTTATGGCGAAATTCGTTGGAGTGCTCAAGAAACTCACTGCCTAAGCGACAATCATGTTTAGGAGCATCCCCAACTGAGTGAGTACTAGGCCCATTTGTAAGCCCCGGTCTTTGGATCCTCAAGGGCCATTGTGATTTTTTCCTTTGATAGCTTATACCTGTTAGGACATATCTTTCCATGAAGCAACCAACTTTGCATATTAACCTTGGATTTGCTGCTTTTGCTTTCACTTGTCGACCAATTCGAGTACTAACATAAGAACTTGTCTTTTATTTCCCATCAGTTCCCACTTGTTTGCCCATGGATGGACGGCATGCTAGGAGCGGTGATCAACATCATGAGAGATTCCGTACTGCTACGCTGAGAATTGCTGCTGTTGTAACTCTTAAAGCATCATCAATATAGAAGGATTTGTAAGCAAAGTAACATGAGTGAAGGCCTTGGGATTGCATTCACAATCTCTACGATAAAGATTTGGACCTTCCTTTTTGATTTGTCAGGTTCATAATGAATTCAGAATGTAACCGACGATTTTGACTGATGCTCGTAAGTAATTTTTTTAAGCAGTATCTAAAGGCTTGTCCCACTTCGTATCACTCTCTTGGAATTCAACGTCGTATATGAAGACAGCTTCCTTGCCCTTTGCAACTCTCTTGAGGAGTATTGGAGTCGACAAACTGTATGTCCAACATGAGGTAAAACGAATTTTCTTTTTGGTGTTCAAGAAGATTTCATGATCTTCCTCTTTTAACTTGCCAGGTTAACTGTTTCTCAATGAAGAAAACTTGTGGCACAGTTCGCTTCCTGACAATGTTAGCCAAATCATCTTGGATCTTTGAATCATCATCTCTCTCGTCAAGCTTCACACGTCACCTGGTTCAACTCTTTGAAAATAACTTAGGTTACTGGATGTTTCTTGTTTTTCCAATTGTAGATGAAGAGGTTTGGTTTTGTAAGACCTGATAAGTGCAAATTGTACTTATTTTTGTATATAAGTTTTGTTGCACTTATCCTTACTTTATGTTAAAATTGGTTGAATAAACCCCACTTTGTGTGTAAATACGTTTACTTTACGTTTTCGGTGTATA
Organism: Lathyrus tuberosus; assembly: GCA_022829125.1. Taxonomy (NCBI): domain Eukaryota; kingdom Viridiplantae; phylum Streptophyta; class Magnoliopsida; order Fabales; family Fabaceae; genus Lathyrus; species Lathyrus tuberosus. The sequence continues at coordinate 1,027,341 of JALAZF010000924.1, read as the reverse complement.
GTGCGTTACCGTGTAAATATCATTGAGTTTAATCGATTTTCATTTATTTTTGTAGGTGTTCCAGCAATGGGATTTTTCCATATTCATAAAGAGAATTGAATAAGCTTTCCAACGCTTCAAACTGTGCGTCAATCGGAGTTACGGTTCAAGAGTTATGATCAAAACAAATTCTGGTTTTCTGTCATGTTCGCTGGGCGAACCCCTGTAGCGAGAACTCGCTAGCTTGTTCGCTAGGCGAACCTGGGCGAACAAAAAGTTCCAGAATCATGAAAAAACTCAACTTTAAGGCGGTTTACGTTCGCCTAGCGAACGGGGACTCGCTAGGCGAACCTGGAAAGTCAGATTTGCCCATTTAAGCCATTTTTCATCATTTTTTAGTGATGGGTTTGATATTTTTAGTTCCAAATCCATCCAATAGCATTTTTTGACCAGAATTAGGCTAGAAAACACATTGGAGCATGCATTAGGATGATCCGGAGTCGAATCCTTCATCAATCGGAACCGACAACTCAAGAAATGTTTGGTTTTTCTCCATTTCTTCTCTATGTATTTCTCTATTTTGTGGGTTATGTTTGTATTGTTACTCTAAACCTATGTACATGTATTGATCATGGTTGTATAATATAGATGCTTTACAAATCATTATCGATGTCTTCCTTGATCTTTTTGCATTTATGTTTGGATTTGTGTTGTGTTAGAGATAACCATCATTAATCTTGATTAGGGAGGGATATCTATTGTCTAGACTCTAGAGATAGATTTAGATAATAATCTTTATGGTGTCGGAACTTAATGTCTTCCGTGTTTCGAGGCGTCGTGCGCGAGAGCGTCGACGAGAGTAATACGGTTGCTCTCTCAACTGTGCGTTAGACATAACCTTTGTTGTGAGCGATACGTGATGATTTTGATGAGTATTGTATGTTGAATGCGACCGATTGATAGGTTTACGTTTGTTCTGAGTAGTGTATATTCATGCTTGATAGGTTTCTTCTCTTCAAAGAATGTACTCTTTTTATGTTCATCTTTACTTTTCTGTTTGTTTTTACTTGTAAACCATTTTATTCCAAACTCATAAACGCGAGAGATTGTCGAACGACATTCTTTCCCTCGAACAGATCTCTATGGACACGACATAAATCCCGGAGGGAATTCTTTCCGAAAATAAATGTTTTTGCTTGCTTGCCCTATTCTGCATCCAACAAGACCTTTAACACGATTCAACCCTTTTTTGCAGGTCGTGGAAAGCGTCGCGCGGGAGAGCTGGCATGGAAACGAGTGGAAATGGTGTTTGAAGATCATTAATGGAGCAGGCATCTATCGAAGCATAAACACTCGGTCATGAAGCTCCCGTCTATTTCTCTTCTAATACTACTTCTCTTGGGGCCATATCCAAATATATCTTTTTACTGTCTTGTAAAGAACTTGCGAATCTTGGATAGGTTGATGGTAATGTAAAGAATCAAAAGACCAATGGCAGCAAGGAGACATCTTATAGCGGTACCGGATCCGAATGCAGTAATGAAAGCTTCCCCAACATCCTTTCTTGCCTACGGGGTGGTTATTGCATTGGCATAGGTGGTAATTTTCATTCCAAGGGAGCCAGAAATAACGGATGTAACGTCGATGAAGCTACAACAGGTTTTAACGCCGCGCGAAATCCATGCAGGTGGCTTCTGCAACATACAAAATTTAGACATGTTGATGTTCCTTCTTTTCGTCTTTGTTTTGTGATTTGCAAAAAAACTTGTACTATATTTTGACTTTGTACACATTCCAAGATAAAAGTAGTGTACTCGTTTGCTCTTCAACAACAACTTTAGTAAACCAATTGGCTAAGGTTATTTCACCGTCTCTATTCAAAACATAACAGGATAGAAAAGTTATGTATTGGCAATATTCATTCCATCAACTTCTCTTGCCCACAAAATATTTCCTCCTTAATGTTAGTCCAAAAATATTCTTAACAAATGGCTTATTTAGGTCACCCCGGTTAGAGCAAAGCTGCTCCCTATGTTGAACAGGATGCCTCTTCCATGTTGTCGGCACCAACTGAGTTCCAAGAAGCTGGATTTATTGATCTCATGGAATCAAAATTCACTTGCACATCAAGAGATTCGTCACAAGCATTAGATTTCAACACCTTCTCTTTTGACAATTGAACTAGTTTCCTTGAATTTTTAAAATTGAATTTTGAAGCATAGCATTTCTTTGAACGATTAACTCTCCACATGAATCATTGCTAAAATTCATGGACTCACAATAGCTTGAAACTTTGATATCTTGAACATGGACTTAAATGTAACAATTTTCGAATTAACTCTTAATTCCACTCCTCCGTTTCGTGAATAACATTTCAAGGTGCAAGGTTCACTAATCGCCAAAAGTCCAAACTCTTCCACTTGACGACTAAATGACTCAATTCTGGTAGCAGCTTAGGGACCATAAGATTGAGGGTATACTCCCATAGTAATTCGCATACACCTTTCAAGATCCAGTATCTCCACAAGCATACACACATACACAGACAGCGTTCAAGACCTTGAATCTTCTGTATCAGCACCTGTCCTTAAAAGAGAAACAAACAGACAAAGCTAGATAAATCAGTTAGTTATGCACGAATGATTGACCTAATATGCTATGCAAAGAAGCGAAGCGGGGATCTTAGGGTAAAAAATTAGGGTGTGACAGGTACAATCCTTTCCACCTTCATATTCCCAATTCAAAACCTCCATATACCCAATTCAAAATCGTTTCAGAACCCATTAACTTTGCAACCATCCCAATTATTCGTTCTTTATCTTTTATTCATGTATTCTTCATTTTCATTATTGAGTTTCGGACAGGTTCGATTTTGTTTTTGAATTCGTGTTTGTTGTTTCAGGTTTGGTGATGTTGGCTTATGCGGATGGGGGAAGATTCGTCGGCGGTGCGGTTTCCGATGGCTCCGCATTAAACTCTTCCCTTTTGATTTTGGTTATGACTCTCCTTCTTTCTTTTGCTTCTGTTTCATTTGTGTGGTGTTATTTGATGTTGTTATTGTGAGAGTTGTTTCTATTAATAACCTGCTTTCAAAATACAGAGTGTTGCACCTTGCCTGCAACCTTGCCTACAAAGTGTTCGACGAAAGTTCCTACGATATATTATTTTGTGCACAAAGTTTCTATCACCAGTTTTTTTTCCAGTTAAGTCATAAACATTAGTCGTAATTTATTGTATATATCTTGTAGTGAAGAGAAAGCGTTTTGCAGTTTTAAGTGTCGATCGAAGGAGATTTTTGCAGAAGATGAAACGGAGAAAACTTGCACTAACTCAGAAGAGCACTCTCCTAACTCGAGTTACCATGATGATATCTTCCTCATGGGCTCTGCAAGTTTCCAAATAACATGCTTTATTACGAAAATGTTGTGAAGGTAAAAGACGTAGACAATCGGCTATGTGAATTTGTTTTTGCTTTGGACTTTTGGTTATTGTTGTGCAAAAATTATTCTATGTGTTAGTTGTCAAGAACCAAATTTCATGGTTTTGTAGGTACATGCATTGTCACTGGGATTTTATCTCTCACAGTAAGCACCGCGTCTCGATTTTTGTACTTCGATATATCACATGATGTTAACGGTGTGATTTACTCGTATTCGACCAAATTATTGTATGTTTTAGGAAGGAATTGTGGTAGGTAGAACATTTGCAGCACTTACGAATTAACAAGGGGATGTAAACAAAGAAATGATGGCTATTGGTATCATGAACATAGCTGGTTCTTGTACTTCATGCTATGTCACAACAGGATCGTTTTCTCGAACTGCTGTTAACTACAATGCTGGAGCACAGACTGCAGTTTCTAATATAATTATGGCTTCGGCTGTTCTGGTGACCATTTTGTTTCTCATGCCGCTCTTTCACTATACGTCAAACGTTGTCTTATGTATAGTGCTAGACTAAGTTACTTGTGCACATTAGACAAAGCCTGTTAAAGCTGTCAATAACTTTAGTAACTTTACATAGATAATACTAATTTACCAATGTTTTACTTCTCTCCAGTGTCAGAGATGATCTTTACAATAACCTCAGCTGTAAAGGATGTATGTGTATCTTTGATAAGTATGGAAGAATTTGCTTGTGTTTGGATGAAATTATATGGAAGGTAAGAAGACTTGCCAGATAATGTTTAGTAAAACAGCTGCTGAACTTTTGAGGTATGTAGGCTTTCATATTATTACTTCTGTCCATATGATGTTCAACCACCTTTCAATATGATTGTTAACATTGAATCAGGTGTGATGCTGATGCCTTGGAAGATGCATTATGTAAGCGTGTCATGATCACTCCAGAAGAAGTATAAAGCGGAGCCTTGATCTGGGAAGTGCTGCAGTCAATAGAGATGGACTGGCAAAAACAATTTATTCTCGGCTATTTGATTGGTAGGATATTGGAAATGCGAACTGACCAATTTCTTTAAACCTCTATATTATCTAATTAGTACAAAAAGTACTGAAGAAAAGGATACAGGGTTCTGATTTTGATTCATGCTGCATTTGTGTATGCTGTAGGCTGGTGGACAAGATCAATAAATCAATTGGACAAGATCCCAATTCTAAATGTTTGATCGGGGTCCTTGATATCTATGGTTTTTAAAGCTTCAAATTGAACAGGTACTATTATATTTTAGAAGTATAAATACAATATGTAAAAGTACATCCACAACATTGCATTGCTGAAGATAATGAAAAGCATCCACATATGATTGTTTTCAAAGTTCATTGTTTTGTAACTTATTTTCAGTTTGTTATGCTCTGCAGTTTTGAGCAATTCTGCATTAATTTCACAAATGAAAAGTTGCAGCAACACTTCAATCAGGCAGAGTTTCAGACTAAATTATGCACTTCAAGTTCATTTTTTTCATTTCCATATCTAATATGTTTTTTTGATGACGAATTTCAGCACATGTTCAAAATGGAACAAGAAGAATATACGAAGGAGCAGATCAATTGGAGCTACATTGAATTTGAGGACAACCAAGATGTTTTGGACCTTATTGAAAAGATTTTCTTTCTCCTTTTTCACTTTCTTTAAGGCATTGAGCATACCTAATTCATTTTGATTTGGAATTCTTTGTTAAATATATGAAAAAGATCTTTAATATCTTGAATTATATCCTAAGATTAATGTCTTTTCTTAGTATCTCTTAATACCAGTTTCTAATAGAAACTGTAGAGAGAGTAATTATTTCCTGTTGTAACTGATTTTCCATTCATGAAAGTTGATTATAAGAGAGAGAAATTGTGTGACCAGAATACAGGTGCACAGGTGTTATCAGTTCTAAATGAAAGCCATGTTGAGTTTGGCTATGATATCTTGAAGGAGTGAAGTGGAGCTCCTTGTAAGTATAATGTCATCTACATATACAAGTAGATAGATTGTGTGACCATTGGAGAAATATGTGAAGAGTGAAGGATCACACTTGCTAACTTTGAACTAAAGTTTCTCCAAGGCAGATTGAGGCCTTTTAAACCGCTTCTTGGGGGCCTGCTTGAGGCCCTAGAAGGCTTTGTTAAGTTTGCGCACAAGTGAGGAATCAGGGCTTTCAAACCCTTGAGGTTGCTGCACATAGATTTACTCATCAAGGCAGCCATTTAGGAAAGCGTTGTGAACAATAATTCCACAATAGGAGAAGAAAGAAAGAGTATAGTCTGAACATCAAAACATCGAATCTGATTTGGAAGGCAATCTCTTGATTTTTAAGGTGTGGAGATATAATTATTAATATCTTAATTGGTTTGTGATTTCATTGATTATTGCAGGTATCTTTTCTGCTGCTCTTATGCTCACAATGTTGCTCCAAAAGGAAAGTATATTGCTTTTGTTACAACAGAAGTAGAAACTGACCAACCTCAGGTTGAATTGAAGCCTGGAATTGATCTTCTTGGACCAGTAGATGAGATTTTCTGTGACATTTATGACAAATATGAACCCACCAATGATCATGCTACTGATGTTTGCTTCATCTCTACAGTAAGTACTGAGAAGAATCTCTGTTTAACATGTATCATATTAATTTTTCATTTTTCTTTTCTTGCATCTATCTATCAATCCGTATATAATCGATGTTTATTTTGTTTGATTACAGGGCATTGATTATTTAAAGTATGATAACTGTTTCAATGGTGGATCAAAGCCCACTGAAAGGTAGTCAAAAATATATTTTCAATTTTGTATACTACTACGTTGCATCTACACTTGAAGATGTGTTTTTGTGTCTGACATATGGTTAAATTCAACCACTTCTATGTTTTATATCCATGTTTGTGTCTATATCAGTGTTTCATTGGCTAAGACTTATGTTTTAGTTTCCTTGATATAATGGTATCTTCATGCATAATTTTGAAAACTGGGCTGCTGTTGATTTCTGTGCAGAAATGAAAATATGCCCAAAATAAAGTCATCATGCTAGATTTTATGTCAGAGGTGGTTAAAAAGCTAGATTGGTATTGGTTGAAATAAAAGTCCATTGTAGAGAACTCAATTACTCTCTGAGATCCTAACATCTAAGAGAGTGTCTAGGAGTCGGAAAGCAGTATTGGAATTCTTAGAATCTATGGTGCAGGTTCGGTGGATTCAATCCCGTTCGAATTGAGCTTGGAGATTTTTCTAGATTGTGATGTTTGGTCTCAAATGAGTTCGCAATCGTCTCCATTTTGAGTCGCATATAGGAGTCGGGTATCTTGGTTTTATCGGGTTATCATGGAGGATTGATCTTGAAAGTATGTATAGTCTGCATCTGAGCTGTTGTGGGGTGTCCTGCAAGATTTCGATTTTTGGAGTCAGGGGGCTGGTAGTAGTTTTCATGTTTAAGGTGGTGGTTTGGCATTAGAGTCAGATTACTGGGAGCCTGCAGCTGAGGTGGAGAATTTCTGCTGATTTATGGAGTGACCAGTGCCTTTTCAGTAGTGCTTCGCATGGAGTGTTTTGTGGCTGCAGGTTATAGTGAAGATTGTTAGAAATTGTGTCGGTCTATCAGTTGTGTAATTTAATTTTTGGAATCAGTACCATAACTGTGGGTTGTGAGCTGTTGGTTCAGTCGATAGAAGAGAGGCAGCAGTGCTGCTGCTATTTTTGTCTGAGAAGTTCGGTTTCTAGGAGTTTTCGGCTTTGCGTCTTCATCTGTCGGGCAAAAGGGAGCTTGTCTCATATCTTTTTTCTGGCAAAAAGAGCTTAATTGGAATTTGCTGGGTAATGTTTAGTGTAGCAAGTTATATTGGGTGTTTAGTAATTATTTTCTCCTCCAGGGAGTGGGTGTCTACGTGGCTGGTAATAGTCAGTGAGCTTCCAGACTTTAGGAAATTTTGGTGCCCTCTGGTGTATTCTTAAGGTGTTAGCAGCATAATTGTTTTTCCTGTTTATTTTTCTATTTCAAAGTTTTGGCTATGCAGTATCTGCTTTGTTTAGTCATGTACATTTGTTTCAACTTTATTCTAGCACTTCTTGTGCTTAATTGAATATCTGAATATGTGTAAAATTAATTGATTTTTATTATCATAATAAAGTGTCTCTATTTGAATATGTGTGAAATTAATAAATACATTTATAATTTAACACAAATTAAATATTCATCTTGATCTTTAAAACTATTAAATAGTCAATTTAATTGCTTATAAAAAAATAAATAGTTAATTTAATTCTTAATTTATTATTAATAAAATCTATATAATTAAAAACAAAAATCACTATACTCCATTTGTCCCAATTTAATAAAAATTATCTAAATAGTTTTTATTTTAAATGTTAAAATAAATTACACTTATATTTCTTTGTATAATCAATATTCTTAAAAGATGATTTCTTTCGGTTTTGCAACTATTTTTATAACGGTAGAGTTGTCTCCAAAGCGGTGACTTCATCTTTTCTAACTTTGGTTCCGAAGTCTCCGAATCCGGTTAGTTTGGATGATTATAGACCTATTTGTTTGGTGGGGAGTATGTACAAAGTGATTGCTAAACTCTTAGCGGGAAGATTAAAACGAGTTCTCAATACCATTGTTTCTTCAAGTCAAAGTGCTTTTGTCCCGAGAAGGCAACTTCTTGATGGTGTTTTGGTGGCTAATGAAGTCGTGGATTATGCTAGGAAGGAGGGTAAGAATTGTTTACTATTTAAAGTTGATTTTGAAAAGGCGTATGATAAAGTTAGTTGGAATTTTTTGAAATACATGTTGAGCAAAATGAGTTTTGGGGAAATATGGAGGAATTGGATGGAACTTTTAATTTTTCAAAGCAACATGTCGGTGTTAGTAAACGGGAGTCCAACTAAAGAGTTTGTTGTTGAGACAAGGTGACCCCCTCTCTCCTTTTCTCTATGCCTTAGTGGCGGAAGGATTAACAGGGTTGGTTAGAAAATCCATTGAGATAGGTGAATTCGGAAGTTTTGTCATTGAGAGGAATTACTCGGTGGATATTCTTCAATTTACGGATGATACCTTAATGGTGGGAGAAGGGACTTGGAGGCATGTGTGGGCTATCAAGTCGGTGTTGAGAGCTTTTGAGCTTGTTTCGGGTTTGGGAATTAATTACCATAAAAGCAAGTTGATTGGTATTAATTCCAACACCCATTTTTTGGAAGCGGCCGCTTTTGTACTTTCTTGTAAAGTGGAAGATAGCAATTTTGTCTTTCTTGGCATTCCTATTGGTTGTAATCTGAGGAAGTCTTCTACTTGGATGCCTCTCATTGAGAAGATGAAAAAGAGGCTTATGGCATGGAAGAATCGGTTTCTAAACCTTGGAGGTAGAATCACGCTTTTGAAGTCTATCCTATGTTCTCTTTCCATCTTCAGTATGTCTTTTTATAAAATGCCGAAGAAAGTCATTAGAGAATTTACGAAGATCCAAAGCAACTTTTTGTGGGGAGGAGTAGAAGACAAAAAGAAGATTCATTGGGTTAGTTGGAAGGATGTGTGTTTACCGTTTGAAAAAGGAGGGTTAGGAATTAAAAATATGGCGGATTTTAATATGGCCCTTCTCAACAAATGGAGGTGGAGAATACTTCAAGGCGGTAAGGCTCTTTGGTATGTTATTTTGAAAGCGAGGTATGGTGATATTTCTTCCAATATTCTTTGTGGAGATGATTCTAAAAAGATTTCCTCCATTTGGTGGAAAGATATCATTTCTATTAGTAAACATTCTATGTCCGATCCTATTGTTTCCTTGAGTAGATTTAAGGTGAGAAAAGGTTATAACGTTCCTTTTTGGGATGTTAAATGGTTGGAGGACGACATTTTGAAGGAGGTTTACCCGGAGTTATTTGAAGCTTCTAGTTTGAAGAGAGTCTCCATTGCTAGTATGGGGGGTTGGAGTGAGGGTAGATGGAAATGGGGAGATTTTGGTTTGAAAGAAGTGGAGGAGAATGATACTAATTATGTGGCCGCTTTGGCCTCTTTAAAAGCTCGGCTAAGTCATCACGGATTGGTGGAGGGGGGAGTGGATGTGATTTTGTGGGATAAGGATCTGATTCTCGGTTTTTCGGTGGCATCTTGCTACGCTCACTATGCTTCTTTCCGTATTCCTTATGGCCCCCCTAATAAGTACGATACGGCGTTGGGTTTGATTTGGAAAACGGAGGTTCCTTTTAAGATAAAGGCCTTCGGTTGGAGACTTTTTGTGGATAGACTTCCAACGAAGGATCTTTTGGTGTATAGAAGCATTAACTTTTCTAATGATTCTTTGAGATGTTCGTTTTGTGATTTAGATTACGAAAGTAGAAACCATTCTTTCTTCAAATGTCACATGGCTAAGAAGATTTGGAGGGAGATAACTTTGTGGATTGGTAAATCGAAAGAGATGGAGGAGGAATGCCTTCCGAATTTTATGGAGTGGTATTTATTTTGCCGTGTAAAAAAAGTTAAAGATGGCAAACTTGGGATTGTTTGGCTTGCTACCTCTTGGAGTATTTGGCTTTTGAGGAATGGCATATGCTTTCGGTCGGACGCATGGAACATTAACAATACGGTGTGGGGTATAAAATTTTTGGTTTGGAAGTGGGCTTTTTGTGGTCAAATTACATATCCCAATTGTAGTTTCTACGATTTTAGCAAAGATCCTTTGCTTTTTATCTCGTAGTTTAATTGGTTTGTAGTTTTCCCTTTTGTCGGGTTTTTTGCCCGTTCTCGTGTATTCAGGTTGGAGAACCCTTAGTTCTCCCTTATTAATATATCTTGCTTACACAAAAAAAAAAAATTTTGGATGTTACTTCCTTCCTTGATGTATTACTATTTTAAAATATAATATATTCATTGCAATTATAAATATTGCATATTAAAATACAATTAATGATTTAAATTTGCAATAATATTCAAAATATGCTTTGTTATAATATTTTTCAATTTATAAAAGTACTAAGAAAAACAAAACTAATTTTAAGATTTAGAATTAAAAAAAACTATTTTATAATAAATTATAAATAAATGAATGATTAAAAAATAGTGCAAACATCAAACATTGGATATTCATTTATTTCATTATTTATTTTTAATATACAGTTTTGAAAAAACGCATTTTTAAAAAGGAATAAATATATAAAAAAAGTTTAAAGAAAAAATGTATATATAATTTTTTACAAATTTGGAATGAAAAAAAGTTAATGCTATATTGTTACAAATACTATATTATTATTTGATATTCTTTTAAAACTAAATAATTACATAAATATTTAAAAAAAAAAATATCAATCCGTGTTCGCGGGGATTGATTCTATTTTTTTAAAATATAAATTATATTTTTTATATTTACTAATTTTTATTAATTTTATTTTATTTTTCAAATTTTTAAATGTAAACAAATGCGCGTCACCGACGGTACCCATGCCAAAACACGGGTATCCCGCTAGTTAATATCACAAGAGACATAGCGCCGGAAGTGAAATTGAAATTTGAGATGGAGTTGGGTTTGAAACTAGAACCGTGGCTGGAGGAGCAATGGACAAAGGCAAGTTTTGTGGTTCTTGTATTAATTTTTATATTGAGCAATAGTGAGAATATACCATGAATACATGAATTTGTCTTATTTTGTGTGTTTTGTGTTTGTATAAACTAGTAACTAACCTGTGCTGTCGCACGGACATGTATGTTCGAGAATTTCACCTAACCGAAGCGTAATTGTTTTTTAAATTGAGAAAAATAATTGTTGATTAGAAAAATACATATGAATTAATAACCATAGTAGAAAATAAATTAAGTAATTATTTAAGTTATAAATATGCAATATATTTAATGAATGTAATGAAAAAAATTTAAAATAATAATACAAAAATAATAGTATGAATAATAAATGAAAAAGATATATATATATATATATATATATATATATATATATATATATATATATATATATATATATATATATATATATATATATGTGTGTGTGTGTGTGTGTGTGTGTGTATATATATATATATATATATATATATATATATATATATATACACACACACACACACACACACACACACATATATATATATATATATATATGTGTGTGTGTGTGTGTGTGTGTGTATATATATATATATATATATATATATATATATATGTGTGTGTGTGTGTGTGTGTGTGTGTGTGTGTGTATATATATATATATATATATATATATATATATATATATATATATTTATTGTAAATATTTGTTAAAGAGAAGCAGAAGATGTACTACTCCGTCCCATATTATAAGCAAAAATTATTTTTTTAGATACATTGAATAATTAATGTATCTGATCTATATATAAGTCAAATACATTAATTATTTAATGTATCTAAAAAGTAATTTTTGCTTATAATATGGGACGGAGGGTGTATATAATAAAAATTAATGAAAAAACCAAAATACACGAAAGTGGGTTAGAATTCCCATTTTAGACGTTTCATTTACATGACTAAGTTTGTTCCAAAAGGTCACAATTTGGGAAAAGCTCACTGTGCCAACATAGTCACTGAAACGGAAAAAAGAAAACCGGCTTGAGGAAGAAGAATGTATCATCGTCTCATCTATGTCTCAAGCGGGTAAGAGGTTTTGTTATTTCGAAGAATCGGTTTCGTAAATTATGTTGTAACTATTTGGAAATGATGTTTGGTATTTTAAAATTGATACAGTTATTCATCAGAATCTGAAATGGATGAAGAGTTTATTAAATCCACCATAGAAGCACTGATCCAAGAAGTTAAAGCCGGGGACGTAGACAATAAACGTCCGGGTAGGAAAGGGAAGATTCAGAAAGAAAAAATGCAGCATGCAAATGCTATGAACGCAGGAGGAACCTCTGGACGCAAAGATTGTGTTGATGAACAAAGATCCAGATTTAGTTGTTCGACTAAGAAAACCAGAAACAGGTATTATGTGTTAAAAATCTCATTGCATGCAATAAATGGCTTTTTATATTTCATCTGTTGAATAGTTGAGTCTTGGAAGACCGACCTAAGATGAATACGTTTGTTTTAGAAGTCAGGTAAGTGTTGCATGCGTTTATCCATGGCTGTACCCATATATTTCTGATGAAATGTCTTTAAGAAGTTTTATACATTTAAAAGTTATAGTCATTGAAGATAAAAACATGGGTGACATGTATCATTGACGATTTATTCATAGATTTGTATTGTTTCATATTGAAATGTAGTGGGAAAAGGGCTGTGGTCGAACGCAAAAGGACTGTCGAAAGCAAGCATTGGGAAGTTGGAGAAACTTCTAATTCTAAAGACGTGGTACGTCGGTGTAGCATCCTGAAAGCAAAAGGAAAAACCAACAACAGGTAAATTGAATAACAACTGTGAAAGGAATTATTCGTTACGAATGTATATATGATTTTCCATTTGTGGTTTGATATATTGCAATAATGGTGTTTGAATGAATTAGTTAGAAAATGGTACATAGTTATGTATTTCCAATGTATTGACCCAAATGCAGTCTGCACAAAATGAAAGAGTCAGCTGTGGAACATAAGTCTGTGAAATTTTCAGTATCTGAGAACTCAAATGCTGGTATGAAATCGTTATTCGTGACAGAAGATAGAGGAAAAGGCATTCTAAGGTATTGTATCTTTAAATGCCAACAATTTAACATACATGGGAAACATATTATGTAATAATATACATGGCACATTTGATTATTTGAGTTTAACACAATGCTGCCATGACATTTGTAGGACACGTGTTTGCCTTGCACCACCAAAACTGAATGCATTTGAGTTATATCAGCCGTCGTCGAGCAGCGACGGTATGAAAGGGACAAAGAAGAAAGATGCCAAACGAAAACGCAAAATTTGGTAAAAGTAGAATGTGTACTATTATTATTTGTAACCAAACCTTGAATATGATTGTATCTTTATGTTAATGAAAAAATGCAGTAATGAAGGTTTAAGATTGAATGGGAAAGACTCACAGCCCTGTCAAAATTCTTCGAAAAAGCTGGGAAAACTCCTTGTTCGAAAATGCAGTGATGAAGGTTTAGGAAGAAATAGCAAACATGATCCAATGAACAATGCTTACCGGGATTACTTAAAACGGTAATGCATTACTTGTTTAACATTACTCATTATATAAGTTGAAGATAATATATTAAGAAAAAAACCAGTATGTTTTTAATAATATACATTAGTAATTTGATAACTTGAGTAAATGGGGAATGATTCGAAATATGATGTTGAATGAATAGTAAGAAAGCATGTTGTTCCTACTTTACCAATGTCTAATGCATTATATTGGTTCTGAGAAGTTGATACAAATGTATTGTAGAAAGGCAGCTCTTAAACTTGGGAAACCGCTATGCCAAACACGTAATGGGATAAAGTTAGAAGCCATATCGCATTCAAAGTTTGTTGCTGAATGTTCTTCTATAGGAGATGTCCATCAGAAACGCATGGAAAGGTATAATCTATATAAAGAATGGTTGAGATATGCAATATTATAATGTGTTTAGGGCTTATTGTTTCACATGTTGGATTGTACAATAATATGAGTTTGTTTTATCAGTCTTATATGATGTTGCAATGCAGGACCGACAAACTTAGCTTTGAGGTGAAAGAAGCTTTGTGGGACATACGTTTGAGATTGGCCAGAGCTTTCCGTGATCCAAACATTAATAATCATAGTGGTGAATCTGATTATGAACATTCAGACCCTTCTGACGATGAATACTTTTGGGAGAAAGAAATGACTGAAGCCGACGTAACTCGAAATCAAGTTTTGGTAATTTATAATAAATAAGTTAAGTTGTCTTATTTATTTGTTACATAAATAGTTTCAAATGTAATTATGTTTTTATATCTGTATAGCATTTCCCAAGACGAATAACAAAAAATGTCTCTATTGGAACCAGACTGCTATAGAGTTGATTGATGATGACACTGGTAAGAGCTACTACGGTGAGGTTTGCTGTGTCAAAAGGAATAATAAGATTTGTAAGAAAGAGAAATATATTGGCACTGGTTGGTATGAGTACTCGAAAGCCAAAAACCTTAAAAAAGGAGATAAGCTTGGGTTTTCCATTACTGTTCCTCCATATGAAGTTTTTGTGTCTTTGCTTAATCGTTGATGCTCAAACATGAAATTCGTATCTGTTATATCGATTTGGATTAGAAATGGCATATTATGTGTTATTAAGTTTAAGAACATGTTTTAATTACAATGTGGAAATGGAACCTCATTATGACTTAATTATGTAATATAAGCTTATGTTTTGTTTGTAGTACATGGTTTTGTGTTATTTTAAGCGATGTCGAAAATGCTTTGTTTTTACTAAACATTTTTGTAGTACACTTGTATGTTGAAATTGTATTTATAAAACATATTTCTAAAGTATATAATATAAAATTTATATTACAAATTTGTGCATAATTAGTTTAAAAAAGTAATTTAGAATCAAAAATAAAGTTTTAAATTATTAAATGTTATTGAAACCAATTTGTGGGTAATAGGAGTTTGGATTGGAATCCAATTTCAGGCTTTTCAATTCCAAAATATATATATGGAAGTCTGTCATTTTGAAAAACATTCATTGTGACCATTGCAAAAAGTATTACATTATATAAAATGTGGCGTAGCAATTTTCATCCAGAATGATACAACTTGTCACCAAAATGTCCACCACTGTCAAAGTATAAAAAAAACATATTAATATGATTATGCATTAACAATATATGACACAAAAATATACAAAGTAATTAAATGTAAAGTTTAATAATTGTTATACCTCTTATATATTATGGAAGACCTCCTTATAAACAACATTTGTTGTTGATTCTTTGCCATTTTTCTTTTCATCATGCACCAAAATCTTGATTCCTTTCTTTGATGTCACCCTTGAAATAGCAACATCAATTTGACCGTGGCTAAATACATCGTGAGACAAGTATAAACCTACCCAATCAAGAGATTGACCTTGTGATTTATTGATGGTCATAGCATACGAGACAATAATTGGAAATTGTCTCCTATTCACTTTAAATGGCCAAGGAGATTGTGAAGGCGACATATCCATCTGTGGTATATAAATGATATTCCCATGACCTTTACCACCCATTATTCTTGCCTCAAGCACATTATTAGCCATTTTAGTCACAACCAAATTGTGTCCCATTACACAAACCTTCTGTTTGATCAAGATTCCGCATTAACATAATAGGAGTCCCAATTTTTAATTTAATGTGATGTCCGGGTAATCCAGAAGTTCTTAGAGTGCTGAGAAATTTTGGACTCAACATTTGTATTACATCCATGTCATGTATTTCAAACCTATCAATTGAGTTTGAGTTATAGTAATCTCTTGACTCACCTAAAATGAATGAAAAAATATCATATAAATTGTAGAAGAATATAAACTATAGAGTGTAGCAGGATAATGTATATTTGAAGAATAAAATATTATATGACTAAAAATTATAAATTGAACCAGGAAAATGTTAGTACAACAGAAGAATATAAACTATAAATTGTACCAGGAAAATGTAAATTAGAATAAAGCACCTGGCATAAGGTTAAGAACATGATCATTGATTTCATCAACAGTTTCAATTGTTGCTGCTAGAATGCCTCGACTCTTGAGGTAATCATATGATTGGTAGTTATCCAAAAAGGTTGGATATGTACTGTTAACAATTGCTTCTATTGGATCCTCAAAATCTCTTATTAAAATTTCAGTAGGTATCTCAAGTTCCGCATATCCATCATTTGGTTCAGATATTTTTCCCTCGCCAAGATTAAGCAACCATTTTGAAAGTTTTCAATTTCAAAGCATTCAGATGGATTTTGGCCGCTTTGAAGTCTCATATTTTTTGTAAGGGTAATTACTTCACATTCATTCCAAATGTATGACGCATTTAAAGCACTGTGTACACTATCATAACGTGTTCCTCTAGGGACAATGGGGAGAATTTGTCTAAAATCACCTCCAAAAACAATGACTTTGCGCCCAAAAATAGATTCAGCATTAGGATGTTTACCCATTATGTCTCTAAGTGTTCTATCAAGAGCCTTAAATGCATGTTTGTGTGCCATCAGAGCCTCATCCCAAATTATCAACTGCGTTTGTCTAAGCATATCTGCAAGGTCATCCTTTGGTTCAATATTGCAAAGTGAATTTTCTAAGGTTAGCACGGGAATTTTGAATTTTGAATGAGCAGTTCTTCCCCCAGGTAGCAAAAGTGATGCGATCCCGCTCGAGGCAATGGTAATTACAATTTGATGCTTTGATCGCAAATAACTTGCAAGAGTTCGCCACATAAAAGTTTTACCGGTTCCTCCATGTCTATGCAAGAAGAAGACCCCACCTTTTTGTTCTGTTACTGCCTTGATGATTTTGTGAAATATCTGGTTCTGTTCATCTATAAAGAAGCACATAAACTCCTATTAGAAAGCAATATACAAAGTGACGAACTTCATGATAAGACAATATCACACAATTTAATATAATATAAGATATCACATTCTGTTTCAAACATAACATATTATATTCAAAGTGTAAAAGTTATTGATAGCTTTGCATGTAACAGTAGATATCGTGATAAGTTTCATAAAGAGCTATGTAGTCATGTATATGTCCAAAGGTTATGATAGAACTTTAGCCACATGGAAAAACGTTATGTGGGGTGTCTATCATGCATGCATCCTAATGTAGGTAATTGACATTTGTACAAAAAACCTGTTAGTGATGCATACAAAGTTGCAAATTGTGATTTTAGTTCTTCAACATTATAATTTCGTTCATCATAAATCAATCGATTTCCAAGTTGTTCCAAAACATAGCCATTTGGATATGGAATCGGTTTGAAGTCCTTTAAAGTACGTCTGTTTGCTTGCAAAATCTTCTCAATTTCAAGTAATGTCAAATTTTGAATTTCTTCATCATTTAATACAAGACCTATTTTGAGATAATCAAAACATCAGTAGTTGCATTTCATGTAAAGGTTATGCAAGGAAACATTCAGTTAAATAATTATGTCATACATTCAAAATGTGAAAATTATACCTGAATTGGAAGATAAAACATGTTGTTCATGCAAAATACCATCCGATAACCATGTCCAAGTATTGTTCCATACATGACATGGTCTATTGACTGCACCTGACAACAATATAATTACAAATAATTTTCTCAAGAATCCTCCCAAACCCCACTCACTTGCTTCTTTTATAGCCATAATAAATTCCTTGTCATCTTCAAGGAATCCCATGGCAAAACATGCATCTCTGAAACTGAAGTATTGTATATCACCAACCTTACGAATTTGTCCGTAACTGGTTGGTCCTTTGACCACGGTTAACATCATTCTTAAATAGAACAACTCCCCCGTTGTTGTTGGAACCCAAATCAACCGGCCAATTGTAAAACCTTTCTTCCTTGGTTTCCAACATCTGAGTCTTTTATCATAAACAAACTTAGATACAAATTAACCATATGTGAGGGTTCTGGCTTCTTCATACTTTTCATTTTCAATAAGCCAAGAAGTAAACATTGACTCGGTCACACTTACTTTTTCAAGAATATTCTCCATCGTGGCATGGTCAGGAAAAAAGACAACATTCTCTCCTATTAAATGATAGAACATACGTTCGACAACTGGTTTTTGTGCATGAATTTTGAAAGAGTAAATTCTCCAGCACGCTTCACTTGGTGAGACGTAACGACAATCTATATATTGTTGAATTTCATCTATATTACCACCAGAACTTTAGCTTCCTCCTTTGGATTGGACAATGGATGCCGTAATTCTATCATAGCCCTTATGGATGTATTTGAATAAATATTTTATGGCCGAACACTGGTTGCACCATTCGTTATTAATGTGTGCTTGAAACTTCAACAACAACCGTGTGTTATATGGAAAAACATGTCTATTGTCAAGGGAAACACCATTTTTCACAACTGTAAGGGTTTTTGTCTTTCTCCTATATTGAGGGTAACCATCTTTGTCAACCGTTGTTGTCTCATTGAATTGTTTTGGATAGAATTTAGAACATTTCCTATTTTTCATGCAAGGTGATGACATTCTTGCCAACCCACATGGACCATGAATCATATGTTGCTTCACCAAAGCATAAAGTTTTGGATGTAATGCAGGGTCAGGTATTTCACAAGAAATGATCTTGTCAATATCGGACGGGTTCGGGTACTTACTCTCAGGGTGCAATAAATTTAGAATGTGTGCATGTGGCAGCCCTTTCTTTTGAAATTCAATTGTATATATGACTGTAATGTAATAAAATCAAATGAGTATGTTAGCATTACTATCATTGAAATGTATCAAAAAACTCATTAAAATGTTACATTACTGTGTTAAGAAAACATAGCAGATGGCTAGTAACATTGGTGTTGTTTAAGTTATATATTCATATCATAATATTATGAAGACTATGCATAGGTTGTTATGCTCATTAATGCTCACCAGATGCAGTAGTAATTGCTGTCGTAGGCAATGTACCAAGTAGGTAATAAATGTGTATGCAACAAAAGATGCTAAAATTCAATGAAATAGCAGATGTAGAAAGGGTTTATGATAGAGTTGTAATTTAAATAGCACATAAATTATGGTAGTAACTTGTTATAGAAAATAAAATTACATGCATTGCAAGAATGAGATAATCAACATGATAAAGTATGAATAAAGATATAAAACTTACATGCTAATACTCTTCCAAATATGTGTCTGCGTGTAATATCAACTATCAATTCATCAAACTTAATTTTGAATACCCTTGAGATAAAATCAGGACAGCCATGAGGCTTTAAATTGTATTTTGCACATTCTCTTGTAATTTCAGGCCAATTTGGATTACAAGTGAATGTCAAAAACAAATCAGGAAACCCAACCGTACTTGAGATAGCCATACCATCGAAATACAATTGATCCATATATCTTTTGCTTCCAACAAATGACGAAGGAAACACAACTCTTTTTTCGGCTTTCACATTTGTGTCTTGATTCCCGTTGCATTCATTCTCTTTTAATTTGTCATACTTACCAACTCTCAGTTTAGATTGGTTTTTTCTCAACCAATTTAGTCTCTCTGTTTCCATCATTGTGTACCCATCCACCAAAAATTGTTGAAAAAACCTCCTTGATGCAAAAATTGTTTTAGCCTCGTTTTTTCTTTGGTGCAATCTAAAAGAAAGCCATTCCATTATTGTTTGACGGTTTCTTTCATTTACCACAACTTCACCTTTGTAAGCGTGTAGAATATTATCCCTGAATCCATCTTCGCCAAAGGGAAAAAGCAATGGATATTGAAATACAAGATAACAAGGATGAAACTCATCAATTCTTTGCAAACTTCCTCCACGATCTTGAATGATGATATCTCTCTTGGTACCAGTGTCAACATCACCAACTATAAGGGCAGCAACTTCAGAAACTGTGGGCTTGTTGTATACGCGCCCATCTGTCTGACGGTCAGAAATTAATCTAAGTTTTAAATCTCTGATGTTTGGGTCTTTCAGCATATCACGTGCCATTCTAAATACGTTGGCATGAACATTATTATGATCCAACATGTTCCTCAATTTTGCAACTATATTCCTGTCGATAGTTTTGTTTTCCCTATAATGTAAATAACAAATGAGAAACTCTAAATTAGATACGTAAAACATGTAAGTAACCCATAACATGATCAATATAGTATTCACCTAAAACATTCCATGTGGTTCTCAATTTCGTTATCTGTGTCAAAAATATACAGCTGTAAATATTTTGGTGGCTGGCCAACTTCTGGTAAAAGCGTTCCGATTCTATGGCATGGTTGGCCATGCAGCCTTAAAGTAGGGGGGGCCACCACCCTTATTGAATTTGGTATCAAATTTCATTCCGGGTGATGTAAAAGAAAACATTGCATTATAAGTCCTTGTGTTCGACTGAAAATTTTTCCCATCCACAGTTGATCCGTCAAATAGGAGGTTTTTCAGGATGCCTAGTGGTTCTTCAAGCAATGGTAGTTTGACCTTCCCTCCATGACAGCAACGTGAAAATGTAGGACATGTAGGATTCCTTGATTTACTCATTCATTCAGCATACCACATGCAAGCCAAACAATATTGGCACTCCCAAACAGGGTCACCAATGTCCAAGAATTCTGTTAACACAAAACATGTTAAAAATGTACTGTCAAGTAATACGTGAACAACTCAGATAACATCTACATTGTATATGACAACGTAAACTGATATTGGAAGCATATTATATAATGCCTAACCTTGAAGATGGTCATCCACGTCGTACTCTCCACTCCGGTCATCGACTTCGCTATCAGAATCATCATTGGAATCTTCATCAAAGCTGGAATCCAATAGTCGGAATTGGAGTATGTTGTTAGCGTAGGCATCATTTTGCTGTTTTGGTTTGCTGTTGGTTGCGAAGACGTTCCCAGAATGCCGTTCTCTAGCCGTAGAAGATTCGGCCATTGTATCATTATGTTCATGGTTGACAGTAGTTGTAGAATGAAATTGGTTTAATAGGTTAACACTAACAGGTCTAACAAATGAGTTGGTTTTGAACCTACATTGTCGTTTTGAAGGTTGAGTATTATTAACATAACCAGTAGATTCATGAAGAGGTGTTTGTTCTGAGATTGATTGGGGTTGATTAGATTGTGCGCTCGATTGTCCTGTTGGAGGGATATTTTCTTTACAATTTGAATTGGATTGTTGTTTCTTGCTCATGAGATAATTTACGTTTTCTCCTGGCTGCAGATGCAACATTGTTAGTTGAATCCATAGTTTTTCATTAACTAACAGCCATGCAGAAATGACTAATTTTTCCTTAAACACCAGTTAGCTATAATGTATTTTTGTTTGGGTAAAACTTATCCAAATTAATGAAAGAGTGGATGAAGCGGTAAAAGTTCCCTCTAAAATTTTGGCAAATTTAAGACATCTGTGTTTTAAAGTTGAGGTTAAAAATATGGTATCCCAATATTTTGAATGTGATATTATAATGTTAATAATAGTATACGTTGACATTACCTGTACTTGCGTGCTGAATTACCAATATTGTTGTGCACGTGCATATCTTTGGAAGAATTTTTTAGATGACATTAAAGTTGAATGTATGGGGCATACTTAATTAAATACATTCAATATTTGGTAGGTTAATTAAATTTAATAAGTAGGTGGGGTAGTTTGTAGCAATGAATGTCAGGATACTATAAAAAGCATGATGTTTGTGTAGAAGTTATCCCATTTCGAGGAGAAGAAGAAGATGGACATGAAGAAGAAGAAGAAGATGAGGATGCGGTTAGAGATGATGACGATGGTGATGGAGACGATGATGATAAGGATGAGGATGAACATAAGGAATATGACCATGATGAGGAGAATGATGAAGAAGACAATGAATTTGAGATGAACTGGAATTATTTCATAACATCAACCAACAGTGCAGTAAAAAATGTCATGGTACGTTATCATTTAATAAATTTGTTATCTTTAATGTTATAAATTTTACATGCAAAAATAAATTAGATTATTAAAGTCATTGTATTATTTTCAGATTTTTCCAACGAAGGCAGCAAAACCATTGACTCGTTATGGTCATGTTGATGGTGAAATAAGTATAATTTATGATATGTTTATGATTAATTTTAATAGCAAAATTCGTTGTTATGGTATTACCCCTTGTACACCCCTTGTATTCTTATTACTATATTGCTTTTATAAAAATAAAATGATAGAATAGGTAAAAGATAGTATTGTACAGAAGTTGACATTAAATAAAGAAAATGTTGTGAGAAGTATTAATGCAGATGGATGTCACAAAGTTATGATACAATAGGTATAAAAACAGCTTTATAAAAAAACAGCTTTTTAAAACATTATGGTAGGATAAAAAAACAGCTTTTGAAAACGTGTGCAAGGGTAGAGAAAAGTCCATTATATTTTGTCTTGGGAAGACAATAACTTGTACAAAAGGCTACCAACTTTACCAATCAATCATGTTATTTTGTATTGGGAAGACAAATTATAAACCTAAAGCCAATTTCAATATTATAATAAAAGGCAGTAGCAGTCCAATACATTAAAATTTAATGTATCAGAATCCAATCAAATATCAAAGTACACATAAACTTTGACTGCTTTCCCTTCAATATAATAAAAAATTGAGGATGTAGAAATATTGATATTATGTATCAGTGTGAATTTGTAGTGCTAAAATGTAACGCTGGACATTTATATCCGATTCCAAATGACCTTAATAGATATATAAAACTACTTAAACATTTAATCAACTATTTATTTAAAGGAGTATGTTCTGTTTTGAAGGTGTAGTTTGAAAACAGTTATGTAATGGTTATATGCTTTGAGCGAAAATAAAGAATAAACTCCAGTTTATACAATAAAACTAATATTATATTTAGTAAGGGTTGTGGAATTGTGGCCAAGAGATTCAAATGTCATATGCACTTAAGCCAGCATGTATATTACAATAGGCAATGATGCCACACAAAATAACACAAAACAAGTTACAGTCACAGGTAGAATTACTCATTTTTTCTCAACTTTGACATGCTTGCGGCGTAACCTTGTTGAAGACTCTTCGCCTTCAGCAACCTCCTTAATGGATGCAGAGTCCCTTGTAGCATTGACTGCACCCCTTTTGCCAGAGTTGATTGGAGTTACCTGCGGAGGTTTAATTGCCTTAATTTTTGCATTCTTTGGAGTAACTTGCAGTGATGTAGTTGGCATATGTGTTGCAGGAGTTTCAGAGATCTGAACATATTACAACAAAACAACATTGGAATCAGATTTTAAATTTTATACAACTACAAATATATAATCTACATGTAATAAAAACTACAAAAATTCAACCATTATTGGAGCCGAATCAGTAGGAGATAATTGTGAATTCAAATTTGAGGTGATATCCAAATCCTGCAACCGTAGAGACATTTCATACTGATTTGTTGTGTTTAATTATACAACTTTAAAGAGATGATAATGTTAACAATATGTAGTTGGACTTACATTTATGATATTCCAATTCTCAGACAATAATGATTCGTCAACACTTTCCCCTATCTGAAGACATATATATGTAATTAGTATAACATTATAAGACATTGGAAGAGAAATGGAAGACTTTAAACATAAGAGTGGGCATGAAGTTGGTGAAATACCATGTTAATTTGATCATCAACAGTGTCAACTAAAGAAGGCTGAAACAAAAACATAATACTATTAAAGTCGAATGGAATATACAATTAACAAATCTTAAACTAATGCATACTTATGAAATTGCAACAACTTAATATTATTAATGCTATACCTTTGAACCTTCCCAGTGAGCAACAACTTTTTCCTTGGACTCTTTGTCACTTTTGACAGCAATGACACTTGCATTTTTCCATTTAGGTTACCATTTCACTTTGAATGCAAACTCTCGATCAATCAACTTATCAAGATCCAATGGAAAATCAAGGGGATCTTCAATACCGGCATATATGAAATTTAACAAAACGTTAAGGACGACAACAGATTTAATGACTATAATATTGGAAATTTCACAATGATATAACAAAACCTTAATCATAGTTTTGCGGAGATCCACAACAGAGATTTCCAACAATTCTTTACACTCACGATCCCATAAGACAAATATTGCTGTACTATCATTATCAACTACTTCAACCTCAATTTTATACCTATAATATTATAACATTCCACTTGTAAGTTGTTAGAAATTCACTACAGATTTTGAATAACTAATGAGTTGGTAATACCTAAAAAGTTCTATCTCTGTTGAGTGGCCATCAACATAAATATAAGGAGGAGTATCTCCCTTAGCTACTTTAGGACATTTGCAGCACGCCTGATAATACCAACCATTCGCAGTTGCTTTTAGCATCTTTGTGGTTGCCACGGTAACACAAAATGCGGCCTAACACATGTGATATTAATTGATAAATGGTATGCTCTGGTCAAAAAAACAACATGACTATTATAATTTTTGGGTCGAATTCAAGTACTTACATCAGGAAGATTAATTATATCTCGTAGATATAGAGGGGTTGCATTTGCCATAACCTTGTCATAAGAAGTAATCTGAGAACCACCTGAGTTATGTGACCATACATTAGATTGTGTGGACATTAGTTGACTTGAACTTCCAATTATGCAGTTTGTTGGAAGGCTGTGGAAGATATCATAACAAACAATAAATATTGCATTTCAACCAAATAATGCCATACAACCCATTATAGGAAAACTAAATTTGTATAATGTACCTGTTTCTAAACTCAACTATATCCGGAACATCTTCATTAATGATCAGGTTTGTTATGTTGTACGTGTTCGAAACGGAAAGCGGATATTTTCCTTTTACAATAAAACATGTTATGAAGTATGGCATATTGTTAACGAAATCAAAATAGTTTATATTACCTTCAGTTTTCACCTTCGTATATTGCAATAAAATGACTGTAGGAACAGAATCAGTATTATTTTGCACATATGTCATGAACTTCAAAGCATATGACTCCCAGAGAGTACAGGTCAAGGTGTCATTCCTGCACATGTTATAGTA
This sequence comes from Lathyrus tuberosus, assembly GCA_022829125.1. NCBI lineage: Eukaryota > Viridiplantae > Streptophyta > Magnoliopsida > Fabales > Fabaceae > Lathyrus > Lathyrus tuberosus. The sequence goes on along the minus strand of JALAZF010000924.1, from coordinate 1,002,306 downwards.
AAATGTTAAAAATCTATTTGACATAACCAAAATACATAAGTCTTAGAATAATGGATAACACTAACCCAAGGTCTCTCAAAATAAGATTGACCTGTTGTTTCTTGCCAGCAGTCATTTGTGTATAACCAATATGTTCAACAACTCCAATAACATCTATCACCAAACTAAATACATGTTAACTACAATGATAACCCAAAAAAAATTATAACAATCACATTTACCTATTAATAAATCATTCCTCCAATTTTCAGATATAATTTCTGCAAACGGCTTCAACTTCAACTTCTTCGTAGGTATTTCATGTTTGTTTATATCAGACACCCGAGTTCCGTAGGTAAATCAGATAAGAAAATGATGCTCCGATGTTTTGAATACAATATCATTTGTTTGGGGCATAAAATTAGTCACTGTATATGTATTGTTCAACAACAAAACAACATCAAATTTTGCTTTCAACGTTGGTGGAACTATTACATGAATATCTGTGCCCTAGAAATCCAACAAACAATATGTTATGTTTTAGATTATATTAAAATGTAGCAATAGCGAAAACAAATATTCAATCGTGTGACCTCTTTATCAACAAAAATAAGTTCAAAGTATTCCTTGTTGCTGCTAATCACGGACCACTTGTGATGCACTTTGACTGCAATCTTCCACAGCTCTTTTGAAGAGTTTATATCAGCAATCTTTTCAAATGGCCTTGCCATGTGTTTCGCCCTACAGATTTTTAAAAACAACAAAATATCATACAAAGATGAAAGTTAAGAGATGTTTTTGTTAACCCTTTTTTTTCCAAACAACAGGTATGAAGGTCACCCAAAGAAAACAATAACATGCATGAACATCTTATCCACATTAACATCAAATATCAGCAATGTTTGCTAAAAGTAAACAACTTTCAAAACACTTAAAGAAAAGTATGTTGCTCTGAACAACAAAAACCAGTTGCATGTATGCCAGCGAAGCTTGTTGTTCTGGAAGACAACAAAAGAGACTGATAGAGAAGACGAAGAAGCTTGTTGTTCTGGAAGACAACAAAAGAGACTGATAGAGAAGACGAAGAACAAACGAGAGTGAGAGAGATTTTTTAGAAAAAAATCTTTGAACGGAGAGAGAAAGCAAAGATGAAATGACAAGTTATGGTGTGTAAGACTTTAATTTAGTTGCATCGGGACCAACATTTGGTTTTCCTTTTTTCTTTCCATTCTAGTTAGTTAAATTACATTTGCTGATTTTCCATTACAAAGTAATCACACAAGTGTTAATTTCCAACCAAAAGCTAACTATATCATTTGTATAGTACATTTGGTTGGAAAAAGTAATTTTTAGACACAAAATACCCCTAAATTGATGCAGTGGCAATTATTGAAGCAAGTGTAATAATGTTATTTCCACAACAACAAATTTTCTTATATTATAGATTTATTTTACTTGTCTTAAAATAGACAAATTGTTGTTAAATTTAATTTTAATTAGTTTTATGTTTCATCTTTTATGCATGGATGCCACTATATGTAATAAGGTGGTTGTAGGTTATTCCAGCATCAATTTATTCTTGGTGGAAAAGTAAATATTACATTTCAATTAAGAAGATGGTTAAGTGACTAGTACATGATACTCATTTGGACTGGATGTTGTGTTTTATAGTTTAATTTCCCTTTATAAAAATGTATGAAAATGATGTACATTTATAAAACTTGATAAATGGATGAAATTTTGTATTTTGAGACAATTAGTAAATGATGGCAATGTTGCAAAAGTTTTTTGATTATGGAAGAATGGATTTGGTTATGGTGCATGTTGATGGCAGTTGCTCGATTAAGCTTTTGTCTCTAACCAATGTTGCTTTTAAGTTCTCCAAATCTACCTTAAATCGATTATGTAAATGGCTTGATTTTGTTAGAAGTAATTCAAGTTCTCTGTCGAAGTCGAAGTCGAAGTCTTTATAGGTTTTGTCGAAGTCGAAATTAGTTATAGTGTTGTGTAGTCAGCTGTATTCGACAGAGTCGAATATAGCTGTTAAGGAAGTTAGTCGAAATGTTTGTTTGGGCCTGGGCTTTGATAGTATATATAAAGGGCTTTGTAATTTGTAATTACATACAATACACATCACTTAATAAAAAAGTTTAGAAAGTTTTGCAAACCCTAATCTCTTCTCTTCTCTCTCTCCTTCTTCTTCTTCTTTCTCTCAAACATTCATCTTTCTTGGAACATAGTTCCAACAATTGGTATAACAGAGCACGATTGCGATTCAGAGAGAATCTAATGGCAAACGAAACAACAACGTCCACACAATTCCCAGCGAATCTACCGGTTTTCAAAGGGGAAAACTACCAATGGTGGGTTGTGCAGATGAGTGTTATTTTTAGATTTCAAGATGTGGTTGAAATCGTGACTGATGGTGTAACTGAATTAGGGGCGAATGCGACTGATGAACAGAAAGCTGTGTACAAGGATCAACGGAAGAAATATGGCAAAGCGTTGTTCTTGATTCACCTGTGTATGGATCCAAATGTGTTTGAGAAAATTATTGAAGAAGAATCTGCAAAAGGAGCGTGGGACAAGTTAAAGAACTTGTATGGAGGTGATGAGAAAGTGAAGAGGGTGAAGCTGCAAACCTTGAGAAAGCAATACGAAATGATTCAAATGAAGGAAGATGAATCAGTTTCGGTTTCAAGATTGGTGATGTTGTCAAACCAGATGAAGTCTTGTGTAGAAACAATCACAGATTTGCAGAAAATTGAGAAGGTACTAAGATCTCTGACTGCAAATTTTGATTACATTGTAGTGTCCATTGAAGAGTCCAAGAATCTTGCTGAGATGAAGGTTGAAGAGCTACAGGCTTCTTTGGAAGCTCATGAGATGAGATTGAACCAAAGAGATTCAGAAAGAGAAAAGGTATCAGACTAATCACTACAAGCGAAATTCACCAAGAAGTCTGGGAAGGTAAAGCAGGGAAGGAATCTTGCTAGTGATGAGAAGTCAAGCAAGAGTTCAAAGAATCATGATGATTCAATAAAGAAAGGCATGGGCAACAAGTATTCTGGGAAGAAAGTTGACATGAAAGACGTGCAGTGTTACAATTGTCAAGGTTTTGGTCACTATGCTCGAGACTGTCGAAAGAAGAAGGAAGCACGAGCAAAAGAAAGTGACAAAGTGCAGTATGCACAGGTAGAAGATAGTTATTCTGATGGTGTGCTACTAATGGTAGATACTTAGTCAGACACTGATGAAACGAACTTGTGGTATCTTGATTCAAGTTGCAGCAACCACATGTCCGGTAACAAGAACTAGTTCACCAAGCTTGATGAATCATTTAAGAAGGTGATAAAGTTTGCAGATGGTAGACATATCACATCAGGTGGAAGAGGAAACATATCTGTCATGAGAAGAGATGGTAGAAAAGCCAGCATTACTGATGTGTTGTATGTGCCTTCTATGACAAGTAACTTGATAAATATAGGTCAATTACTTGCCAAAGGACATAATATGAAGCTGGAGAAGAACCAAATGAAGGTGTATCATGCTGATGGTAGGTTGGTACTGAAAGCACCTTTGGCTGATAACAAGACCTTTAAAGTTTAGATTAACATGATTGATCATCAATGTCTTGCGTCAACTACAAAAGAGGAAAAGAATTGGCTGTGGCATCATAGATATGGGCATCTAAACTTCAGGAGTTTGGGTATGCTCAATCAGAAGAAGATGGTTTATGGTTTACCCAAGGTGAAGGAACCAAATCATGTGTGTGAAGAATGCTGCAAAGCAAAGCAGGCTAGAAAAGCATTCAAGCATGATCTGCCAATTAATTCGAAAGGAAAGTTGGAGCTTGTTCATTCTGACGTATGTGAACCTTTTGAAGTTAGGTCGAATGGTGGAAAGCGTTACTTCTTAACTTTCATCGATGAATTCACCAGATATATGTGGATTTATATGATCGAAAGTAAGAGTGAAGTATTCACAAAGTTCAAGAAGTTTAAGTTGCTTGTCGAAAAGCAAAGTGACTGCAAGCTAAAGAAACTGAGAACTGATGGTGGTGGTGAATACATCTCTCGAGAGTTTGCTAGATTTTGTGAAGAGGAAGGTATAGATCATGAGGTTATTGCACCCTATACACCTCAACATAATGGAATAGCTGAGAGGAAGAATAGAAGTATACTGAATATGACGAGAAGTATGTTGAAGGCTAAAGAGGTGCCAAAGAGATTTTGGGCTGAAGCAGCTTCGATAGCAGTATACATTCTGAAAAGATGTCCAACGAACAAGCTAGTCGAGAAGACTCCTTATGAAGCATGGACAGGTGAGAAGCCAAATGTAAGTCATCTTAGAGTTTTTGGATCAATATGTTTTAGGCATGTTCCTGAGCAATTGAGAACAAAACTAGATGATCGAAGTCAAACCATGGTGCTCATATATTATCATTCAACTGGTGCATATCGACTATATTCAACAGAAGATGATAAATCTGTGATCAGTCGAGTTGTTCTGGTAGATGAAAATAAAAAATGGGAGTGGAGTCATGGGTCAGTTCGACAGGAAACTGGTCGACAAATGGAAGAGACAGTTCTGACAGTATTTGAAGAAGACCGACAAACTGAGGCCACGATAATTCAAAATGAATAACCTCCTGAGCAGAATGTCAGAAGATCAACTAGAACAAGAGCTGAGTCGACAAGGTTAGCTGGATATGAGAGATTTCCAGATAATGCAATCGATGCAGATGGTGACTTAATAGAAGAAGTAATGATGATGGCTGAAGCAGAACCAATTAACTTGGATGAAACCATGAATGATTCGAATTGGTGTGAAGCCATGAAGGAAGAACTTAGGGCAATCGAGAAGAACAATACCTGGGAACTTGTCGAAAAAGCCAACAAGAAGCCTATTTATGTGAAATGGGTTTACAAGCTGAAACGAAGGCCAAATGGTGAAATTGCCAAGCATAAGGCAAGACTAGTGGGAAGAGGTTTTCTGCAGAAACCTGGTATTGATTTCGACGAAGTCTATGCGCCAGTGGCTAGGTTGGAAACAATCAGGATTGTTGTTTCGACAGCAGCATATAGAGGATGGAAGATATATCAGTTGGATGTAAAATCAGCATTTTTGAATGGACCTTTGGAGGAAGAAGTTTATGTCAGTCAACCACCAGGATTTAAGATCAAAGGGCATGAGTCGAAGGTGTACCGATTGAGGAAGGCTCTCTATAGATTGAAGCAAGCCCCGAGGGCTTGGAACAAAAGAATAGATAGTTTCCTAATCGAAGCAGGTTTCGCAAAGTGTGTGTCTGAGCATGGAGTTTATGTAAATGATGTCGACAATGATAGTCGAATCATTTTATGCCTGTACGTCGATGATTTGCTAATTACAGGTGCAAATGAAGCTGAGATAAGAAAAGTTAAGTCGAAGCTAATGCAAGAGTTCGAAATGCCCGACCTAGGGAATTTGTCATATTTCTTAGGGATGGAATTCAAAGACACAGCTGAAGGTGTGTTCCTGCACCAGAAGAAGTATGCTCAAGACATCTTGAAGAGGTTCAAGATGAGTGACTGTAAAGCTGCAACAACTCCATTGGAAACAGGAGCAAAGTTGAAGAAGGTAACTGATGATGAGTTTGTAAGTTCGACACTGTACAAATAAATTATTGGATCCTTGAGGTATCTTTGCAATACAAGGCCGGGCATTTGTCAGAGTGTCGGATTGTTAAGTCGATTCATGGAGAAACCCCAAGAATGTCATCTCAATGCAGTAAAGAAAGTACTGAGATACATTAGGGTACGATTGATCATGGTGTGCTGATGCCATGTCGAAATAGGTCCAAGTTGAAAGATACGGAGGTATATGGTTACACTGATTCAGATTTCAGTGGAGACCAAGATGAGAAGAAGAGTACTGCAGGCTACATTTTCATGATAGAATGAGCTCCAATCTCTTGGAGTTCGAGAAAACAAAGCATTGTGGCTTTGTCATCATGTGAAGCTGAGTACGTAGCTGCATCATATGCAGCATGTCAGGCAGCATGGATAGATATATTGCTCGAAGAACTCAAGATCAAGGAACCTGGGAAGATGAAGTTATTTGTAGACAACAAGTCAGCTATTGATCTTGCCAATCATCCTATGTGTCATGGTCGAAGTAAGCACATAGAAAGAAGGTATCATTTTCTCAAGGATCAAGTGAACAGAGGGAAGCTTGATCTTGAATATTGCAAGACTGAATTTCAACTAGCCGACATACTTACCAAACCTTTGAAGAAAGTCAGATTCGACGAGCTAAAGAAGAGAATTGGGATGAGAAGTCTCGAGAACATGAATTAGGTGGTGTGTTAGAAGTAATTCAAGTTCTCTGTCGAAGTCGAAGTCGAAGTCTTTATAGGTTTTGTCGAAGTCGAAATTAGTTGTAGTGTTGTGTAGTCAGCTGTATTCGACAGAGTCGAATATAGCTGTTAAAGAAGTTAGTCAAAATGTTTGTTTGGGCCTGGGCTTTGATAGTCTATATAAAGGGCTTTGTAATTTGTAATTACATACAATACACAACACTTAATAAAAAAGTTTAGAAAGTTTTGCAAACCCTAATCTCTTCTCTTCTCTCTCTCCTTCTTCTTCTTCTTTCTCTCAAACATTCATCTTTCTTGAAACATAGTTCCAACAGATTTAAGTTGTTTTAAGTATTTGTGAAGATCATTTTCTTTTTGACAGATTTGTGCGGTTTCTTTAGAACACATGTAGATCAATTATGTAAATGACTTGTAAATTGTGTAAATTATATAGAATGTTGTATTGTGATTTGCATTATATTATATCAATGTATATTATGTGATTTGCATGATGTATATTGTGGTTTTCTCCAAAAATTATATTCTATTATTTGTCAATTTACATTATATTATATTGAAAGGCTATATTGTGATTTGCATGTTGTATTACATTACATTGTATAGCTATTAGGTAACTTTGATCTTATATTGTACAAAAGTTAGTGATCTTGTGGCTTTGTGTTTTATATGAATGTTTGAATAACCTGTAATATTGTAAGTGTTCTGGACTGGGCCGGGATCTGTCCCTTAATCGAGCAGGCCCAACCCACACGTCCTGAGATGGCCCAACAAAGGCCTCTTAGCACGACCCATGTCGAGCTCATGCCCTCCTCAACATTGTCGGGCACACGCACGACATAGAGCATCGGGCAGGGCGCTAAGCCTCTCCGGGTTCGCTCCTCCTCGTCACTCAGGTGCTCCTCCCTCGAGGAGCCATCTCCTTATACACGTCCTCCCCTCAAGGACACGTCTCTCCCCGACACGCAATACTCCTCCCCACGAGGACACGTTCTCATGTAACCGCCCATTCCCGATGGAATCGGTTTGCCCTAATTCTGGAGATCTAGGAGCGGTTACCCCAGGGCGAAGACCACGTGCTGGTCTTCACTACGCCATGTAAGCTCTGGTAGTTACTTGGATTGGGCCTGGTGTAACGCCCCAATTTGTTTAATTGTATTTATTTATTTCATTTATGTGAATTTTGTGAAATGTGTGAATTTATTGTATTTTACCTGCTAATTGAGTTAATTAGTTAATTTCTCTGATAAGAAAAATATTTGCAATAAATTATAATTTCTTTTCAAATTTTATTTCCCGAAATATATTTCATCGGTACGGTTATGTTTTGTCGCATTTTGAGAGCGTTTGGGAGATATTTGAGCTGAGGGGTAAAATGGTCATTTTGAGGGGATAGATATTTTTCTAAATAGAGGTTTGAGAGAAAAAGAGTATTTTAAGGTAACTCTAATAATTGATCAATTGGTATTAGAAGACAAAATATCAATTGGAGATATTTGACCCTATTGGATTTATATTATATAATAAGTATTATATATATATATATATATATTAGTTAGAAAGAGAGAGAAAGAAAAGAGTTAGAAGAAGAAGAAGAAAAAACAGAGAGAAAGAGGAGAAGGAAAAGGGGGAAGAGGAAATCATCAAAATCAATGTTTGGACTTCGATTAATCGGGTAAGGGTGAGAAGTTTCGATTATATTTCGATTGTATATGTATATGTATGTGTTGTTTGTGTTTGTTTGGTTGAAATATATACTTTTTCTTATTGGTTGGATTGAAGAACAAATGTGTAGAATCGATGTTTTAACGTTTAGAAATTGGAATAGATTGTGTAGAATAGCCGAGTAATGTTTGGGTTTAATCGGGGATACTCGTTGATATGATTTAGGGAGTTTTGGAGTGAGTTACATAGTTTGTGAGAGTTAGGGCAATAATGATGAAATGGTGAGAAATCTATGTTTTCACGGTTGGAATTTGGAATAAGTTGTGTGGTGTAGTCGGGTAAGGTTTGGGTTTAATCGGGAATGGTTGTTTGCGTGTTTTTCCGCGGTTTCGATCGAGTTCGAATTTAGAATTCAATGATAAAATTATGTTTCAAAATATTTCAAAAATGGAAAATGTGTCGGATGGCTTTTTAATGGTGAAAATATTGTAGCACGTTGAATTCTGAGATCGCGGCTTTTTACGGAATCGAAATCGGAGGTCCGGAAGGCTTCCGACGATGAAAAATGCATTTTCTGGGTCCTGACACGGCCCGTGTCACACAACACGGGGGCCGTGTCAGACCACTGACTATGGAGGGTGGAAACGTGAAAAAAGTGAATTTTGGGATTTTGGGGTGACACGGGCCGTGTCCCACAACACGGGGGCCGTGTCAGGCCTGCTGTAGGTTTTTCTTTCAAAATTGTTTCGATCGTAACTTTTGAACCGTAAGTCCGTTTTGACCCCCGTTTGAAGCGTTGGAAAGCTAACGAAAAGCTCTTTCTATTAAAAATGGTTTGGAGAGTAAAATATGAATTAATTAATTCGTGTTTTTGGAAAATAGTCGGGCTGTCGGGTTTTTATCGCGTACAATGTGTGCGATTGATGTGTTATCATGCTATATGCTTTTGATATGTAACGTGTAGCTTGTGTGCTGTTATATAGTGTGAATATACCTGATGAAATGTTGTGATGATGGTTTGTGGCCTTATGGCAAGTATGTGCATTGTTTTGGATTAGACTTCGGTGCGTGATTAATGATGTTGTTGTGTGGTAAAATGCATTGTTTGAATGAATTCAATGTATGTTGTGTGGTGACCTTTATGGTTTGAAATGCATTGTTTGAATTGTTTTGCAATGCATGAATGTGATGATGTCGAAGCATGTGACAAGTTGTTGAATTGTGGCCTAAGGTCAAGAATAAATGCAATGTGTTGTATTTCATTATATATGCGTGTTTATGGTTGCATATATGTGTGAAAATGCATTGGTTGTCATGAGTTCTTGTATGTCAAGCATCATGATATGCATTGTTATTGCGTCCTGTGTGACGGCAGTTCCGGTGGGGAATCATTGCGTCCTGTGTGACGGCGGTTCCGGTGGGGAATCAGCTATAACATCGTGTGCCCGCGTGTGGGGTGTGAGCGATGATTATAGACGATCGTGAGCCTCTCTTGGTGGAGGTGTGAGCGATCGGGTCATGAGCCTCTCTCGGTGGAGGTGTGAACGATCCATAAACACCGTGAGCCTCTCTCGGTGGAGGTGTGAGCGGTGGGTGAACATCGTATGCCCGACGGGGATTTACAATGATGTAACGAGCGATGGTTCCAGCAGAGTTCCTGAGTGAACTAGTATTGAGATATGATGGAGTCGGTACCGCATATGCATTTGCATAGAGAGTCGTGGTGTCGGTCTCTTTGCATCTGCATGAATTATGATTGCATTGGTTATATGTGGAAAATCATGATTTAGTTGATTATGTGCGAGACATTGTGTTATGCATTTGTGATAAATGTATTGGGCACGATTAATATGTAATTGGGAATGGAGTAATTGTGTGATTGAGCTTGTGATAACATTTGTGAATTGTGGTGCATTCATGTTAAATGCATTGAATTATGAATGATATGTTTTGTGTATAAACATATGCATTATGTGTGAATATGTGTTTATGTCGGTATAATTGATATATGCTATATTTTGTGGTGATGTGGTGGTGTGGTTCCATATGTCCTAATCGTGGTGGGATTATGTGTGTTAGGTTTTGTATTCGTGACATGCTACATGTGTTAGTATGTGATGGTAGGGGTGAGATGAGTTATTCATGTGTTTGAATGTGTGTTTGCATATTATTATGCAATCTTGATTTAGTTGTTATTTCTCACCCTTCTGCTGTTTTATAATGCTCTATGAGGCATTGCAGATTAGAGTTGCTGGAGGTCTTTTGTGAAGATTAGTCCTCCGTTCTGTTGTTGGTCTTGGTGTCTGCTCTGATACGTAGCACGGGAGTCGGGGAACGATTATATATACGTATATATTTGTGGAATGTATTTTGTAGTACTTTTGTGTATTTAGTGGATGTTCTAAAAAGATTTATTTTGTAAAACAAGTCGGTCATTTATGGAAAAAGTTTTCCCTTTGAGGGTATTCTATTTTATGCTATGTATCAAATTTATGAGCAGGGATGATGTTTTGTTTATTTAAATGTGACATCCTTGTTTCTGTCGGAAAAATAAATTTTTAGTTACTCTGATTTTATTTATGTATTATTTATTCGCGATGGAATTTGGGGTGTTACACCTGGCAATCCAGCCCAATGCTAGTGACCGTTGGCCCCGCGCTGGGGGCTCTCTATTAATACCCTCTCACTTGAGAGGGTCAGGTTACACACTCTTTTACACTCTAACCTTGTACTTGATTTTACTTAACCTTTGCCTTACTTGAGCGTCGGAGTACCTTGCAGGTACCCCCCCCGGCCGTCTTTCAACCTCATCGGAGCTGAAGTCCACAAGAGGTTACTGGCCACCAAATACTGCCTGATCCAGGTACGATCAGTGGTGCCGTCTGTGGGAACCCTTGCTTCCCTGTTTTTCCTCCGATAAACCAAAGCAATCCTCCCGTTCATCATTAGCATGGCCAACAATCCGTCTGCTAACAAAGCTCTGGACACCGTCCTCGCGCAACTCGAGAACAGGAACCACCGCGAAGACGCTACTACCCTCCATGTCGAAGAAGACGACGTGAGAGACGGGCATACCTTCTCCCCAGACTCCCAAGATGCGGCTTACGATGCTGCCCAGCAGGACGACCAATAAGCCGTCTTTCAGCCAGTTGCTCCTCCGCCTAATGCAGATGCGAGCACCGTGGCCCTATTTACCTTGATCAATCAGACCAATCAGCTGATAGCACACCAGAATACAAGAATTGAATCACTAGAGCAAGGGCAGACACGACGACCTTCCCCGCGAAGACATCGTCCTCCACCGTCACCTTGTCGCTCCCCTTCCCCACGAAGGACTCCATCCGAAGAATCTCGAACCCCCTCGCCGGTGCGCGAGGACTGTCGTCCATGCCTTGAACGCCCCCAGCCGGCGATCTCCCAGAAGCGCCATCGCTCCCCGCCTTGGAAGGAACCCAGACCCTCCACAACTACCAAGAAGTCCAAAACCACCGAAGAGACCAAGGTCCTCGGCATACTCCAGGAGATCCATGAGGGAATCAATGCACAACACCTAGGTGGACGATCGTTAGCCCGTAAAGCACTTCGGGCAGGGTATTACTGGCCCACCATGCAACAGGACGCCAAGGAACACGTCAAGAAGTGTGATAGATGCCAACAACACGGGGACATGCACCTCGCTCCTCCTAACGAGCTCAAAACACTATCCTCCCCGTGGCCGTTCGCGTGGTGGGGGATGGATATCCTCGGACCTTTCGTCCAGGGGTCGTATCAAAACAAATACCTCATCGTCGGGGTGGACTACTTCACGAAGTGGATTGAGGCGGAAGCATTGGACAAAATCACGGCCTTCAACATACTACGTTTCTACAAGCGAAACATCCTCGCCCGATTCAGCGTACCCCAAGCTATCATCACCGACAACGGAACACAGTTCACCGACAGGAACTTCCAAGACTTCGTCACCAAGCTAGGCACGAAGCAACACTTCACGTCGGTCGAGCACCTTAAACGAACGGGCAGGCTAAAGTAGTGAACAGAGTAATCCTCTGAGGATTAAAACGCCAACTAGGCGACGCCAAACAACGGTGGGTCGAGGAGCTACACAGCGTCCTCTAGGCCTACCGGACAACCCCGTATTCCACGACCGGGGAGACCCCTTTTCATCTAACCTACGGAACGGAAGCGGTGATCCTCGTGGAGATCAGGGAACCCTCGAGGAGGACAGAAGCCCCCTCGACGGAGACACGAATGACGAAGCCCCGCGGGAAGAACTCGACTTCGTCGAGGAGACTCGTTCGGGTGCTTCTCTTCGAGAAGCTTCACTTAAACAGAAAATAACTTTGCGTTATAATGATAAAGTCATCAAACGTGATTTTCCAGTAGGCACCCTCGTCGTACGAAGGAACCAGAAAGACTCGCGATAAGACAAACTCGTTGCGAACTGGGAGGGCCCGTACCGCGTCCGCGCGAAAACGGGGACATGAGCCTACTTCTTAGAAAATATGCACGGGGAAAAACTTGCTCGACCATGGAACGCTGAAAAGCTAAAACAATATTACAGTTAAGCACTGCCCGCGACACACTAGCATCGCGGTCATGGGGACGCACTAAGGTACAAGCGCGACACCCCTATACGAAACAAGATGGTCAAGGGCTGCGTTGTATGTGCGCGAGCACTTTGATCGGACGAGGACACCTCGATCGAGCTCCTGCGTCGTCGTACCAATTAGGCAGAACACCCAGCTCGCGATGGGAAGTTCACGCCACGAAGCTAAGACCTTGACCAAGTTCTTAGCCTCGTTGAAGGTCAGAATACGTCTCCGACCACCCGACCAGCTCTCCACGCGGTCAGGGACTATCAAAGTCGAGAAAATCCCCAAAGTCTATTTACTTAGACAAAAATAAACAAGGTATAGCAAATGCAATAACGTCACACATAATTGAAAACATACATTGAAGTGGGCAGAAGCCCATTGTACAGATGTTACAAACAAGTATCAAAAAGCCCCTGGCACGCAGGCCGGACATAAGTATCAAACAATAAATAAAATGGCTCTCAGGCCAAACAGAATGAAAACCTACTCGGCGACGGTCCCTTCGGGCTGCACGATCTGACCGTCAACCACCTCGTAGTCGGGGTCAGTCCCTTCGGTTATGAGGTCGGGGTTGAGAACTTGAAGCTGCTGCACAACATTCCTGAAGCCTATGTCAGCCGCCTCGAGGTTGTCTTGCTCGGCTTCCCGGAGCTTCACTATCAGTGCTGCCCGCAAAGTCAGCAACCTGTCTTCCTCGGTTTCCTCATCAGCCGGGCGGATAGCCTCTTCCAACTCGGCGTTCCTGGCCAAGAGGCAATTCCTCTCCTCTTCAAACTCGACGTCCCTCGCCAAGAGACGTGTCCGCTCCTCCTAAGCATTCTTCAACCTTTCCTCCAACTGCCCTTGAAGCTCGACCTGGGCCTGGTTCTGGCTTTTGTAGTCAGCCAGCTCCTTGCCCACCTTCTCCATTTCGGCTGAGATGGACCTGAAACTCTCTCGCAACTTGTTCAGCTCATCTTCGGGGCACGCCTCGTCGTTCAGAACCAAGGCAGCCGCGCAAACCCGCATCATCGCAGACACATCCTCCACCAGCGCCCTTCTCCGGGAAACCCTGTCGACGCCTAAGATGGCCTGAGCTTCGGGGGCATCCACGCATAGGGAATTATTCCCCATGAAAAAGTTCAGCCTCGAATGACAAGGCGGGAGCACAAATTTTACAGCAGGGGGACTCTCGTTCTCAGTAAGGTCGACGTCCACTTGATCTGCAACCTGCTGCCTTTTTGGGGAGCCCTGAGTGCTGGGAGAATCACTGTCCTGGTAAGAGCCAGAAGAACCCCCGGTTGTCGGGGTGGGAACGGGGTCCAGCGCTCGGATCTGCTCGATGCGGCCTTTACCTCCCTTCCTCGAAAGGCGGTTATCTTTCAACTTTTTGATGCGCTCCTCGGTAGTCGACATCTTACCTGCAAAAAGAAAGTAAGCGTCAATAAATTAGAAACCAAGACACGAAGGAAAAAGTGAGTCGAGGAGGATGTCACTACCCAGCAGCTCGAGGCCTTCCTCATCGGAGAACGTCTCGAGGAGGGCCCTCGTATTGATTAAACGCCGCTTCGTTAACAACTGACCGTCATCACCTCGGACAGGTTCCCCATCCATCGTCACGACCTTGGCTTTATTAAACTCGTTGACGAAAGCGACTATCCTCTCATAAGCCAGGCGATCCCCCTCGTCCAAACAGACAGGACTGACTTTCTAGCTGTCCGTCCCCTTTTTGAAGTGTTCTTCCGTCCAGAACAAGGGGAATCGTGGCTCGAGGACCTCCTCCATCTGCCCGTCCACTTCGCGGGAAACTCGACAATACACCAAATTCACAGCTTCAAGCGTGACCGGCCTCACGATATAATACCAGTACTTAAAGTCACGAACAAAATTCAAGTAGGTGTGGAAGAGACTGCTCGTTTGTTTGAAAGACACCCAGCCGTGTCTGCCATCGGAGGCCTGTCGCTGGAGGTGGAAGATGCAAAAGAAGAGAGGCACGGTTGCCCTGATTCGGAGATATTTATAGACGAGCTCGATAGCTCAAATGAAAGCGAGGGAGTTGGGGTGGAGCTACGAAGGCGCCAGGCGCAACCAAACAAATACCGCTTGTTGAAAATCTGTAAAGGGCAGACGCCACCCCGCCTTGTCGAACATGAACTCGTAAAGAGGGAACCTCATCCCTCGGTACGTCGAGCATATACGATGGTGTGCTTGAGGTCAAAACACCTTCCACGACTTCGAGGAACCCACCAGCTGGTGCTCGACTGTGGAAAAAATAGTGTCCTCGTCCTCGTCAACAAAATTGGAATCCATGTTCAATAGCTCATCGCTGACCCACTCCGCGAGGGGATGTTCATCGACCCTAGTGATTGGCGCCATTGGAGAGTCGGGTTGGTCGTCGACGTCCAACGATCCCACGGCCACAGAAATGGACGGAGCTTCCATATACCTGAAAAGCAGAAGGAAACGGTGAATTCGATGATCCATATCAAATTCACCCCTCCACCGTTGTTCAAGTGAAATGGCGAAGAGGGAGCGTCGAGATCTCGAGACGGTCACGCTCGTCCGTATCCCCGAGACAACCGACGAGCGTCCCCGAGACCATCCTCAGGTCACCGGTGCGCCGCAGGGGGAGGGTTCCTTCGCACAAAAGGGGTATTGGCGAGGAACCCGAGAGTTTCATCTTGTGTCCTCGGGACATTCTTCATGTCCCCGGGATACTCATCCCTTCTCCCCGCGATATACAACAAGAAACTATGAAATCCCACCGTTTTCGCCGAAGATTTCATGATTTCCATGAGAACTTCATTAGTTCACCATGAAACCACCCTAAAAAGGCAAATGAAAGGAGAAAAAAGAGAGAAACTTACTTGAAACACACTTCTGGTAGGATTCTGGCACGGCAGTTGGCGGCGTCGTACGATGGCGAAATAGAGAAGAAAGAAAAGAGTGAATCTGAGCAAAAGGGGAGCAAAAGTGAAAATGGGACGAGATGACCCCTGTTTATAGGGCTCTCACAAGTCTCGAGGGCTCCTAGGCAATCGATTATGCTACCCTAGCGTAGCTGCCCTAGGCAATGATGAGTGGCGACACGTGGCACATATTCCCCCAAGCATGTCGTTTCATTCCCCAACACATGTCTTTTCATTCACCTCATTTCAGACTTCTCGTATTCCCGCGACGTCGCCCATCTGCGGCCAGTCCAGCGAGATCAGATCGATTTGTTTTTGCCCGGTTGACATACAGTTCCTTGTTTAGAGTCCCTTCCCCGGTTGGACACGTCCTCGACGTAGTGCTGACCCTAAAGTCATTATCCTGACACCTCAGAGCAACGACTTGGGGGGCTCCTATTCTGGACTGGGCTGGGGTCTGCCCCTTAATCTAGCAGGCCCAACCCACACGTCTTGAGATGGCCCAACAAAGCCCTCTTAGCACGACCCATGTCGAGCTCATGCCCTCCTCAACATTGTCGGGCACACGCACGACATAGAGCATCGGGCAGGGCGCTAAGCCTCTCCGGGTTCGCTCCTTCTCGACACTCAGGTGCTCCTCCCTCGAGGAGCCATCTCCTTATGCATGTCCTCCCCGCGAGGACACGTCTCTCCCCGACACGCAAGACTCCTCCCCACGAGGACACGTTCTCATGTAACCGCCCACTCCCGATGGAATCGGTCTGCCCTAATTCCGGAGATCTAGGAGCGGTTACCCCAGGGCGAAGACCACGTGCTGGTCTTCACTACGCCACGTAAGCCCTGACAGTTACTTGGATTGGGCCTGGCAATCCAGCACAGTGCTAGTGACCATTGGCCCCGCGCTGGGGGCTCTCTATAAATACCCTCTCACTTGAGAGGGTCAGGTTACACACTCTTTTACACTATAACCTTGTACTTGCTTTTACTTGACCTTTGCCTTACTTGAGCGTCGGATTACCTTGCAGGTACACCCCCCCCCCCCCCCCCCCCCCCCGGCCGTCTTTCAACCTCACTAGAGCTGAAGTCCACAAGACGTTGTTGGCCACCAAATACTGTCTGATCCAGGTACGATCAGTAAGATTACAGTTTGTCTGAATGCTTGAATGGCATGTAATATTGTTGTATTATAGTTTGTATGAATACTTGAAAGTTGAATTATTTTAGTTTGATGGAAGTTGAATTATTTTTAAATTGTGCAAATGATATATTAGGTTGATGATTTTTTTAGGCCATTTAATTATATATTTAATATTGTTTTATTTCATAATATTAAAATTAAATTAACTGAACAAACTGATTTGTTTTAACCAACAAACCGATTAAACCGAATCTGATCAAACCGCATCTTAATTCGGTCGAAATAAGGACTAGCAACTAAATCCACGGATTCGGTCGGTTTGACATATCGGGCCCTAGTCCAACCCAAACCGACCGATGTACAACCTTATGATAGACGAATCTATTGTGATCATTAATAACTAGAATCTCTTCTCATCCTACCTAATCGATAATTATGGCCACGATAGTCTTACTTTACTAAATAGTGACATTCAAGTACTAGTCATATCATGGACGATATGACGGCTTCCCCGTCATATCTACTATTAATTCTACATATATTATTGACATATAATGCTTGTCTTTTTGACATGGAGTTTGAATAGGATTATGGGGTTAGATCTATATGAGTGGCTTTTAGAGATAGTGAGCAAGCGAGAATATACGTAGGATTGGTCGTCGGTGAAAAATAGTACATGCAAACACTATAAAGTTTAAGTAAGTGAAACTTAAGTGAAAGGTAATGTAATAAAATGTTATGTATATTTTACTATGATTTAGAGGTTTCATACAGTTGTTTCCAGGAAAGTGCAATTATGAGGGAAATTATGGCAGTAGGTTTCTCAAAAATTGGGGTTATTACCGGGCCTATTATCACTGCCCTCAACCTTGAGTTGACTGTTAAGGATCGGCCTGAAGCACACTTGAACGTGAGATTGGGATTGGCCCAATCTATAATAGTTTCATCTCGAGTTGATAGTCTTAAAGAGCGAAGACTATGGACTTGATGTTAATAGTGAAGAGCTTGATTGAGGAAGGTTTCATGCGAGTGTGGGTATAGGTGGAAAGTTTGGTGGGGTGAGTGAAAGTCATGAAGAATTCTCCAGTGTTTGAGTTCGGATAGACATTTAGGCTCGATTAAAGAGGATTTCCATAGATTTTTGAGATGTGCTGATTTTAAAGTTGAATGATTCAAAGATGAATTTTGTGGAGCTTGAGACGAGATGTCTTTGAAGTTGGGAGAATTTGAAGAAGATTTCCACAAAGCCATGTGCGGAGCGTCTGACCGACCAACTTTTGACAGGGGTTGTTAAACTTGGTTTTATCTTTGCAAATGATTCTAAGGTGATTTTTTTCTCCATTTCGAGATTGAGTCATAAGAGGTTCCTTTATTGTGATTTTTGGTTGACCAAGGTAGGCTTTCTTGGTTTGAGTGGGCACAGTTTCATGGAATTTCCATGTGTTGTTCATTAGAAAAATCTATCAACTCTAACGTCTAAAGTATAATTCAAGGTGTCATAAATTCATAGTGGTTAACATAGAAATTCCATCTAAAAGTTACATCTATTGGACATATGACTCTATACAGAAAAGGATGATGAATTATGGATATTTGAAAAACTTTAGTTGAAAATAAAATCATTTGAAAAATTAGAGTTTGAAACTTTTTGTAAAACAAATGAAATAAAATAGACAGTGGAAAACCAAAGAAAAGAAAATTATTAGAAAATAAAAGAGATAAGGGAAAGAGATGAACACTGGAGAATTATACATGTTCGGCCTTAAGGTGACCTACTTTTGTCCCTAAGAATTATTTTTGAGAGCAACCATTAAACTTTTCAACTCTCTCACTTCATTATAAAGTTTTTTTAAATCTCTGCGACTTGAATGTGTCATTGCGGCGAGTCAATTCATCAACTTTAAATGGTTTGCCTTCGTCGGAAACCTCATCAGATTCAAGGTCGTCGTATTCATTAGGAGCAATGTCTTCTTCAGTGTCCTCTTCTTTGTCATCACCAAAATTGGCATTAAAGGTGCAAATGGGTGAGGTTGGGGATTTGAATTAGGTGGATTTGAGAGGGAATTGAGAGAATGAGATAGGGAACGATGGCGAAGAAGAGGGAATGAGAAATCAATTCGAGTTGGAAAGAGAGAGAAAGAATGATGTCGAGGTTGTAGTAATAAGAGGATAAGTTGAGTTTTGGTGGTGATGGCTATGACAGAGATGGCGAGGTTTTGCTATAGTTTTCATTTCTTTCATTTTTAAAGAAGATTTTTGTTAAGGGTATTGTAACTCTTGTATAATATATACATTTAGAATAATACCATACGAGTGTTATTAATTGGTAATGACACAATCATAAGTGTCTATTGGCATCATTTACATACTTGACCATTTTACAAAACATAAAAGAAACAACATATGGTACAAGGTATGGAAAGTGCCAAAAATAAAAATCTAAGATCTAAGTACAATATACTTCATTGTACACAACACACAGCCAAAAATAATCACAATATAAGCTTCCCTTGAAACATCCATACACAGCTCTTCTTGTATACTAAACCTGAAAAATAACAACAATAATGGGGTGAGATAATAATCTCAGTGAGTTCCCCTATCCTATGGGTTCACTCGACTCTACATGGTTCTAATTAAATTATAGCTCAAGTCAATGGGAAAAGGGACAAGACTCGAGTTCACAAAGCTCACAATATATGGAAACATGTCTCTTGAGTTCATGAACTCAAATAATCACTAGTTTAGAAACTATACAAAGGCATCTTTCCTCGTCTGATCCTATGTCTAGGAATCTCGGCACAGGTCACAAATCCTTGTATCATACTTTGACATACGAATGGATTCGGATTCTAAGGGATAACATAAACCTTACAAATCGTCACTTCCTATGGAACTTCCAACCCATTTCAAGCCTTTTACCCGTAGGCTCCATTCGCTTATGGGGACTCACACCTATTGTCATACCCCACATCTTGACCAAAACATTTTTTATTTTTTCATTCATCTGAATATATTTTCACTTTGCATCTTCTGCATAGCATATCATGTCTTTTATCATGCATAATACCTAAATTATAAACCAGAATAAATTTGTCGGATTTACAGTCGTTTTGGTCAAACAAAAGGTCAATTATGCATAAAATCAGTGTACGGATAGTTTTAAAATTGAACTTGCAGACATCAGTTATATTAATATACGTTTCGCATAGTTTAACTTGGTGTACTCGTTTTAATTTTTCAACGGCTTTTCAGGCACATTTTTTATACGTCTGAGCCTTTTAACTGGGTAAAATTTATTTCAAAAATTGACCAAACGCTGTATTTTTCCGAATCCTTTATTTCACGCTGATCATTTTGGTGTATTCATTTTATTTTTCGGACACTTCGATACACGACTCTTTTATCATTTTTAACCGTTTTCAATTTTTATTTTAGTTAATATTATTTTTATTAATCAAATGTTAATTTTGGTTTTTAATAACTTTGTTTTATTATCATTTCTTATTTTTATATAATCTTTTTTTATCATTTTTTAACTTAGCTTAGTTTCTACTTAGCTTAGTTTTTACTTAGCCTAATTTCTAAACTTATGTATATGTCATGTATTGTATGTCACAAACTTCATGTGCAATTAAGTTTTGCTATAAAAGGAGAAGTAGCAACACAGCAACAACAACAACAATCCATCACTCTCCTCTCTTTATTGTAAGTTTTTATTTCTTTTGTTTTATTCTTATCATTTATTATTATTATTATTATTATTATTATTATTATTATTATTATTATTATTATTATTATTATTATTATTATTATTATTATTATTATTTTAATAATTATATTTTAAATAAATTTAGATGAAATAGTGGGCTCTTGTTACATGCCTAGACTCATTTAACTTTTATTTATTTTATTTTATTTATTTTGTGTTTAATCCAATTTTAGTTTTTATTTTAATAATTTGTTTAATTTTAGTTTAGTTAATTTTGTTTAATTACTAAATATTCTAAAATAACCAATGAACAATATTCTTCATTATTTTAAATTATCAATTAGTTTGTTAAATTCATGGCCATATAAAAAATGTTTAAAAAATGATATGCATGAATTTATTATTTTATTTTGACTTGTTATTTTCTCTTGTTTAAATTTGATCCTTATGATGTCATGCTTATGATTATTTGCATTGATCTTGATGTTTTTTTTTTTTATGAATTTGAATTGTGATGATATTTCTTCTTGATGTTTTATCACTTTGTTCATTATCCACACGATGTTTTGTCGTGTATGTTCATTTACCACACCATGTTTTATCGTGTATGTTTATTTATTCCACGATGTTTTTTCGTGTATGTTTTCACTTTCATGTGATGCTTTGCCACATGTATGTGTCTCTGATTTTAATTCTTTATCACATGATGTTTTTCCATGTGTGTATATGTATCTATGTGATTTCATTTATCGCCTGATACTTGTGATCCTATTTCTAAGAGTAGGAAATGCATGTTGACTTTTTAGTCTGGTACTTTCCTTTGTATCAAACCCTTTCTCTCGCCCCGTGCGATCGAGACCTTTCCCCTTTATTATTTTGGTTCTTAGAACCCTAACAATTCATAGTTCCACGAACTACGAACGCTCTGATTTCTCAAGTTCTTTTTTATAATACGTAGGCACAAGCTCTCAATCTTTGGCAAGCACTCTTTTTATTTTTCACCCTTTTCTTTTTATACATGTAGTCTCTGAACTACAATTGCTCTGACTTCCTCTTAAGGATATGTAGGCATAGGATTGCGAGATCCTAGCGAGCTACCTTTTTATTCAATCTTTTATTCATACACATTACAAAAAACAACAAAAACATTTCCCACTCTCATCATCACTAAAAAACAATCAACCTTCCCAATCAATAGCAAACAACTTTACCAAAAACATAGATATTTCAAGAGGTTCCTGTAGAGTACTACAGATGCTTAGGATGTTAATATCTTCCCTTAGTATAACCAACCCTCGTACCTTTGATCTCTTATTTGTTTATCTTTTAGTCTTATCTTTAGCTTTGCATATTTATTTATGGGTTATTATTTCTTTTCCCCTTCCCTTGGATATATTAAAGATCGATGGTGACATCTTTTGTTTTGTGAGTCAAGTCAATGTAATAGCTTGGTCTCTGATTCTCACCGCGTACATAAATGATGACTTCACTGGAGAATACATCCCCCATGAGGGTTAAACCTAACTTGTTTTATCTATGTTTTGCTATTATTATTGTTTGCTTGTATTGCTTGGGTATCTTCTACTTCTTTCAAGTGATGATCTATATGAGTGAGATAAGTCCTAACTCGGACTTAAGTGTACATTAAGATAGGATATTGGTATAATCAAAAGTTACATGTCTGGAGTAATTCTACACATGAGTAACATATGATACAACCACGCTCAATGGAGGCCCCTTTGGAACTACTGATGTCATTTGCGAGTAGTCGTAATGTCATTACTTTTTCGGATTTGGGAGCCTGAGAAGCTAAGGACCATAGTATCCCTTTACCCCACTTGGCCTTTTAGGATGTAGTGCAGTGATTATCCAGGTTTAGACTTGAGGTAGTTGATACGCGATACTACACTCAGATGAGATTCTCTTGAGAATATGTAGTCGGTGTGTCGGTAATATCCAAAAGATGGATCAATGACTTTGGGAACCTTGTTAGAACCCGTTCTATGGGTACAAGAAACCTTAGCACACACCTTATGTTGGTCTTTTTACCCATACTCCATGCTTGTGATCCTAAACCTTGAATTCTATTACATGTGACCTGCATCCTGTGTTGCATAAACATTACATATCATTTGCATTCTTTGCATGATTCGTGCATACATCTATGTTGTCCAAACAACTTATTTCAGTTGTCTACCTTTCAGTCATTTATCAGTCGTCAAGCTGATTCCTCGTCATAGATATCGGACTAGAGCTAACATCATACGCAGAATGTCAGAACAAGAAGTGCACAACACATAGATCAGAATGGAAATTGATGACCTGAAAACAGACATGACTAAACTAACTGAGATGCTACAAGTCCTGATTGCTAGAGGAGAGCTACCTCAGAGAACTGTCATCCAAGATATTGCAAGTACTGTTGTTGATCCTCAACCTACCCAAATGCCACCTTTTACATAGCCTGAGTTTGGTTTGCCTCACAACTTCTCTCCACCACATGTCACTACCTCTTTAATTGATCAAACTTCTAGACCAGGGTTTCAAGCTCCTGTCTTCTTAGAATCCAGACCTGTGGTACATACTGCTGGAGTTCCCCATGAGAATCATATCTTTGAGTACAATGCTCAAAGTGAAGATAATGAGGATATTGAACTTGAATATATCAATGAACAATATCAAACCTTAGATAAACGACTTAGAGTTATGGAAGGAAATGACTTTTTCAGTATTGATGCAAACAATATGTGTCTTGTGTTTAACCTTATCATGCCTGCCAAATTCAAGACTCCTAAATTTGTAAAATACAAAGGCCACTCCTGTCCAAAGACCCATTTGGTTACGTACTTCAGGAAAATGGCTGCCTACACCAACAACCAAAAGTTGCTCATCCATTATTTTCAGGACAGCCTGAGTGGAGCTTCACTCAAATGGTACATGAGCCTTGAACAAAACAATATCCACTGCTTTCAAGATCTTGCTAATACTTTCATGAAGCAGTACAAGTACAACCTTGACATGACTCCAGACTGTCGTCATCTCCAAAACATGACTCAGAATGAGAGAGAATATTTCAAAGAGTATGCTCAATGGTGGAGAGAGTTAGCTTCTCAAGTTGAACCTTCTATGGCAGAGAAGGAACTTACTGGAATGTTTATGGACACTTTGTCTCTCTTCTTTTTGGAAAAGATGATTGGCAGTGTCTCCTCAAGCTTCATAGACTTGGTTACCATTGGCCAAGACTTGAAGAAGGCATCAAGAGTGGAAAGGTATCTAAAGCTGTCGAATCTTCCAACGCTACAAAGAAACCCTGTAGGAACATCCAAAAGAAGAGGGAAGATCAAACCAATGTTGTCTTGGCTGAGGATAGAAGACCTCATCACAGACCTCATCATTCTAATCGAGCTCATATTTGTGCTGTCACTCTTGTGGTTGTTGCTCAACCAGCTTAAACTCCTTAACACCCAACTATGGGACAAAACCAGTACCGTAATAGGAATCAATTTGATCATATTCCCATGACATACACTGAATTATATCCTGCCATGGTTCAAAAAGGATGGATTACCACTAGGACTCTACCTCCTACAAATCCTCTTCCATCCGGCTATAGGGATTATCTTCATTGTGAATTCCATCAAGGTGGTGCAGGCCATAACTTGGAAAACTGCTATGCATTGAAGGCTAGGGTGCAAGAGCTGATAAGAGATAAAATCATCACCTTTCATGATACTAACCCTAATGTTAAGGACAATCCTCTACCAGAGCATAATAAGTGAAGCTTCATTCAACTTCAGCCAGACTACTTCCTAAAGCCAGTGTTTCAAGACAAGACAACTCATCCTTGTTACTGATTAGTCATTAGGCCATATTTCTTTCCATTTTGCAATTTATTTGTTTGTATTATATTTATTTGCTTTCAAACTTGTTTATCTTTAATGTCAATTTTAATGAAATGGGCATTTGCAATATTCTGATTCAATTTATCTGTTTATTCGCATCTTTATGCTTTCTCTTTCAAAAATATACACACTACGGCAAAACGCGCAATCAACAACGCCATGCTTTCTCTGAGTAGATGGATTTATAAACGGTAATTTAATGACGATTGTCTTAAAACACCGTAGTAATAAATGATGTGTAGCAAGCTTCGGTTTACAACAGATTCATATACACCATTGTAATAGGTTAAATTTTTTGCGCCCAATGAGTAGATAGATTTATAACAGTAATTTAATGATGGTTGTCTTAAAACATCATAGTACTAAATGATGTGTAGCAAGCTTCAATTTCCAGCAACTATATTTTTTCCATTTCT
This sequence comes from Lathyrus tuberosus, assembly GCA_022829125.1. Taxonomy (NCBI): domain Eukaryota; kingdom Viridiplantae; phylum Streptophyta; class Magnoliopsida; order Fabales; family Fabaceae; genus Lathyrus; species Lathyrus tuberosus. Next base: position 977,656 of record JALAZF010000924.1, on the reverse strand, counting down.
TAGAGTACATTAAGCGTGTGTCACTTAAGTCCACTATTTAAAAAATAATTTGTAAATGATTTTACAACAGTGAAGTAAACCAACCGTTATTAGAGGACTTACAATTCCACTATGGTTGGGTTGTCCAACCGCGATTAAATGGTTTATTAACAAATTAAAACAATACTTAATTATTATGTATTTCTTTCATAAGATGCCCTAGGCGAACAAGCGAACCAGAGACGACAACGGTGGCGTAATCTTTACCCTCTTCATATCCATTCATTTGGAGCTCAAATCTTCACCCTCTTCGTTCATTTGATTCTTCAACTTCATAGTACGGTACTATGATACAACCGATTTATAAATAAATAAAAAATTGAAAGATATTTAACCACGGTTTTACAATACAACTGTTGTAAAATTTCAAAATTGCATCCGGTTTTTCTTTCTAACCGTGATGAAAAGTGATATTTTTTAGTATATAAGCGAAAATATCTATCATTCAGTACATTACAGCCGTTTCTCTCAAAATAAAACCCTAACATATTTCACTCTTCTCTCTCATAAAATAACCCTAACATCCATGTCACTTTTTAAACATACTTCAACCTTCAGATACGTCTTCAGCAATTGCTAACTTAAGGTTCGTTCATTAAACTTATGCTTCGATTTCGTTTACATTTCTTGTTAAAAATGGGTTCTCATTTTTTCATTTGGTGAATATTCTCATTTTTTCAGATTCGTCTTCACCACCTTAACAAAGTGCATACTTTGGCTATGATACATATGGTTTGTGTAGCTATGAAGAAAAATGCAAGTATAAAGCTATTGTGTAAACTTTATTCACCTTGTACTTTTTTTCATAGCTTCATAAACTAGATGAACTTCATAATTTCCATGTCGTGATTTTTAATCACATGTAAATTGGAATATAATTGTTTATTATTATGACATATGAAATTAAAATTACATCAGATTAAAGTTTCCATCAAATCCTTTTGAATTGTTTTTCGTCTTCTTTTCCCCCCAGTCATTGTTCGTCTTCTTCTCACCCAGTTTCTTCAAGTTTCCATCAAATCCTTCTATTAAAATGTATCAGCAGTCCGGTTGTAGCCATGGAAGCAGGTCCTAAAGTCGTTCAAGGTACGTATGCAAGTGTGTTCTCGATGCTCCGTTGATGACGGCATGTACCGATTCGAACCTAGCCCGCCGTTTCTATGGTTGTGGGATGTATAAGATTCAAGGATACAAAAAATACTCTCACTTTGCTTGGTTGGATGAGGAGATGGATCTTAGGGCAAAACAAATAATTTCTTCACTGGTAAAGAACTTGAATGAGGAGAAGGAGATGGTTAACACCTACAAAGCCAAGGAGAACGAATCGAAGTTGAAGGTGAAGATCCTGAAGAAACAATTGAAGATTACCTAGATTTTTTTTATTTGTAGTGTTCATTGAATTTGTTGTAACAACAATGACGAAATAGGTTATAGTTGATTAGGTTTGCATGTTGACTGATGGTGTAATGGTTGATGTATTGGTTACCTTGGATTCATGTGACGATGTTATGGTGTATTGAATATGATACAATTATGTGATATTATGAATATGATACAATTAATATTATTATGATAACTTTATCACAAATGTGAGTTGTATTTTCTGCTGTGATATGGTGAACAATAATACATGTTAAAAAATGGGACTAATTATAAAAGCAGGATAATATTTGTTAATTATGCAGAAAATGTAACAACGGTTATATATCATAACCATTATAATATCCCGCGCGTTGTCCAGAAAAAAATATATCAAAACGGCGCAGTTAGGAATCAAATCTAGGACCATTATTTTTATCACAACGGTCTTTTGGAAAACTCGTTGTGATAGGGCGCGCGCTTTCCAGTTTATTACAACGGTTACTGGGCCATGATTGTAAGTATCATATATACAACACACTCTACATAACAACGCTTGGGCCCGCGTAATTATATATCTTTCCCAACCGTTGTTAAATGGGTTTTCCGTAGTAGTGACACCTCTTGTTCAAACTTTTTTTATACAAATATTTGAGGGAGGATGATGAAAATGTAATACCCATAATTGTTGTTGGTATGCTTTCAACTAAACTTTGTTGGCGATGTAAGGCATTATTTCGATTCCCAAACATTGGAGAAATAAGGAAGTTAATCCCTCGTCAGCCCCTTCGAGCCTAGAAGTAGGAGTTTCTTTCTATACAAAAAAATTGCAATCTTAACCAGGGGCAGGGTAGTTCTCAGTTTACTTGGTTATGCATTAAAAAATTTCATGCAAGACACCTAGCAATAAAGGTTGAATTTACAAACTTTCATTGACACACAACAAGCAAGTGTTGAAGATATCTTTCAAATCAAAAGCCAATGATGGTTCACCGTAATCATTCAATTAGGCAGTCACTTTCTTTTTAAGAAGAAGTATCAAAAGAAAAAGCCCGCTAAGTCAAAATCTATGAGGGAGACTTAGGCAAAAACTGGGGCATCCCGCTAACAATAAGTTTCAAGAAAAACAGTTCAGGCAAAAGTTAGGGATAACATAAAGAAGAGGTCCTTAAATCCTAAATACTTACCATGAAAGTCCTTAATAACAAAAATAACTAAATGTTGTAAAGAAGCAGTGACTGCCATCTCAAGAGTCCCTTGACTTCCGAACCATCACCATCATTATCGTCAGCACAATTCCAAACCTTTTGGAACCTGAGTGCATAATATGAGTTTAACTGAGTGTAGGATTGGAGATCATCACGAAGATTGGGTGGGTACAAATAAATCTTTGAGCCTTTATCCTTTGTTTCATAAACCGTGAACCAGACCACGTTACAACCCTCAAAAGACCTAACTGAAGTAAGGTTATTTTGAAAGTATACTACAGCAAGGTTGCGTAAACTGACTCCAAAAATATTTTCGCAAATAATTTATTTTGGTATCATACCTTTGCTTTATTTTTCATGCTGAATGTTATAAACCACTGTGTTTTGACCAGTGATTCATATTGCTTTGCATTTTCTAACAATGATTTTGTTTTCAAAAGGTTGCATGAACTCTGCATTAAAATTACCATGTTTGAATAAACACTTTTGATTGCAAACTAGCTTTCCTCTCAAGGAATTTTCAAAATAATTTAGAAACTTGGTCAGTGATCCTATCAGGGGCAAGTTCCTTCCAGATCATGTTTAGAATCAGTTCAAAATTTGTTGTTCGGTGCAAATCCTTCTCAGAATTGGTTTATCCAGAAGATTTTTCAAGACTCGTTACTGGGGCAAGCCTTCCAAACATACAATAAAACAGTCGTTTCCAGAATCAGACAAGCTGAAACAATGACCAGTTCATCTACAACAGTCATTTAGTCTAGGGAATTTTATTTGAAGAATCCCCAAACAACTATCCATCTTTCCTACAAGGATTATTAACTTAATACAATTTACCAGTATGGCAAAGATATGTTCAACAACAACATTTTTAGTCCCCCAAAGCAATGACAGTGATCTCCGTGTTCAGGAATCAGTCTTCCAATCTTGTCCACTCCCCAAAAGAGTCAAGCCTTGTTGTCAGCATTTGCATTACATACAACATAACAAATTCATATACCATGCATAGCAAGAGTGTTTTATCCTCATTTGTATTTTTATAGGTCATGTTACCATCAACATATTACCTTGTGTCCAAAGTCAAACCTTACTTGGCACCATCCAATACTTTCTTGGATATTCATATTGTTACATCCAATGTTGTCTTGGATATTGTGTTTCCTTTACATCCAATGCTTTCTTGGATATTCATATTGTTACATCCAATGTTGTCTTGGATATTGTGTTTCCTTTACATCCAATGCTTTCTTGGGTATTCGTATTGTTACATCCAATGTTTTCTTGGATATTGTGTTTCCTTTACATCCAATGCTTTCTTGGATATTCGTATTGTTACATCCAATGCTGTCTTGGATATTGTTGTTTCCTTTACATCTAATGCTTCCTTGGATATTCATATTGTTACATCCAATGCCATTATTGGATATCTTTATCACTCTTTCCAAGTATTACTAGATACTCCTTGTCACCCTGACAGATTTCCATAATATCTTGTATATCCTCAGTTGTTACTAATTCCCCAGATTTTAAAGCTTTTCCCCAGTGAAATTTTGCCTTGTTAGTCTGTCTCCTGTGATATCATTCCCCATAGATTTCAGAGTCATTCATAACATTACATATCATATCACTTCATCTACATTCACGGCCAAAATTCTAGGTATTCTGATATTTAATCCTCTTCTACCTTGAATGTTTGAAAGTCTTTGCTATTCATACCTTCAGGTCCAAGAAGATTAAATAGGGGCATCTGTCATACACCAAATTTTGACCAAAACATTTTTTATTTTTTCATTCATCTGACTGTATTTTCACTTTGCATCGTCTGCATAACATATCATGTCTTTTATCATGCATAATGCCCAAATTATAAACCAGAATAAATTTGTTGAATTTACAGTCGTTTTGGTCAAACTAAAGGTCAATTGTGCGTAAAATCAGTGTACGGATAAATTTAAATTTGAACTTGCAGACATCAGTTATATTAATCTATGTTTCACTGTTTAACCTGGTGTACTCGTTTTAATTTTTCAACTGCTTTTCAGGCACATTTTTATACGGTTGAGCCTTTTAATCGGGTAAAATTTATTTCAAAATATGACCAAACGTTGTATTTTTCTGAATCGTTTAATTCGCGTTGATCATTTTGGTGTATTCATTTATTTTTTCATACACTTCGATACATGACTGTTTTATCGTTTTTAACCGTTTTCAATTTTAATTTTAGTTAATATTATTTTTATTAATCAAATGTTAATTTTTGTTTTTAATAATTTTGTTTTATTATCATTTATTCTTTTTATATAATATTTATTTTATTTTTATATCATTTTTAACTTAGCTTAGATTCTACTTAGCTTAGTTTTTACTTAGTTTAATTTTTAAGTTTATGTATATGTCATGTATTGTATGTCATAAACTTCATGTGCAAGTAAGTTTTGCTATAAAAGGAGAAGTAGCAACACAACAATAACAACAACAACAACAATCCATCACCCTCTTCTCATTATTGTAAGTTTTTATTTCTTTTTTTTTTATTCTTATAATTTATTTTATTATTATTATTATTATTATTATTATTATTATTATTATTATTATTATTATTATTATTATTATGTTAATAATTATATTTTAAATAAATTTAGATGAAACAGTGGGCTCTTGTTACATGCCTAGGCCCATTTAACTTTTATTTATTTTATTTTATTTTATTTATTTTGTCTTTAATCCAATTTTATTTTTTATTTTAATAATTTGTTTAATTTTTGTTTAGTTAATTTTGTTTAATTACTAAATATTCTAAAATAACCAATGAAAAATATTCTTCATTATTTTAAATTATCAATTAGTTTGTTAAATTCATGGCCATATAAAAAATGTTTAAAAAATGATAAGCATGACTTTATTAATTTATTTTGACTTGTTATTTTCTCTTGCTGAAATTTGGTCTTTGTGATGCCATGTTTATGATTATTTGGATTGATCTTGATATTTTTCTTTAATGAATTTGAATTGTGATGACATTTCTTCTTGATGCTTTATCACTTTGTTCATTATCCACACGATGTTTTGCCGTGTATGTTCATTTATCACACCATGTTTTGCCGTGTATGTTTATTTATTCCACGATGTTTTTCCGTGTATGTTTTCACTTTCATGTGATGCTTTGCCACATGTATGTGTCTCTGATTTTAATTCTTTATCACGTGATGTTTTTCCATGTGTGTATATGTATCTATGTGATTTCATTTATCGCCTGATACTTGTGATCCTATTTCTAAGGGTAGGAAATGCATGTTGACTTGTTAGTCTGATACTTTCCTTTGTATCAAACCCTTTCTTTGCCCCGTGCAATCGATACCTTTCCCCTTTATTATTTTGGTTCTTAGAACCCTAACAATTCGTAGTTCCACGAACTACGAACGCTCTAATTTCTGAAGTTCTTTTTTATAATACGTAGGCACAAGGTCTCAATCCTTGGCGAGCACTCTTTTTCTTTTTCACCCTTTTCTTTTTATATATGTAGTTTCTGAACTATAATTGCTCTGACTTCCTCTTAAGGATATGTAAGCATAGGATTGCGAGATCCTAGCGAGCTACCTTTTTATTCAATCTTTTATTCATACACATTACAAAAAACAACAAAAACATTTCGCACTCTCATCATCACTAAAAAACAATCAACCTTCCCAATCAATAGCAAACAACTTTAGCAAAAACATATATATTTTAAGAGGTTCTTGTAGAGTACTACAGATGCTTAGGATGCTAATACCTTCCCTTAATATAACCAACCCCCGTACCTTTGATCTCTTATTTGCTTAGTCTTTAGTCTTATCTTTAGCTTTGCATATTTATTTATGGGTTATTATTTCTTTTCCCTTTCCCTTGGATAAATTAAAGATTAGTGGTGACATCTTTTATTTGCAAGTCAATTTAATGTAATAGCTTGGTCTCCGATTCTCACTGCGTACACCTATCAAAGTAATGGTGTGTAGATCCCAAAGGAGCTCTACATAAGCATCACTCTTGGGATGGCACAAATAGGGGGTTATTTCCGACTACGTGATAAAATATAACATAATATGATCGTATTCGACAATCACAAGGTGATCACATTCACTTTGATCACACAATAACAACACATGTTCTATACAATGCATCTCACTCACAACTATGGTAACCATTCATCAATGACACTCACCTAGGTATCATACTGCATGAATGTCACCTTTTAGTGTTATCTAAATCATGCTTGTAACCTAGTTATCTTTTTAATCCTTTTACCTAGTTATAAGCCTAGGTTTCCTCACTCATCTTCTTAATGTTTTGAGCATGTTATCTCACAATCAAAACATCCAATCCGCATATACATCATACGTGCAACACATATAGTAACATAAACAAGTCAAACATATTCCACATAAATAATTCACTTAATTCATATAGTCATCACTATCCTCTACCAAACATTCTTGGTTGGTTCATTATCTCACAATGAATAGGACTTTCGGAGTCAAGCTCCTCACCAAATAGGACTTTTGGAACAAAGGTTCCTCACCAGATAGGACTTTTAGAACAAATGTTGCTCGCCAAAAATCAAACCAATTCTCACAGTGTTCACCAAAATGCTAGGTGTTCATCTTCACCCGTTCACATATTCCACATTCAATTCAATTCACAACTATTCTATCAATTAATAACATATATCCATATTTCTACTTTTTACTCCCTCTGTCCCAAAATATAAGAGAAAAAAATACATTTTTCTTGTCTCAAAATATAAGAGAAAAAAATCAACTTTCATCTTTTTCAAGATAAAATTAAATGCAAGTTGCATTTAATTTGCTTTCTCTCTCATCTTTTCTATAACCAACAACCAATTAGAATTGTTTTTACATTTTCCAAAGCAATATTTTTCAACAAAATCTTAGTCAAACTATTATGTTTTTACTTTTCTTAATAAGTGTGTTTTTGATTTTTTCTCTTATATTTTGGGACGGTGGGAGTATCACGTAGAGCATTGGAATATCTTTCCAACACTTCCGATTGTACCTCAATCTGAGTTACGGTTATCAAGTTATAAGGAAAACAAGAAACAAAAATTTGCACCCTGTCATGGTCGTCCAGTGAGAAGCCAGGGAGGCTGGCTCGTTTTGGTTCGCCCTACGTGTAATGCCCCAGTTTTGCCAACTTTATTTTATTGAGTCTTTTTGATTATTTTATTATTATTTTATTTTATTTTCGACTTTTATGTGAAAATGTGTTATTTTTCGTCGTGAATATTTTATCGCGTTTCGGGAACATTTGCGGGATATTTGAGTGTGGGGGTATTTTGGACATTTCATAGATATTTTTACTAAGTTAAACTAGAAAAGAAAATAGAAAAAGGAAAGAAAGAAAAATAGAGAGAAAGAAAGAAGAAAGAAGGAAAAAGAGAAGAAAAGAGGAGAAGAGAGAAAATTGAAGAAAGTGTGGAAAAATCATCAAGAGCAAGTTGTAGAGTCGATTAAATCGGGTAAGGGTGCGAAACTCGATTATTCTACGATTGTATACGATTATGTATGTGTGTTTGTTGTTGTTTTGGATTGAATTGGAAGAAAATGAGTAAAACCCATATTTGGTATAATTGATTAGAAATTGATTTGAATGTGTCAAAACTTGTGTTGATTGTGTTTTAGAGTGTCTATACATGTTGGTTGTGTGTTATTGCAATTCAAATTGGTCATTTTCTGAGTTCTAGGTGAAAAATTGGTTGATTGGATTTGGAAAATGCAGAAAATTGTTCTGCAGAATTTTTCTGGATCTGTCCTGGCCATACGCGTAAGGGACTTGCCAATACGCGTATGAGTCTAGGCGTTACGCGTAACAATGGCGTGGTTTTGGGCCAATACGCGTATGAAATGCATGTTTTACCGGCCCTCTGGTGATACGCGTAAGGGTTATGGGCGTACGCGTATGGTTTTTGGCAACGTGATTTTGTGAAGGAAATTTGTTCTGTCAATACGCGTATGGGAATAGGTGTTACGCGTATGGACAGGAGAATTGCAAAAATGTGATTTTTCAAAATGTTGTTTTCGGTTTTGTCCGTAACTTTGGTTCCGATTATCCGATTTTTGAATTCTTGGTGTCGTTGGAAAGGTATCGAGTTGTACTTTATGATTATGATGTTTTGAGAATTGTTAGCCGATTAAATTATGTCGGGAAATGTGAATAGTGTCGGTTATCAATTTTTGTCATTTTAATGGCGTGGAATTGACGTGTATTATGCCGTATGTTGTTGTTTTGTACGTGAGATAACTTATGTGCTGTTGTGATGATGCTTTGTGGCCGAAAGGCAAGAAAATGCTAAGTGTGGTATTTGATAAATGTGCATGATTATGAATGTGTGTATGGATGCAATGTGAATGTCATGAGTCATTGTATGCCAAGCATCATAGTGTGCATTGTTGAACGTCCTGAGTGACAGTTTAATTCCTGAGGGAAATTGCTATACCATCGTGTGCCTCGAAAATATGAGGCGCTGCCTGAGGACCTAAAGCGGTGGTTATAGACGATTGTGGGCTCCTTTGGAGACTTAAAGCAATCCTTAACGTCATGTGCCTCGAAAATATGAGGCGATGCCTGAGGACCTAAAGCGACGGGTGAACATCGTAGGCCCGACGGGGAGTTACTTGAGATTCTCAGTAACGAGCGATGGTTCCAATAGTTCCTGAGTGAACTGATGATGAGACATGAGGCAATGGAAGTCGGTACCGCATGACATGCGCATAGAGTCGTTGTGTCGGTCTCTGTGCATTTGCATAATCATGGATTAAATGTGCATATTAATTGTGTGTGTGAATAATGTGATTGGAATATGTGTAATTGTATTGTGTTTTATCTGCTTGTGGTGCATTTGTGGTGAGAAGATGTTATTTGTGCATTCCTGGTGTTAATATATAATTTTATGCAATTATATTATGGTTGTTTTTCTCACCCTTCTGCTGTTTTATAACGCTCTATGAGGCATTGCAGATTAGAGTTGCTGGAGGTATTCTTTTTGTGAAGCTTTGCGTCTTCATTCTTTTGTCGGTCGGCTCTGATATGTGACTCCGGGTAGCTAGGGTGGCCGTTTGCGATTATTTTGTATATCCGATGATATATTGTGGTTGTATATGTATAACTGGATGTATGATAGACATGTTTATATGTTTATATGTATATATGTATATATGTTGTTCAGATTTTAGATTTTCCGCTTTAATTCTAATTTCTGAAAAGTGGGTGTAAGGAACTAAGTTTCCTCTGTTGATTGCTACCCCACAGTTGCATATTTTTATGGGCAGGTGTTGTATGCTATGTTTTGTTACAGTTGATGTGATTCCTCCCTTTCTATGCCGCGAATTCAAATGTACTCTGACGAAATTTCGAATTTTCTTTTAGTGCTTTAATTGCATGTTAATTGGGGGTATAGTTTGGGGGCGTCACATTAAGTGGTATCAGAGCCAGTCCATGTCAGTTGTGTCAGTTGTGTCTGTTGTGTCTGGCATATTGGGCGAGTTGTGTTGGACGAGTTGTTGTTTAACCATAGTTTCTGTGTTGAGACGAACATAATATGGCTGGTCGTAATGATGCTGCTTTGGCTGTTGCGATGGAAGCGATGGCACGAGCTGTGCAGGGGGCACCGAATGCTGCAGGAAATGATGAGTTTAGAAAGAATAAGCCGCCGATCTTTAAAGGGAAGCATGATCCGGATGGTGCGCAGTTGTGGTTGAAAGAGATTGAGAGGATTTTTAGGGTAATGGATTGTGATGACGATGATGTTAAGGTGAGGCTGGGCACTCATATGTTACACGAAGAGGCTGATGACTGGTGGGTCAGTACTCGTCAGGTGTTGGAAGCTTAGGAGGAGGAAGAAGAGATCACTTGGGAGGTGTTTAGCCGAGAGTTTCTAAGGAAGTATTTTCCCGAGGATGTCCGAGGAAAGAAGAAGATTGAGTTTTTAGAGCTAAAACAAGGTAATATGTCGGTTATTGACTATACTGCTAAGTTTGTGGAACTTGTACAGTTTTATCCTCATTATGTGGAAGCGACTGCTGAATTTTCAAAGTGTGTGAAGTATGAAAGTGGCTTGCGTCCTGAGATAAAGCAGGCTATTGGTTATCAGAGGATCCGAAGGTTTGCTGATTTGGTGGAATGCTGTAGGATTTATGATGAAGATAGTAAGGCTCGTTCTGCTAACTATAAAAGTGTAAGTGACAGAAAAGGGAAACAACAGTTCCGTGGTGGTCCGTATGTGTCACCGGCTGATAAAGGTAAACAAAGGGGTAATTTTGATCGAAGGTCAAGTGGAGGAGGTATGTCTAATGCTCCTAGGTGTTTTAAATGTGGTGAATTGGGTCATCGCCAGATGGAATGTAGGAAGAAAGTGGATAAGTGTTCTAATTGTGGTGGTATCGTACATGTTTTAGCTGATTGTAAAAGGAAGAATGTAGTGAAGTGTTATAACTGTGGGGAACCTGGTCACATTAGCTCGAAGTGTCCGAATCAGAAGAAAGCTCCGACTAGTGGGAAAGTGTTTTCATTGGCGGGAACTCAGACTTCAAGTGCTGATCGTTTGATAAGAGGTACTTGCTTTATTAATAATACGCCTTTAATTGCTATTATTGATACTGGAGCGACTCATTCATTTATTTCGTCTGAGTGCGCGGAACGTTTGAATCTTGGGTTGTCTTCGATGGATGGTGAGATGGTTATTGATACTCCAGCGATGGGGTCAGTAACTACTTCTTTGGTGAGTTTGAGTTGTCCTTTGACCATTTATGGTAAAGACTTTGCGATGGATTTGGTGTGTTTACCGTTGGAAGGTTTAGATGTGGTGTTGGGAATGAATTGGTTGCAATTCAATCCGGCGCACATTGATTGTTATCATAAGCTTGTAAGGTTTCCTTCTCTTGAGGAAGACGAAGACTCGAGTTTCTTATCTACCAAAGAGTTGAAGAAACTTTTGGCGGATGAAGCTCAGTTGTTTGGATTATTTGCATCTTTGACTGTGGATAGTCAAGTTTCATTGGAGGTGTTTCCTGTTGTGTGCGAATTTCTTGAGATGTTTCCTGATGATATTTCAGATGTGCCGCCGGTGAGAGAGGTGGAATTTTTGATAGATCTAGTTCCTGGTACTAGACCTGTTTCTATGGCACCTTATAGAATGTCGACATCTGAATTGGTGGAGTTGAAAAAGCAGTTAAATGAGTTGTTGGAAAAGAGGTTTGTGAGGCCAAGTGTTTCTCCTTGGGGTGCTCCAGTTTTGTTAGTGAAAAAGAAAGATGGGAGTATGCGATTATGTATTGATTATCGCCAGTTGAACAAAGTGACGATTAAGAATAAATATCCGCTTCCAAGGATTGATGATCTGATGGATCAGTTGGTTGGTGCTTGTGTATTTAGTAAGATTGATTTGAGATCGGGGTACCATCAGATAAGAGTGAAAGAAGAGGATATTCAGAAGACGGCCTTTAGAACACGTTACGGTCATTATGAATATTCAGTGATGCCGTTCGGGGTTTCTAATGCGCCTGGTGTGTTTATGGAATACATGAATCGTATTTTCCACAAGCATTTGGATCGTTTTGTGGTGGTGTTTATTGATGATATTTTAATCTATTCTAAGTCTCGTGAGGAACATGCAGAGCATTTGCGTATTGTTTTGCAGGTTTTGAAGGAAAGGAAGCTTTTTGCCAAATTGTCCAAGTGTGAATTCTGGTTGTCTGAGGTGAGTTTTCTTGGGCACGTAATTTCAGGTAATGGTATTGCTGTGGATCCATCTAAAGTAGAAGCAGTTCTACAATGGGAGGCTCCTAGATCCGTTACCGAGATTCGAAGCTTTTTGGGTTTGGCTGGTTATTACCGGAGGTTCATTGAAGGGTTTTCTAAGCTAGCTCTTCCTTTGACGCAATTGACTTGTAAGGGCAAAGCATTCATTTGGGATATTCAATGTGAAGAAAGTTTTTGTGAGCTGAAGAGAAGATTGACGACAGCTCCTATTCTGATTTTACCTGATCCTAATGAACCGTTTGTTGTGTACTGCGATGCTTCTTTAATTGGTTTGGGTGGTGTTCTGATGTAGGAAGGTAAAGTGGTAGCTTATGCTTCAAGACAGTTAAGAGTTCATGAGAAAAACTATCCTACTCATGATCTTGAGTTAGCGGCTGTAGTTTTTGTGTTGAAGATTTGGAGGCACTATCTCTATGGTGCAAGGTTCGAAGTCTTTAGTGATCATAAAAGCTTGAAATATTTATTTGATCAGAAAGAGTTGAACATGAGGCAGCGGAGATGGTTGGAATTCTTGAAAGACTACGACTTTGGCTTGAATTACCATCCTGGTAAAGTTAATGTGGTAGCCGATGCATTGAGCCGGAAATCGTTGCATATGTCCGCATTGATGGTGAAAGAGTGGGAACTTTTGGAGTCGTTTAGAGACTTGAGTTTGGTATGTGAAGTGACTTCGGTTAGTGTAAGGCTTGGAATGTTGAAGGTTGCTAATGAATTTTTGTTGTCGGTTAGTGAGAAACAAAAGCTGGATTTGAAATTCGTTGATTTGATGAGGAATGAGAATGTGGATTTCAAGGTGGATAATTTTGGTGTTTTGAGATTCCGTGGTCGTATTTGTATTCCTGATGATGCGGAGTTGAAAAGAATGATTTTGGAGGAAGGACACCGGAGTAATTTAAGTATTCATCCGGGTGCGAATAAGATGTACCAAGATTTGAAGAAGATTTTCTGGTGGTCTGGTTTGAAAAGAGATGTGGCTCAGTTTGTGTATGCATGTTTGACTTGTCAGAAATCGAAAGTGGAACATTTGAGGCCTAGTGGTTTGTTGCAACCGTTGGATATTCCTGAGTGGAAGTGGGATAGCATTTCGATGGATTTTGTAACGGGATTTCCGAATACGCAAAGAGGTCATAATGCTATTTGGGTGATTGTGGACAGGCTGACTAAATCGGCGCATTTTATTCCGATTGACATCAGTTTTTCTTTGGAACGGTTAGCTGAGATCTATATCAGTGTGGTTGTGAAATTGCATGGGATTCCATTGAGTATTGTTTCGGATCGAGATCCTAGGTTTACATCTAGATTTTGGGAAAGTTTACAGAAGGCTTTGGGTTCTAGATTGAGGTTGAGTTCGGCTTATCATCCGCAGACGGATGGTCAGACCGAAAGAACTATTTAGTCGTTGGAGGATTTGTTGAGAGCGTGTGTTTTGGAACAAGGTGGTGCGTGGGACGGTTATCTTGCTTTGGTTGAGTTCACGTATAATAACAATTTCCATTCTAGTATTGGAATGGCACCTTTTGAGGCCTTATATGGATGAAGATGTCGAACGCCGTTGTGTTGGCACGAAACAGGTGAAAGTTCGGTGGTTGGACCGGATTTGGTGCAACAAACGACGGAAAAGGTAAAGTTTATTCGTGAGAAAATGAAGGCTTAGGATAGACAAAAGAGTTATCATGATCGGAGACGGAAGGATCTTGAGTTTCAAGAGGGTGATCACGTATTTCTGAGAGTTACGCCTGTAACGGGCGTTGGTCGTGCTCTGAAATCTAAGAAGCTTACTTCTCGATTTATTGGTCCTTACCAGATATCTGCGAGAGTTGGTGCTGTGGCGTATCGTGTGGCGTTGCCACCGAATCTGTCGAATTTGCATGATGTGTTTCATGTTTCACAGCTTCGGAAGTATGTTCCGGACCCTTCACATGTTATTCCAATGGACGAGGTTGAGGTAAGAGATAACCTTACGGTCGAGACTTTACCAGTTAGGATTTTGGATCGCGAGGTGAAGCGGTTGAGGGACAAAGAGATTGCACTTGTGAAAGTGGCGTGGGGAGGCGCTGCTGAGGGAAATTTGACGTGGGAGTTGGAGAGTAGGATGCGGGAGTCGTATCCAGAGTTGTTTGTATCAGGTAATATTTTCGAGGACGAAAATTTCTAAGTGGGGGAGAGTTGTAACGCCCCAGTTTTGCCAACATTATTTTATTGAGTCTTTTTGATTATTTTATTATTATTTTATTTTATTTTCGACTTTTATGTGAAAATGTGTTATTTTTCGTCGTGAATATTTTATCGCGTTTCGGGAACATTTGCGGGATATTTGAGTGTGGGGGTATTTTGGACATTTCATAGATATTTTTACTAAGTTAGACTAGAAAAGAAAATAGAAAAGGGAAAGAAAGAAAAATAGAGAGAAAGAAAGAAGAAAGAAGGAAAAAGAGAAGAAAAGAGGAGAAGAGAGAAAATTGAAGAAAGTGTGGAAAAATCATCAAGAGCAAGTTGTAGAGTCGATTAAATCGGGTAAGTGTGCGAAACTCGATTATTCTACGATTGTATACGATTATGTATGTGTGTTTGTTGTTGTTTTGGATTGAATTGGAAGAAAATGAGTAAAACCCATATTTGGTATAATTGATTAGAAATTGATTTGAATGTGTCAAAACTTGTGTTGATTGTGTTTTAGAGTGTCTATACATGTTGGTTGTGTGTTATTGCAATTCAAATTGGTCATTTTCTGAGTTCTAGGTGAAAAATTGGTTGATTGGATTTGGAAAACGCAGAAAATTGTTCTGCAGAATTTTTCTGGATCTGTCCTGGCCATACGCGTAAGGGACTTGCCAATACGCGTATGAGTCTAGGCGTTACGCGTAACAATGGCGTGGTTTTGGGCCAATACGCGTATGAAATGCATGTTTTACCGGCCCTCTGGTGATACGCGTAAGGGTTATGGGCGTACGCGTATAGTTTTTGGCAACGTGATTTTGTGAAGGAAATTTGTTCTGTCAATACGCGTATGGGAATAGGTGTTACGCGTATGGACAAGAGAATTGCAAAAATGTGATTTTTCAAAATGTTGTTTTCGGTTTTGTCCGTAACTTTGGTTCCGATTATCCGATTTTTGAATTCTTGGTGTCGTTGGAAAGGTATCGAGTTGTACTTTATGATTATGATGTTTTGAGAATTGTTAGCCGATTAAATTATGTCGGGAAATGTGAATAGTGTCGGTTATCGATTTTTGTCATTTTAATGGTGTGGAATTGACGTGTATTATGCCGTATGTTGTTGTTTTGTACGTGAGATGACTTATGTGCTGTTGTGATGATGCTTTGTGGCCGAAAGGCAAGAAAATGCTAAGTGTGGTATTTGATAAATGTGCATGATTATGAATGTGTGTATGGATGCAATGTGAATGTCATGAGTCATTGTATGCCAAGCATCATAGTGTGCATTGTTGAACGTCCTGAGTGACGGTTTAATTCCTGAGGGAAATTGCTATACCATCGTGTGCCTCGAAAATATGAGGCGCTGCCTGAGGACCTAAAGCGGTGGTTATAGACGATTGTGGGCTCCTTTGGAGACTTAAAGCAATCCTTAACGTCGTGTGCCTCGAAAATATGAGGCGATGCCTGAGGACCTAAAGCGACGGGTGAACATCGTAGGCCCGACGGGGAGTTACTTGAGATTCTCAGTAACGAGCGATGGTTCCAATAGTTCCTGAGTGAACTGATGATGAGACATGAGGCAATGGAAGTCGGTACCCGCATGACATGTGCATAGAGTCGTTGTGTCGGTCTCTGTGCATTTGCATAATCATGGATTAAATGTGCATATTAATTGTGTGTGTGAATAATGTGATTGGAATATGTGTAATTGTATTGTGTTATATCTGCTTGTGGTGCATTTGTGGTGAGAAGATGTTATTTGTGCATTCCTGGTGTTAATATATAATTTTATGCAATTATATTATGGTTGTTTTTCTCACCCTTCTGCTGTTTTATAACGCTCTATGAGGCATTGCAGATTAGAGTTGCTGGAGGTATTCTTTTTGTGAAGCTTTGCGTCTTCATTCTTTTGTCGGTCGGCTCTGATATGTGACTCCGGGTAGCTAGGGTGGCCGTTTGCGATTATTTTGTATATCCGATGATATATTGTGGTTGTATATGTATAACTGGATGTATGATAGACATGTTTATATGTTTATATGTATATATGTATATATGTTGTTCAGATTTTAGATTTTCCGCTTTAATTCTAATTTCTGAAAAGTGGGTGTAAGGAACTAAGTTTCCTCTGTTGATTGCTACCCCACAGTTGCATATCTTTATGGGCAGGTGTTGTATGCTATGTTTTGTTACAGTTGATGTGATTCCTCCCTTTCTATGCCGCGAATTCAAATGTACTCTGACGAAATTTCGAATTTTCTTTTAGTGCTTTAATTGCATGTTAATTGGGGGTATAGTTTGGGGGCGTCACACTACGAACCCCCGACGAGGCCCAGGCATTGGGAAAAATACAGCATGGTCGCCTGACAAACAGGTAGCGAGGTAGCTCGCCTTTTGTTCGCCAAGGCTCGCCCGACGACGTTAGCAAAAAATAGGTTGCCAAAGCTCGCTAAAGCCCGCCTCGCGATGATGACAAAATTCATCTTACCTCGAGCTCGCCAGAGCTCGTCCGGCGACTCAAGCGAAACTCAGATTTTGCAAAACGCAAAAAGAAAGCAAACATGGCCAAAATCTCAAACCCACATGCTCACACATCATTTAAACACTTAATTAATCATGTTATAACATCATTAAGCATGTAATTGATCATCAATTACAACATGGAAAGAACATTAATCTAATTTCAACACAAAAATATAACCCACCAATGTTCTCATATTTCCCCCTAAAGTCTACACTATCTAATGGAACTCACCTTGGAGATAAAGAAAATGAGATGGAGTTGATGATGATGATAATAAATCCATAGCTTTTTCTTCCATGAGTTCCTCTTCTTCTTCTCCTTTTCTCTTCTCTTCTCTTTCTCTTTTCCTCTTTTCTTACTATCTTTCTTCTTTTATTCTTTCTCATCCACTCATAAATATATAATACATATATAATATAATATTATATAATGATACAGAATACTCCAATTGATATTTTGTCATCTAACACCAATTAACTAATTATTAATGTTACCAAAATGTCTCCTCACATGCTTATTAATATTGGTTTGCCTCTTTTATTAATAATTGCTCCCTCTTCAGCGTTCACTTAGTTACTCTATTGGTCTCAACTGATAGCATTTAGAGCACATATGATCTTTAATTGTTCTAACTAACAAAAGATAGAGTACATAGGAACTAAACTGATCTCAACTGACACGCAATTGAGCATTTAAGGAAATATGGAATATTACATGGATAAAATAAAAGAAGTTTATCACTACACTCAAAAGAGATTTTTATTTTTATTTTATACTGAATAGTTTATAAAACTATGATAATTTTGTAAATTTTTGTAAGTAAATTATTCTAATTTCTCAGCCCAAATGTTCAATTAAAAAAAATCAAATTTTGAATTTTTTGAAAAGTTTGTAAAATTTTATATTCAAAATCATATATTAAATAAATATGAGTGTATTTTAAGAATAGTTTTTTTATCTATTTGCCAAAATAGATGGCAAAACATTAATAACACAACATATGACATTGCACATCAGGCCCGATTCCTCTTGCAGTTTTATCTATATTGCCCTCTGTCCAACCTTAATTTTAATCTTTGGATTGCATTCATGCATATTAGTCTTCTAAAACATGATTGTTTTGATTGTTTATCAATCATTGGAATTAAAGTAGGATAATAAGTTGAAGACAAAAGGACTGAGACGATCCATTCACTTGCGCATCTACACTGGATAAATGAATCTAAAAGGGTATCCAATTGTTATTGTGATAACTAATTACTAGAATCTTTTATAATCCTACATAATCGACAAGTTTGGTCAAGATAGTTCTACTTTACTACATGGGGACATTCAAGTACTAGTCATATCATCAAACATATAATGCCTTCTTTGGTATGTCTATATTTATTTTACACATATTATTGACGTATAGTGATGATATTTTTATCATGGATTTTGAATAGGGTTATGAGTTTGGATATAGATGAGTGGTTTCTAAAGATAGTGAGAATGCAAAAATATATGTAGGATTGGTTGTCGTTGAAATATAGTACTTATAAACACTATAATGTTTAAGTCAGTGAAAACAAAGTGAGATGTATTGTAATAAAACGTTGTTTACATTTTACTCTAATTTAGAGGTTTTATATAGTTGTTTCAAGGAAAATGCAGTTATAAGGGAAATTATGGCAGTTTATTGCAAAAAATTGTCATTGTTGTTGGGTTTGTTGTCATTGCCCTTAACCATGAGTTGACTGTTGAGGATCGGAGTGAAGGAAGCATGAACGCAGAGGCTTAGTCCAATCTACAATAGTTTCCTCTCGAGTCAATAGTTTTAAAGAGTAAAGACTAGGGACTTTATGTTAATATTGAAGAGCTTGAGTGAGGAAGGTTCCATACGAGAGGGGGTATGATGGGTTGTTTAATGGGGTGAGTGAAATTCAAGAAGGATTCTCTGATGTTAGAGTTTGGGTAGACATTTAGGCTCGAATGATCCTAGGGCCCCAACCTATTTTGAAATTTATGGAGGATTTCCATAGAGCTTGAGATGTAGTGATTTTTAAGTTGAGTGATTCAAAGAGGATTTTTGTGGAGCTCGAGACAAGATGTATTTGAAGTTAGGATGATCTGAATAAGATTTCCATAAAGCCATGTATGGAGTGTCTAGATGGCTAATTTGTGAGTTGGATTTTTAAACATGATTTTATTCTTTGCAAACAATTATAAGGTGTTTTTTTGTTCATTGTGAGATGGATCCGGGAGAGATTCCATTACTGGGAGTTTTGGTCGACCAAGGCAGACTTTCTTGGTTTGAGTGAGGATATTTTCATGGGGTGTCCATATGATACTATGAGAAAATTCTATAAGCTCAAACAACTTTAAAGGTGACAATGTGGCCTTGAGGAGATTCAAAAACTCATAGGTAGATCCAAAAACTCGTAGTGGTTAACATATAAATTTTGTCTTAATGTTACATCAACATAGTTATACACTTGTCATAATCTCACGTACAAGATACATAATAAAGAAAATGTACTCTAGGAGACTTTGGGCAACAATTTTTTGAAGAAAATGTACTCTAGTAAACCATGTGTCATAGGTGCAACAAGCTTTTATATGTGATTATTGCGGTGGCGGGCATAAAAATGATCAATAAAATTATGAAGGTTTCCACGATGAAGAAACTAATTACATGAGAAATTATTAGAGAAATAGTCATTTTTTAAGCACATACACACTTGTATGGAGAAACCTTGAATTTCAAGTCGAGTGACAACCATGGGAAGGATTAAATGAAGGGCAATAATATCAACCATGCTATCATAATAAAAAATAAAAGACAACCATATAAACAATATCAAAATTAGTAGAAACAAACTCAACCTTACCATAATTAGTCTCAACAAAGGCCTCAACAGGGATATCACAATGTGCCTTAACAACAACAACACCAAGATCAACCTCAACAATGTCAACTGCATGGAAATTCTCTTAAATGGAGGATGCTTGAATTATTCCATACATGCAACACAAGAATGTTCCAAAAACATGAAGATCGAGTAAGAAACTTCCAATAAGAATAATGAAGTGTCAATCAAAAACATGGAAACACATATTGGCCAATTATATAAACATTTTACAGTCAAATCCACTAAAAATACAAGGGAAATATAATGGATAGTCCTAGGTATAATAAGAGATTTTATTATTTCAATTTGAGGAACAGTAAATTTATTAAAATATTAAATGTCAAGAATACCTAAAAGTTGTCATTGGGAAATAGTGAGATTGAAGGTGATTATGAAATTGTAGATGAAAAAGAAATATTGAGAAAAGTTGAAAATGTCAAGGAAGAAAAAACAAAGAGTGGAGAGAAAAGTGTGATAAGAGAAGAAGAAAAAAAAGTTAGAAAACATATTTCCGGTCACATTACCACATCCACCAATGAAGAAAAAGATCTTAAGGAAGGGTAGTACAATTTTTTTTCTTTCGAATTATTCAATAACTTAAAGGTTACTATTTCATTTGCAGAAGCATTGTAATGAATTCCAACATATGCTAAAATTTTGAAAAAAGCTTCTACCAAAAGAGATAAGACTTCTAAATGATGAAAAATAGAACCTCTTAGAAGGATGTAGTGTTATCATCCAAAGGCAACTTCCACCAAAGTTACCAAATCCATGAAACTTCAATATTCCTCGAGTAATACCCTAAATTTGATTAAATTATTTAATTGAATTATTTGTATTGATTTTATTTAATTATTTGATGTTAGTGTGTATTTAAATAAATAATATGATATTATGTGTTAATGGGGTGTAGCGGAATTATAAAGGTATGGTGAGAAAATAGAATAAATTGGATAATAATTAGAATAATCAGAATTATAATTATTATTAGGAAAAATATCCTTTTTGGTTATTTAACTTTATTTCGGGGTCCATTTTGGTCCTTTAATTTTAAAAAGTTCTAAGTTGATCATTTAATTGTTCAAATAGTGTCATAGTATTCTTTTCCATCCATTTGCCTGAAACAGACGTTTATTTTGGTATGTGTGGCAGCTGACGTGGATTTCATATTTCCTCTTCTTTCTTCCATCCCATTCCTGTCTCTCTTGCTAGGTTTTTTCCCAAATTGATTTAGGGTTATTCAATTTGGAGAGTAAAGGTGTGAAAAGTACACAAGAAGGGGGGTTGAATTGTGTTTCGCGTTCTCTTTTAATTTAACTTCTGATCAAAGTTTCAGAATTAGAACTGATGTTAAAATTCTGAGTTAATTTGTTTGGCAGCAGATATAACAGAAGTAAATAAAATAACAGCAAAAGACACAAGATTTATACTGGTTCCTCCCCTAACTAGGAGTAGTCCAGTCCCCTTGCCTCACAAGAGATTTTCATTATAACCACTTCATGATTACAATCGCTTATGCTTCTTCATAAGATTTTTACAACTGCTTAGATCAATTGTCTGAGACTTGCCTTGCTTAGAGCACATGTCTAAGACTTAACCTTTGCTCAAGCCACCTGCTCTTCTGGCCATCAAGACTGAGACTTTCCCTTTGCTTAGAAGACATGTCTAAGACTTCCCTTTAATCACATCCTCTAGCCGAGCCACCTGCTCTTCTACCCATCCAGACTGAGACTTCCCTTGCTCTCGTGCCTTAGACGGAGACTTTCCCACTTGCTTAATCAGGCTAGCCGAATAAGACTTTCACAACTCAAGCACTTAAGCAACGAGGCTTATGTGGCTTAAGCATCTTGGCTCAAGACTTGTTGAATCCCAATGAGACAAGAATTTTTGCTCTAGCACATATCAGGAGACTTAATCTAAACTACTGAAGGCTCACCAGAATAGAGAACAAGGTGTACATGATGCAAACATCAGAGGTGCGGGAAATCACCATAACAAAGACCTAAAGCACTTAAGATTTCTCAGATATTCAATGAGAAGAAATCTTAAGGCTTTTACAGTTACAACCTAAAGCAGAAAATCTTTATATTATATTAGAGTTAATAATTGCTTGATCTTGCCACTCCTTCAGTTATATGTATAGCCTTTGCAGAAACTAGCCGTTGAGAAGGTGTCTTGAATAAGTGTCTTTGCCTTTACTCCATAGTATAAGAGACTTTGAAGATGGATGCACAGTAGATTCAGAATCTAGTGTGTAACACATTTAACCTTTGAGTCTTCAAGAGGTTTTGTATTGATAGAGCCATTGGGAACAAACATCCATAAAATGTACTAGCTTTTCTTGAGCCTTGCAATCTTGTAGACTCGAGCTGACAGGCTGATAAGACAATACAACTTGCTTTCAGTAGTATGGATAATCCATAGCTTTATCACCAACTCTGAATAACACCAGATGCTGATATACAATTACTAAGTGTAGAAACTCGTCTGAATGTTGAGGCCTTCAGTTCAAAGTCTACGTCAAACCACACTAGCAATTGCTCTTCAGACTCTACCACCAGAAGCTAGCAATGAAGCAACTCCAAGTGTGTCTAAGTAAAACACATTCTGATTATTTATGTACAAGAACCTGCCTAAATAAAACATACATCAAATAAACCATTAGACTTTTAATACTTTTGTTATCATCAAAACTAAAAAAGAAAATGTCAAGAACAAATCTTGTTCTAACAGAGAGGTCTACACTGAAATTGGTTGTGGAAAATTAAATTATCATCATCAATGAATTATGGGCGCTGTTCAAACGAATGTAATTTGAAGAGCTCTGGTAGTTTGGATTCCAATTTGCGATGGAAACCCATATGTCGTTGAGGAGACACGGTTGTTATTCGTAGGGCCTCAGCTGTTATGAACTTTGGGAAACAATTTTGGGGATGTCGTCATTATAAGGTAAGAATGAATTTGAATATTTTCTTCTTCGTTGGTTTTTCTTATATATACCATTTATCATTTAAACTTGGTGCAACACAAGCTGGTTATGGATATTTTGACGGTTCTATGAGGATGTGATAGATAAGAAAGACCAGTTTATGAATAAGCAAAAGAGTAGGTTGGAGAAGCTATAAACAAACTTAATGCCACAAAAATGGAGGTAGAGTATCTCAGGGCTACAAATTAAGGACTGAAGCTACAACTGAGGGGATTACAAATTCAAATGAAGAAGGTGGTGAAATGGGAAAAATTTTAGAAGAGCATGTTTTATATTGTTTTATGTGTGGTGGTATTTGTCGTAACCCGAAATTTGACCTCCCCTTTTACCTTTTTGCATAAGCATGCGCATCCGCATCTCCAGCACACGCATTAACATTTTTTTTCTCTGTAGTTTCGTTGCAGGAACATTCAGAATTTCAGAGAGTTTCAAAGCCTGATTAATCGCATCCTCACAGATTCATCACATTATCACATCAAGCAAAATACAAAGGTCTCATACATATCAAAGTATCTCAAAAATTTCACCTAATCATCTGGTGAATAGGGTTTCTTTGGTTTTAAGGTATTCATCTGATCAAGCTCCTAGTGGCTCTGAACTAGGGTTTTGGACAAAGGCCACTTATGATCATTTTCTTGAGAAAGACAAGATTCCAAGGTCTTCATACATCTCAAAGCATTCATATAGGCCTCATGGTTCATCACAAATCATTTCAAGGGTTTATGAAGTGGATTGGGGAGGCATTGAATTCATCTGGTCAAAAGGTCAATTGGTGCCCTACGAAAGTCAACTCTTGAGTTCTTGAGTCATATTTGGGCATTTCAAGTCATCATCCATGTTATTATGAGGTTTTATCAAGAGGAATCAAGATAAATCATAAAATCAGGAGAAGTTGCTAAATTGGGGTTTTTGGATTTTTTTCTAAGTAAAGAAATTCAGCTTGGAGGACATGTTTTCAAGTGAAAATTTCACATGTTTCCAAACTCCAATTCACTTTTATTCAAACATGAAAGTTGTTCCTCATTCTTCAAGCTTTCTTTTGATACAAGAACGTATCATTTGGATCCCTAAAACTCAAGTTATGAGGCTTCAAAGGCAGGAAAATGAAGTTTGCTGATGTAACGGGTTACATCAGCCATATAACCGGCTACATCATAGTTACTCAGCCACAAAACTCACGTTTGGGCTGATGTAACTGGTTACCTCAGCCATGTAACTGGTTACATCACTGTTTGTGCAGAAAAATCAGTGTTTTCATCACATTGCAGCAGCTTCTTCCACTCTCTTTTGGTCCATTTGGTTCTAGCATTGTGTGGAATATTCTAGACACTTCAAGAATCCACTTGCATTTGCTACAATACATCATTTCCAATCAAGAGCACCATGAAACTTCATTTCCAAGCATGAGAATCTTTGGATTTTGGACTTGCATTGGGATTGCTCCACTGAGTTAACAAATAACTAACCGTGTAAAGACCATATAATAATACATGCATCAAATCATATATTATACATGAGTTTCACTTTTTGGTACTGAAACATAATAAGTTCCTAGTTAACACATTATATATATAAATGCCTCTAATACAAAAGAATTAAAAGTCTAAGGCATTACATATACAAGATGTTCCAAAATGATAAAAACTAAGAACTAGATCAATACAATGATCTCAAAACATAACGCCATAGCGGAAGCCATGCCATCACAAAACCACGATCCGTAAGGAAAGTCAAATAACCTTGTCCTTACCCTTCGCCGAACCTGCAGAACCTGTGATGTAAACAACAACAGTGGGGTGAGATACATCAAATCTCAGTGAGTTCCCTATCTTAAAGTCCTCTCGGCTCTACAAGGTTCTAACAAAGTCCTAACTCACGTCCAAGGGGAAAGGGGAAAGACCATGAGTACACACACACTATATGGACACATGTTATGAGTTCATCAACTCACAATATCACTAATCCGTAACCACACCAAGGCATCCCCTTTTCCCGTCCGCTTCTACGTCTAGAAGACGACCTGAGTCATGGATCCTTGCAACCTACTTGACATACGAATGGATTCGGGTTCTACGGGCCATTAACCGTTATGAACCGTCACTTCTCACGGGCCTTATACCGTCACAAGCCTACGCTCCATGGGCGCCATTCGTACTAAAATGAAATGCGGGAATCAAACCTGCCAAGTAGTGGTGCATATGTTTCAGAGGAGCTCGAGACCCATGAAACGCACTCGCAAAAACAATAATAACCGGTTACGATTACGTGATCTCACAAAGACTTGATTGTATTCGACAATCTCAAGGCCATTATGCCTTATCACAACCAAACGGTTAACACACATGTTCCATACTAGTGTTCAATCATTTATATTTTTCCGACACTGCTTAGGGTAATTGTCCTCACTCTACTTATTCCATATTTTAATCATGCTTACATTTTCAACAACCATTACACACCAAAATCAACAAAACGACACAATTCCAACAATTCCGATATAATTAAATCGGCCGTCAATCTTAAAACCCATGTAATAAGAAAGTACATTTTATTACCTTTCCAACGATACCAAAATTGTTCCATTCCGAGTTACGGATAAAAAGTTACGGCATTGGAAACAAACGATCGGAAATAAAAATCACAACAGCAGAATTCTGTAACTCTCCTGGCCGTACGCGTATTGGCATTCCCCGTACGCGTATTGCCCAAATGCTCGCCCAGCCATACGCGTATTGCCCCAAGCGATACGCGTATTGCTCAAAAGCCCGGCCATCCATACGCGTATTGCCCTTGCCGTACGCGTATTGACAAGCCCCATACGCGTATTGACAAGCTCCATACGCGTATGGGCAGAGAAAAATGCAGAAGTTCCTGCAGAATTTTCCTGCTACGGGTTGATCCAAAATCAACCCCAAATCTCATTTTCATCAATCAAAATGCATCAAAACATGTTATAACATCACAACCAGTATAACATATAATCAAGCCTTGCATTTAGCAGTTAGATTCACGAATTTTGTGCAAAAAGATTCAATTTTCACAATTTCTAATCTAACTCTAAACTCAAAATAATCCTACTCTAAAGAGTCTAACTAGAACCCACCTGGATTACTAGACGAGGAGGTTGATACTGAGATGATTAGACGAAGAACAGATGAACGGATGATGATTCTTGATCTTG
This sequence comes from Lathyrus tuberosus, assembly GCA_022829125.1. Lineage (NCBI taxonomy): Eukaryota > Viridiplantae > Streptophyta > Magnoliopsida > Fabales > Fabaceae > Lathyrus > Lathyrus tuberosus. The sequence continues at coordinate 951,499 of JALAZF010000924.1, read as the reverse complement.
TTGAGAAATCTTCTTCTCCTTTTCCTTCCTCTTTTCCTTTCTTTTCTTTCCTCTTTTCCTTTCTTTTCTTTCCTTCACTTTTCCTTCTCTAAGTTTCTCTACTTTTACCAAATAAGGAAAATGAAAAGAAAATAGATAGTAAGGAAAACTATCATTTTTTTGTAACACTACTAAATGTCCAAAATTAGCTCAAATACATCAAATTATAAAAACTCAACGTTAAATACTATTAATTTAATCGACTCTGAGTTCGTCAGTTTACTCTAATTATTTTATCAAATAATTACTCAGAGTACCCCCGGAACCCAGTTGATCATAATAATATTAACCAGAGCGTTTATAAATTTACGGGGTATTACATCCTCCCCCCCTTAAATAGAAATTCGTCCTCGAATTTAGAATATTACCTGAACAGATGTGGATAAGAATCTCGCATTTCCGATTCTAGTTCCCAAGTAGCATCGCCCGGATGCGTCATATCCCATTGCACCTTAACAAGTGGAATATCTTTGTTCCTTAACACTTTTGTTTCCCTTCCAGCAATACAACTCGGTTGTGGTTCAAAAGTCAAATCCGATTCAATTTCCACTGATTCGGGTAAAATCGGCTGAAGAGGATCAGGAATGAACTTACGGAGCTGAGATACGTGAAAAACGTCATGCATCTCGGATAGAGAGGGTGGTAAGGCTAATCTATAAGCAACTTCACCAATCCTTTCTAAAATTTGATACGGTCCCACGTATCTCGGACTTAACTTACGTGACTTAAACGGCCCTTTCAATCTCAATCTCGGAGTAACTTTCAGAAATACATGGTCACCTTCCTCAAATTCCAAAGGTCTCCTACGATTGTCCGCATAACTCTTTTGACGATCTTGTGCTTGTTTAACCTTCTCGCGGATCATTCGAATCTTTTCCGTAGTCTCTTGAATAATCTCTGGTCCCAAAATTCTATCTTCGCCAATTTCAGCCCAACACAAAGGTGTCCTACACTTTCTCCCATACAACACTTCATAAGGAGCCATACCGATGCTCGCATGGTAACTATTGTTATATGAAAACTCAATTAACGGCAAAAGTTCTCTCCAATTCCCTCTACTCTCTAACACACAAGCTCTTAACATATCCTCCATCGTTTGTATTGTTCGTTCAGTCTGACCATCCGTTTGAGGATGATTCGACGTGCTTAACCGCAAAGTCGTACCCATCGCTTGTTGGAACACCTTCCAGAATCTCGAAATAAACTTCGGATCTCTATCGGACACAATACTAGAAGGAATACCATGCAATCTCACAATCTCAGCAATAAACAACCTTGCAAGATGACTTGCCTTATAAGTAGTCTTTACGGCTAAGAAATGTGCAGATTTCGTTAGTCGATCTACAATCACCCAAATAGAATCATACCCACCTTGGGTACGGGGTAAACCCACTGCAAAATCCATAGAAATACTATCCCACTTCCAAACTGGAATATCCAAAGGGTGTAACAAACCGCCCGGTCTTTGGTGTTCAATCTTCACCTGTTGGCACACCGCACATTCTGACACATATCCCGCTATATCCTTTTTCATCCCAGACCACCAATAATCCTTCTTTAAATCCTGATACATCTTCGAAGAACCAGGATGTATCGTAAAAGTACCTTTATGAGCTTCGTCTAAGATTTTCCTTTTCAATGCCTCATCCTTCGGAACACAAATCCTTTGATTAAACAGAACAATCCCATCTGTCGCTCGTGTAAAACCCGGCTGAAGTAACAATTCTTGTAACTCTTCCTCTAACAATTGTGCCTGTTGAATCTCAACTCTCAAGGTAGAATTGACATTCAAATTTCCCATAATCACACCATTCGGAGTCCACACAAACTGGAGATTAAGATCTCTAAACTTCTCCAACAATGAATACTCCAAAATCATCAATTCCGCACTATGAACCATTTTCCGACTTAAAGCATCCGCTACTATATTCGCTTTTCCTGGATGATACTTCAATTCTAAGTCATAATCCTTTAAGTACTCCATCCACCTTCTTTGTCGCATGTTCAACTCCTTTTGATCAAACAAATACTTCAAACTTTTGTGGTCACTGAACATTTCAAAATGTACACCATATAAATAATGACGCCACACCTTCAGTGCAAAAACCACTGCAGCTAGTTCCAAATCATGAGTCGGATAATTCTTCTCATGAACTTTTAACTGTCGAGAAGCATAAGCTACTACTTGACCACCTTGCATCAGAACACCCCCTAATCCCCTCTTAGAAGCACCACAAAATACTTCGTAAGAGTTGCTAGGATCAGGAATAATTAACACTGGAGCACTCGTCAAACTTTCCTTCAAATGCATAAAACTTTGTTCGCAACTTGAATCCCATTCAAACGTAACATCCTTCCGAGTAAGTTTCGTCATTGGTAAGGCCAATTGAGAAAAGCCCTTGATAAACCTTCTATAGTAACCGGCCAATCCCAAGAAACTTCTGACTTCTGAAACATTTCTCGGTCTCTCCCAATTAATTACTGCTTCTACTTTCGATGGATCCACTGCCACACCACCTCGAGATATCACATGTCCAAGAAAATTAACTTCCGACATCCAAAACTCACACTTGCTCAACTTAGCAAACAATTGCTTCTCTTGCAAGACCGATAAGACAATCCTCAGATGTTCTCCGTGCTCTTGTGGAGTACGAGAATAAATAAGAATGTCGTCAATAAAGATTACCACAAATTGGTCCAAGTAAGCCTGAAATATTCGATTCATGTAATCCATGAAAACAGCTGGAGCATTAGTCACACCGAAAGGCATCACTAAGAATTCGTAATGACCGTAACGGGTTCTAAATGCAGTTTTTGGCACATCGGAACTCTTCACTCGAATCTGATGATAACCCGACCGTAAATCAATCTTCGAGAACACACAGGCTCCTTTCAATTGATCTAATAAGTCGTCTATCCTTGGTAAGGGATACTTGTTCTTAATGGTAACTCTATTCAACTTACGATAATCAATGCACAACCGCATTCCCCCATCTTTCTTCTTTACCAACAACACTGGAGCTCCCCACGGTGAAACACTAGGCCTAACGAAATGCTTAGACATCAAGTCCTCCAATTGGTCCTTTAATTCTCTTAATTCAAGCGGTGACATCCGATACGGAGAAACGGATATAGGAGCCGTTCCCGGTATCAGGTCAATAGAGAACTCAACTTCTCTCTCCGGAGGAAGAGAAGAAACATCCTCTGGAAATACTTCAGGAAATTCACACACAACTGGAATACTCAGAACTTGCTGTTCCCTACTTCCTTCCTTAGTAAGAACCAATAAAACAGATTTCTCTTTCTCAAACAAGAAATTTACCATTCCCACCGTACCTTCTAAAATCGTTGATAATACATCTTTCGGAGTAGCCTCAGCAGATGGAATAATGATTAACTTTTCTTCACAACCGATAAAAACCGAATTAGCTGAAAGCCAGTCCATTCCCAGAACAACATCCACTTTCTTGAGCGGCAAACAAATAAGATCAATCTGAAAGACTCTTTTGTTCACCGACAACACACAATTTTCACACATCAGTGGTGTTTCAACCATTTCATCCATGGCAGTAGTAACCACCATAGGAGGAAACAAAGGAATAGTTTGCAACCCTAGTCGCTTCACACATCTCAAAGACACAAAAGAATGTGTAGCCCCACAGTCAAATAACACAAAACAAGGTTGACCATTTACGAAACACGTACCCGCAATCAAGGAGTTGTCACCCTTCGTCTTCCTTGCATCCAAGGTATACACTCGGCCAGTAGTCTTCCCTTGTGTCTGATTTCTACCCTGAGGACAATCCCTCGCCAAATGGCCCACCTTCTGACACTGGTAACACCTCACACTTTCAATACCACATCGGCCGTAATGATTCCGACCGCAAGTACGACACACCGGAGGTACACTAGTTTTTGAACTCTGGACCTGCTTCCCTTTGGAAAACTGTTGCCTTTGTCTAAACTGTTGATTCGACCTCACTCGGTCACTTTGAGTTGCCCTATTCGAATCCACCTCCATTTGTACCTTTTTCAAACTATTTTCCGCCACATAACATTGTCTTAACATTTCAGCATAAGTAGCAAATTCCCGTTGAGACACACTGTGTGAAATCTCAGCCCTTAAACCAAACAGAAACTGATCTATCTTCCACCTCTCATCAGGAGCATACATGGCCTGTCTAGAATAGTCAGCCATGATCTCAAATTGTTCCGCATAAGAAGCCACTGACAAATTTCCCTGTCTCAACTGTTGGAACTCAAACTCCTTTTGAGACCTTAAAGAACTCGGAAAATATTTCTCCATAAAGGTTACCTTAAACTGTTCCCACACTTTCGGCACTTCCTGTGTTGTCATCAAGGCTGAAGCGCTCTCCCACCACCTCATGGCAGGACCCTTCAACCAGTGAGAAGCAAAGACCACTTTATTCTCCTCACTGCAATGAACTATCAGAAAAATCCTTTCCATACCTGTTATCCACTCGTGTGCCTTCACCGGATCTAGCCCTCCTTGAAACTCCGGAGGATTCATACGAATAAATTCCCTGTAGGTTCCTCCCGTAACTTCCGGAACAACCACTGGAGGATGCAGACCATCAGCCATTTGTTGCATCATCCCTTGCATGAACTGATTCTGCTGTTGCTGCATCTGTTGCATAAATTGGTACAAAGGGGCATTCCCTTCATCACCTTGTGGAACTGTCCCAGCTGGAGTAGTCCTTGGTCTTCCACGGTTGTTTCTGCGTCTATCGGCCATGTTCCTGAATTCCATATCAATAGGATTAAGTTGATCAGACTCAATACCATAAATATAACAGACAAGACCCATGTCGACACGCCGCATATGAAACGGAAAGAAACACTTATTCTATTTCATGGCTAGGTCGAGGATACGACCTGCTTTGATACCAACTGTAAAGACCATATAATAATACATGCATCAAATCATATATTATACATGAGTTTCACTTTTTGGTACTGAAACATAATAAGTTCCTAGTTAACACATTATATATATAAATGCCTCTAATACAAAAGAATTAAAAGTCTAAGGCATTACATATACAAGATGTTCCAAAATGATAAAAACTAAGAACTAGATCAATACAATGATCTCAAAACATAACGCCATAGCGGAAGCCATGCCATCACAAAACCACGATCCGTAAGGAAAGTCAAATAACCTTGTCCTTACCCTTCGCCGAACCTGCAGAACCTGTGATGTAAACAACAACAGTGGGGTGAGATACATCAAATCTCAGTGAGTTCCCTATCTTAAAGTCCTCTCGGCTCTACAAGGTTCTAACAAAGTCCTAACTCACGTCCAAGGGGAAAGGGGAAAGACCATGAGTACACACACACTATATGGACACATGTTATGAGTTCATCAACTCACAATATCACTAATCCGTAACCACACCAAGGCATCCCCTTTTCCCGTCCGCTTCTACGTCTAGAAGACGACCCGAGTCATGGATCCTTGCAACCTACTTGACATACGAATGGATTCGGGTTCTACGGGCCATTAACCGTTATGAACCGTCACTTCTCACGGGCCTTATACCGTCACAAGCCTACGCTCCATGGGCGCCATTCGTACTAAAATGAAATGCGGGAATCAAACCTGCCAAGTAGTGGTGCATATGTTTCAGAGGAGCTCGAGACCCATGAAACGCACTCGCAAAAACAATAATAACCGGTTACGATTACGTGATCTCACAAAGACTTGATTGTATTCGACAATCTCAAGGCCATTATGCCTTATCACAACCAAACGGTTAACACACATGTTCCATACTAGTGTTCAATCATTTATATTTTTCCGACACTGCTTAGGGTAATTGTCCTCACTCTACTTATTCCATATTTTAATCATGCTTACATTTTCAACAACCATTACACACCAAAATCAACAAAACGACACAATTCCAACAATTCCGATATAATTAAATCGGCCGTCAATCTTAAAACCCATGTAATAAGAAAGTACATTTTATTACCTTTCCAACGATACCAAAATTGTTCCATTCCGAGTTACGGATAAAAAGTTACGGCATTGGAAACAAACGATCGGAAATAAAAATCACAACAGCAGAATTCTGTAACTCTCCTGGCCGTACGCGTATTGGCATTCCCCGTACGCGTATTGCCCAAATGCTCGCCCAGCCATACGCGTATTGCCCCAAGCGATACGCGTATTGCTCAAAAGCCCGGCCATCCATACGCGTATTGCCCTTGCCGTACGCGTATTGACAAGCCCCATACGCGTATTGACAAGCTCCATACGCGTATGGGCAGAGAAAAATGCAGAAGTTCCTGCAGAATTTTCCTGCTACGGGTTGATCCAAAATCAACCCCAAATCTCATTTTCATCAATCAAAATGCATCAAAACATGTTATAACATCACAACCAGTATAACATATAATCAAGCCTTGCATTTAGCAGTTAGATTCACGAATTTTGTGCAAAAAGATTCAATTTTCACAATTTCTAATCTAACTCTAAACTCAAAATAATCCTACTCTAAAGAGTCTAACTAGAACCCACCTGGATTACTAGACGAGGAGGTTGATACTGAGATGATTAGACGAAGAACAGATGAACGGATGATGATTCTTGATCTTGTTGAGAAATCTTCTTCTCCTTTTCCTTCCTCTTTTCCTTTCTTTTCTTTCCTCTTTTCCTTTCTTTTCTTTCCTTCACTTTTCCTTCTCTAAGTTTCTCTACTTTTACCAAATAAGGAAAATGAAAAGAAAATAGATAGTAAGGAAAACTATCATTTTTTTGTAACACTACTAAATGTCCAAAATTAGCTCAAATACATCAAATTATAAAAACTCAACGTTAAATACTATTAATTTAATCGACTCTGAGTTCGTCAGTTTACTCTAATTATTTTATCAAATAATTACTCAGAGTACCCCGGAACCCAGTTGATCATAATAATATTAACCAGAGCGTTTATAAATTTACGGGGTATTACAAACCGAGTCAACTTCCGACTCAATGAGTTAGATGTAACTAACTCCAAAGCAAAGTCCAAACCAAGCCCTAACCTAAGTCTAAACCTAAACCACTCCAAACCAAGCTTCTATTTAAGCAAACCTCCACTTTTTCACAAGGGACCTTCAACCATTTTTCACTTTCTTCACTCATAACTCTCTCTCACTTTCACTATTCTCTCTCATTCTCATTTCTCTCTCAAATCTCTGCAACTTTTTCTCACATTCATCTTCATCTTCTTCACAAAACCAAACTAGAGCTCAATTTTCCACCATTGAAGAGTATCAAATTTCACATTGAAATTGCTTTTCTCTTGAGCTTAAACCTCCATCACATTGCATTTCTCCTTGGATTTCTGGAATTACAGTAGCTTCTACTTCAATTCAAGTAATCATCTCAAGGCTTTCGTTGCAAATTCATATTCAGAGCATTTATCGCATTTTTGTCGGTTTCGCTCCATTTTATGTCAAGCTTGGAATTCTCTGGTTTTCTTTGTTTATTCTCACCACTGTTTACTTACAACGATTACAAAGGCAAACCTCCTCCTTGTAGGTTGGTTGTTCTTGCTCGATTCTCTATTTTCGATCATTTTTGTATTTTCGCAGTGTATCTCTTAATTGATGTTTTGTTGCTTGAATTCTTGCTTTGCATGATCAATTCTTGTAGCTTTTATTTTCTATAAATTAATTTGAATTATGCATTTGCTTCTATGCTTCGATCCATTTCAATTGCATAAAAAAAGCTGTCCTCGAAAGTGCTTTTCTGAAAAAATATGGTATTGATGTTTTTTGCTGATGTAACGGGTTACATCAACTATGTAACCGGTTACATCACCTTGTCACGCCCCTGGAAGTGCAGTTCTAGATGATGTAACGGATTACCTCAGCCATGTAACTGGTTACATCACTGCTGCTTGGCCAAAATCTTCGTTCTAGAGGCTGTTTTGGATGTTTTGATCATACTTCTTCACATGCTTACTTGTATACATGATATTGCTAATGTTTTAGGGCAAAATTTACATGACATGGTCTTTTCTCGATTAATTGCTTAATTTTCTTCTATTATTTTGCAATTTAATCATGTATTCAAAGCACTTTTGTTCACTTTTTCTTGTCTTTGTGTTAACATGATTAATGATGCATGCTAATTGATTCTTATTAATGCTTGGAAATTTCATTCTTGTTTGTATTAAGTTTGTTCTTTATTGAACAAATTTAATTTTGTATAATCATTAATTCACACATTTTGCTTTAACGGTTTTTTGACTCGTTTGGAAAATTGTTGGCATATCCTTTCCCTTTGATTGATTAATCGAAACCTTGTTTCGATCGGTTAATCCTTCTTTTGGTCTTCTCTTTAGTCTTCTTTTAGAGTTTAACCTTCTTGATCCCCTGCGGAGTCAGAGGTCTGCACAACGTATTGGAGCACTATACAAATTGTGCAGTTTCTCTGTCAGTTCTAATTTCTGCACTACACTTTGGGTTCTAGAGAAGGAGTGAGGATGGAGCATATCTTACCCTCATTCTGACTATTTATAGTATGGGGGCTTGACCCTGAACTTAGAATAGTCACCTCTATATCCAGACTGTGGTGTCTCTTGAATTTGATACTTGATCATTCATACGTTTTCCATTTTTTCATTGATCAATCACCATTTCCTTGGTTCTAGATCATTGTCTCTCTTGGGTTAATCACCTGTTCTCTGGTTAATCACAGTCAGTCTGTTAATTACCAATTATTTTCTTCCTTAACGAAGTTACCCGTTTTTCGATTAATCACAGTCTGTCTATTAAACACCTAATCCTTAGTGGAGTTTGCAACCTTCTCTTGGTTATTTATCCCTTTTTCATTGGTTAACCACTGCCTAAAAGTTAAAACACCAATTGCTCCTTTTTCTCAGTTAACCACTGTCTGTCTGTTAACATACTGACTTCATTTTAGTTTAATCACCTTTTCTTGGTTAATCACAGTCCGCCTATTAAAACCAACCTTTCTTGGGTTAATCACCTTCTCTTGGTTAATCACTTGCTCCTCAGTTAACCATAGTCCGTCTGTTAACATACTGAGCTTCTTTTGAGTTAATCACCGTCTCTTGGTTAATCACTCATTCTTTTTGGTTAATCACAGTCCTTCTGTTAAAACCAATACCCCTGTGAGTTAGTAACTTTCTTTTGGTTCAAACACTCACACCTTTGTGTTAGTAACCTTCTTTTGGTTCAAATACCATTTTCTTCGGTCAAGTGCTGCTTGTCCAGTCAGTGTACCGAACTCCTTTGGGTCACAACCTTTTCTTGGTTCCACACCCGTCCTTTTGGGTCACAACCTTCGCTTGGTTCCACACCCGTCCTTTGGGTCACAACTTTTGTAACACCCCATTTAATTATTTAGTCATGTTGTAATTATTTTGTGTGATTGTTCTTGACATTGTCCTTGTTGAGGGTATATGTGTTAGGGTGGGTGTGAGAATTGGTGGAATGAATTAAGTTAAATCAAGCCTTAGGACAACATGGTAATAATGATAATATGTATAAGGAGGCATTTTATTAATACTCATACTATTAGTAATATTATTAATATTATTATTATTATGAATATTACTATTGTTATCATTATTAGTATTATTAATATTAGGATTATTAGTAGGAATATTATTAGGATTAATATTATTATTTATCATTATTAGTATTATTAATATTAGGATTATTAGGAATCTTATTAGGATTAATATTATTATTACTGAAATTAAGAAAATAAAGGTAATTAAGGGAAATAAGCCAAAAATTATGAGAGAGTAGTAGAGCAGTTGCAAAGATGATCAGTTTCACGTAAAAGAGAAAGGGAGAAAGAAAGAGAGCTAGGGCCAGAGGTTTTCTACCATTGTTGAAGGAAGAAAAGCTTGGAAATTTCAGGTAAGGGGGGAGAATGGGATTCTTTAATGGTGATAATAACACGATAGGGTAGTGAGGGCTCATTTCCCTCTTAGGTTTTCTGTGTATTTTCTTCTCCTTTTTGATTTGTTGCATGATTGTATGATGAGAATTGTAATTTCGTGTCTTCTTTATATTATTTGACATTGCATTTGTTACGTATCATGATTTGTTTAATTGTTGTTGAACCATGTATTCTGTGGAGATTTGATGTAATTGGGGTTTAAATGTTAAACCATTTAAATTAATTCTGCTGTTTAATCAGATTATTTGTTTTTATTAATGAATAAGATACGAAGTGATTTAACACTTCATGATGATGTTTTGTTGAATGTGACATCCTACGTGCGTAACTCTGATTAATTTCCGCAATTATTTTTCGTAATTTTAATTATTATACGATTGGGTACAATAAGGTGTTACAATTGGTATCAGAGCAGGTCGGTCCGTCCGGCTAGTGTAGTAGTAGAGTCTGACTATAGAGTGTATATAGTCGTGTGTTTCTTTTAACTTGTGTTTCCTTTGGTGTTGAGCAGTATGGAGGGTAGGAATGATGATGTGATTACTGCTGCGTTACAAGCTGTTGCACAGGCGGTACAAGTACCAATCAGATTGCTGAGGATGTCGAGTTCCGCAATTTGGAAAAGTTCCAGAATAACAAGCCACCTAAGTTCGAGGGTAGACACGAACCGAATGTGGCGCAAAAATGGCTGAAGGATATTAAGAAGATCTTCAGAGTCATGGGATGCACTGAAGCTCAGAAGGTGCAATTTGGCACTCACATGCTGAACAGGGAAGCTGAAGACTGGTGGGATAACACCCGTTAAAGGCTAGAAGCTGCAGGTTGTCCTATTACTTGGACGGTGTTCAGAGATGAGTTTCTGGAGTGGTATTTTCCAGAAGACGTTCGTGGCAAGAAAGAGGTCGAGTTCCTAGAATTGAAGTAAGGGAATTTGACGGTTGCAGAATATGCGGCCCAATTCGAGGAACTGATGAAGTATTGTCCTCATTACAATACTGATGCTGCTATGGGTTCTAAGTGTATCAAATTTGAGAATGGGTTGCGTCCCGAGATCAAGCAAGGTATCGATTATCAGAAGATCAGATACTTCCCTGAGTTGGTGAAAAGGTGTCAAATTTATGATGAAGACAACAGGGCTTGGGTTGCTCACTACAAGGCCCTGAGTGACAAGAGGGGTAAGCAGAGACATGGGAGTAAACCTTACAGTGCTCTGGCTGATAAAGGGAAGCAGAAAGTTGTTGTTGGCAAGAAGCCAAGTGGGGGAGGAAATTCTTCCAACCCTATCAAGTGTTCCAGATGTGGTGGTGCGGGTCACCGTGCTAATGAATGTCAAAATGAAGTGAAGAAATGTTTCAAATGTGGGAAGGCAGGTCATGTTGTGGCAGATTGTAGGACCAATATACCTACCTGTTACAACTGTGGTGAACAGGGTCACATAAACGCCCATTGTCAGAAGCCGAAGAAGTCACGGACCGGTGGGAAGGTATTTGGATTGGTGGGGGCTCAGCCTACCAGTGAGGATCGTTTGGTCAGAGGTACTTGTTACATTCATAACACTCCTTTGATTGCTATCATTGGTACGAGTGCAACCCACTCGTTTATTTTTGTTGATTGTGTGAAGAAACTAGGACTTGTGCCATCTACTTTGAGTAAAGGGACGATGATTGATACTCTATCTATTGGGTCGATAACTACATTGTTAGTGTGCCTGAACTGTCCTATGTTGATCTTTGGTAAAGATTTTGGAGTGGATTTGATTTGCTTACCACTCAGTGATCTGGATGTTATTTTAGGGATGAATTGGCTAGAGAGCAATTATGTCTATATTGATTGTTATAGGAAGAGGTTACTATTTCTTACTCCAGAGGAAGAAGAGTTGGTTAGTTTTATATCTACCAAGGAATTGAGAACCTTGTTAGAAGATGAAGCTAAAATGTTCGTGGTATTTGCCTCATTGTCTGTTGAAGGCAAAATGTTGATTAATGAATTACCTGTAGTGAAAGAGTTCCCAGAGGTGTTTCATGATGATATTTCAGAGTTGCCTCCGCAGTGAGAGGTGGAATTTGCAATTGATCTTGTTCCTGGTACCAGGCCAATATCTATGGCACCATACAGAATGTCAGCATCAGAATTGGCGGAGTTGAAATCTCAACTCAGAGAATTTCTTGATAAGAAGTTTATTAGACCTAGTGTGTCGTCATGGGGAGCTCCAGTGTTATTGGTTAAGAAGATAGATGGTAGTAAGAGATTGTGTATTGATTATCGTCAACTGAATAAAGTGACCATTAAGAACAAATATCCGCTTCCAAGAATTAATGATCTAATGGATCAACTCGTGGGAGCCCGTGTTTTCGGTAAAATTGATTTGAGATCAGGTTACCATCAGATTCAGGTGAATGATGATGATATTCAGAAGACGGCTTTCAGGGCTCGGTATGGACATTACGAATATGTTGTGATGTCGTTCAGAGTGTCCAATTCATCAGGCGTATTCATGGAGTACATAAATCGTATCTTTCATGCTTACTTGGATCAGTTTGTGGTAGTTTTTATAGATGACATTTTGATTTATTCCAAGTCAGAAAGAGATCATGCAAAGCATCTGAGGATTGCATTGAAAGTGTTGAAAGATAATAAGTTGTTTGCGAAACTTTCAAAATGTGAGTTCTAGCTGCATGAAGTGAGTTTTCTGGGATATATTATTTCTAGTGAAGGCATAACAGTGGATCCATCCAAATTAAGTCTTGTACTTCAGTGGGAACCTCCGACATCAGTGACGGAGATTAGGAGTTTCTTGGGTTTGGCAGGTTATTACCGCAAGTTTATTGAAGGATTTTCTAATTTGGCCCTTCGTCTGACTTAGTTGACTAGAAAAGGCCAGGCCTTTGTGTGGGATATCTTGTGTGAAGAGAGTTTCAAGGAATTGAAGAAGAGGTTAACTACAATGCCAGTATTGATTCTACCAAAACCAGATGAACCTTTTTTGGTATATTGTGATGCGTCTAAAATAGGATTAGGCGGAGTGTTGATGTAAGAAGGTAAGGTCGTGGCTTATGCCTCACGACAATTGAGAGTACATGAAAGGAATTATTCTACTCACGATCTGGAGTTAGCTACAGTGGTTTTCCTGTTGAAGATTTGGAGACATTACTTGTACGGGTCGAAGTTTGAAGTGTTCAGTGATCGTAAAAGTTTGAAATATTTATTTGACCAAAAAGAGCTGAATACGAGATAGAGAAGATGGTTGGAATTCTTAAAGGACTATGATTTTAGCTTGAGTTACCATCCCGGTAAAGCTAACGTCGTAGCGGATGCTTTGAGTTGGAAGACAATTCATATGTCGACATTGATGATTAAAGAGTTGGATTTAATTGAGCAGTTTAGAGACTTGAGTATGGTTTGTGAAATGACTCCTGAGAGTGTGAAGTTGGGTATGCTGAAAGTAAATAATGAGTTCCTTAGTGATATTAGAGAGAGTTAGAAACTTGATCAGAAGCTGGTGGATTTGATGACCGCAGGAGGGTCGGATGCAGAATGTGACTTTAAAGTAGAAGATTTGGGTGTGTTGAGATTTAGAGGCAGAATCTGTGTACCAGATAATCTAGAATTGAGGAAGATGATCTTAGAGGAGAGCCATTGGAGTAGCTTGAGTATTCATCCAAGAGCTACGAAAATGTATCAGGATCTTAAGAAATTGTTTTGGTGTCCAAATATGAAGAAAGACATAACTAGGTTTGTGTATGCTTGTTTGACTTGTCTAAAGTCAAAAGTGGAACATCATAAACCTTCCAGTTTAATGCAACCAATGGAAATACCAAAGTGAAAGTGGGATAGTATCGCGATGGATTTTGTAACTGGGTTGCCGAATACGGCGAGAGGCTTTGATGATATTTGGGTGATTGTGGATAGACTGAAAAAATCGGCACATTTTATATTAATTAACATCAGTATTCTGTTGGCAAAGTTAGTAGAGATTTATATCAGGGTAATAGTGAAGTTGCACGGGGTTCCGTCGAGAATTGTGTCTGACAGAGACCCGAGGTTTACTTCCAAATTTTGGAAGAGCTTGCATGAAGCTTTGGGTTCTAGTTTGAAGTTGAGTTCTGCTTATCATCCGTAGACAGATGGACAATCTGAGAGGACTATTCAGTCGCTGAAAGACTTGTTGAGAGCTTGTATACTCGAGCGAGGAGGTGCTTAGGATACTCATTTACCGTTGGTTGAATTTACTTACAATAACAGTTACCATTCTAGTATCGGAATGATGCCTTTTAAAGCATTCTATGGTAAGAGGTGTAGGACACCTCTATGTTGATATGAGTCATGCGAGAGTACTGTACTCAGACCTGAGATTGTGCAACAGACTACTGAGATAATTTAGATGACTAGAGAGAAGATGAAGGTATCCCAGAGTAGGCAGAAAAGCTATCATGATAGTAGGAGAAAAGACATGGAATTTAGCAAAGGCGACCATGTGTTTCTAAGGGTCAATCCTGTGACCGGTGTTGGTCGTGTGCTGAAATCGAAAAAGTTAGATCCTAAGTTCATTGGACCGTATCAGATTTTGCAGAGAGTTGGGACTGTTGCTTATAGAGTGGCGCTGCCACCTGAACTTACGAATTTTCATTATGTGTTTCATGTGTCGTAACTTCGGAAGTATATTGCTGACCCATCCCATGTGCTTCAGAGGGATTAAGTACAGATTCAGGATAATCTTACCATGGAGGCGATGTCGATAAGGATCGAAAGATGAAGCAACTAAGAGGCAAAGACATTCCTTTAGTGAGAGTAGCTTAGGGAGGAGCTGCTGGAGGAAGTGTGACCTGGGAATTGGAGAGCAAGATGCGAGATTCGTATCCGGAATTGTTCTCGTCAGGTACATTTTCGAGGACGAAAATATTTTAAGTAGGGGAGAGTTGTAACACCCCATTTAATTATTTAGTCGTGTTGTAATTATTTTGTGTGATTGTTCTTGACATTTTCCTTGTTGAGCGTATATGTGTTAGGGTGGGTGTGAGAATTGGTGGAATTAAGTAAGTTAAATCAAGCCTTAGGACAATTGGGTAATAATGATAATATGTATAAGGAAACATTTTATTAATACTCATACTATTAGTAATATTAATATTATTATTATTATTGTACATGCCAAATATATTTAATGCCGAGTTGAGTAGTCAGATAAAGGTGAACACGGACCAGACTGTAGTAGCAGGAAAGATCACACAATGAAAAGAGCTAGATAAGCCTCATACACAATCCGGGCTGATCAGGGAGCCTGACTCCCACCATGCCGAGTTCTCACAGGGGAGGGTACCACACCCCACCAATCTGGCACCGATGCCGGACATAAGCTTGTCAAATGCCACTCCAACTTCTGTAACTGCGGTGTCGTATCAATATGGACGTTACCTAGAGCTTCAAAGCTTGTATTTATGGAGGGAGGTTACAGCAATGATGGCCACATAACGCCAGAAGACCAAGAGACTTCTCTTAATGGCTTGTATTAATAAGAAGACTATATAATGGGGCTCCCACATCAGGGTTAAGCAAGCCATTCATCTTGAGGCAGTATACAACACCTGTATGGCCCTCAAATCCCCTAATATTCATCTCAACATACTCCGCAGTATAGACAGCGTAGCTCTCTTTGTCCAAAGAGAAAGAGAGTTAGCACTTTTGGTGGTCTAACCATTTTTGGCTAGAACAATTATGATAATTAATATTGTTATCATTATTAGTATTATTAATATTAGGATTATTATTAGGAATATTATTAGGATTAATATTATTATTGCTGAAATTAAGAAAATAAAGGTAACTAAGGGAAATAAACCAAAAATTAGGAGAGAGTGGTAGAGCAGTTGCAAAGAAGATTAGTTTCGCGTAAAAGAGAAAGGGAGAAAGAAAGAGAGCTAGGGCCAGAGGTTTTCTACCATTGTTGAAGGAAGAAAAGCTTGGAAATTTCAGGTAAAGGGAGAGAATGGGATTCTTTAATGGTGATAATAACATGAGAGAGTAGTGAGGGCTCATTTCCCTCTTAGGTTTTTTTGTGTATTTTCTTCTCCTTTTTTATTTGCTGCATGATTGTACGATGAGAATTGTAATTTTGTGTCTTCTTTATATTATTTGACATTGCATTTGTTACGTATCGTGATTTATACAACCTTCACTTGGTTCTACACCCGTCCTTTGGGTCACAACCTCCGCTTAGTTCCACACTCGTCCTTTGGGTCACAACCTCCGCTTAGTCCACACCTGTCCTTTGGTTCACAACCTTCGCTTGGTTCCACACCCGTCTTTTGGGTCACAACCTTCGCTTGGTTCCACACCCGTCCTTTAGGTCACAACCTTGGCTTGGTTCCACACCCATCCTTTGGGGTCACAACCTTGGCTTGGTTCCACACCCGTCCTTTCGGTCACAACCTTTGCTTCGTTCCACACCCGTCCTTTGGGTCACAACCTTTTCTTGGTTCCACACCCGTCCTTTGGGTCACAACCTTCGCTTGGTTCCACACCCGTCTTTTGGTTAATCATTGTCCATCGGTTAAAGATCAATTTCTCTCTCCTTTTGATTGACCACTGTTTATCAGTTAACACACCAAGTCTCCAGAGAGTCAAACACCTTCTCCTGGTTGAATACTATCCTTTTGGTTCATCACAGTCCGTTTATTGACACCAACTCTTTTTCTCTACAGAATCATACTTTTTCTTTAGTTAATCACTGCCTGTCTGTTAATATACCGTATCTTTAGTGTCTCTTACTCTGTCTCGGTTCTATTCCTTTGTTCCTTTATTCTCTTGGTTTTGACACCATCCATTTGCTTTTTTTTCCTGGTTTTGACACCGTTTCCTTTTGGCTTCCCCAGTAGAATCTTTCTACCTCCTTTCGCTCTTGGTTTTTACACCATTTATTTTTCTTTCTCTGTCCTGGTCCCCCGAACTACGGAGCTCTGACTTCCTCACTAGACTGTGAGGATACGTAGACATGAGATCATGAGATCTTGGCGAGCTACCTTCTACCTTCTTCCATTCTTCTTCGTATTTCCCTGATTCCATGAGCTACGGAGCTCTAAATTCCTCATGCACTATGAGGATACGTAGGCACGAGGGCCCCAATCCTCCGTGAGCACTTTCTTCGTCTCTTTTCTTTGTTTCTTTTTAGCTAGTAGCCTTTAGATAGATAACCCATCCAAGCCTAGAAGTAAGCAAAACGGTTCCTGTCGAGTACGACGGATGCTTGGGGTGCTAGTACCTTCCTCTCGCATAACCGACCCCCTTACCTGTTTCTCTTCCCCTTGGGTTTTATCGATATTTTTCCTGTCCTTTGGGACCAAATAAAGTTCGGTGGCGACTCTGTTGAATCTTTGAGTGTGTGATTCACTCAGGTATAATCCTGCTAGCTTTAGTATTTAGAATGTTGTAACAAGTGTATGAGATTGAATTAATTTGAATATGTTTGTATCGGTTTTAATGACATAATCTGTTAAATTTGTTTGTAACTGTTTATAAGAACATGTCTTTTAATGTTAGAATTGACATCAGTTAATTTGTGGATCAATTAATGTGTTTCACTTCATTATATAGCAATCAATATGTGTTGGTTTATGAATTGTGTATTAGTTAATATTCTGAATTGGTTTATACCATAATAAATAAAAGAAGCCACTAATATTCTGCACTACAAGGCACAATTGTGCATACCAACTATTGTGTATCAGTTGGTTTATACCAAAACAGATAAAACAAGGCACTTAAATATTTTGTATTACAAATATGGAGTAAACCACTAATATTACGCATTACTAATGTGGTATAAACCCCTAATATTCAGCATTACTAATGTGGTACAAAACACACTACATAGGTTCAAAAGGAACTGCATAGGTTCAAAAGACATTACATTTCCAAAACACATGTTCAAACTTAAACTAACAATCTAAACTGAGTTCAAGAGACAAATGACAGACAACAACTCTAAGTAAAACTAAATTTTCCAGTTTGGTGTGGATCTCTTAGTTGGTGTTGTCCTCCTTGTTGTTGGCCTAACTGCGTAGTCTTGGTTGCACTCAATCTAGTTGTAGGTCTTGGTGGTACAAATGGTGTAGTTGACCATCTGACCGGTAGCTTTTTTTCCCCTTCCATGAGTTGAGTGATGAGATGTTTTAGTAGCTTGTTGGGATTCCCTCTTAATTGGTTTGCTTGTTTGCCCTTCCATGAGTTAACTGCGGGGATGTTTGAGTAACTTCTTGAGTAACTTGTTGGGATGCTTGTTGTGATGCTTGTTGGGATGCATTAATAAGTGCTTGTTGGGATGCTTGAGTAGGTGCTTGTTGGGATGCTTTAGTAGGTGCTTGTTGACTAGTTGGTGTAGGTGCTTGTTGACTAGCTGGTGTCACCTTACTAGTAAGTTTGTTATGACCAGGTTTCTTACATCTACTACACTTAACAACGAAAACAGTTCTTCTCATTTTGCGATCAAAGCCATCAATCTCACATTGCTCTAGATTCCTCCTCTTTTTTGGTCTTCCAGACATTTTCCTATACTTAGGTGGTTGCACATTAGGATACTCTGTTCTAACCCACAAATTTGAGCCATTAAAATTATAAATCACATGTTTGTAGACTTGTATATATCTTGATTTAATGTAATACTCATTGATGTAGTCATCAACCTTATGGTTTCCACTCTTCATAGCTAAAAGTGCAAGAACACAAGGTAGGCCTGTTAGCCCCCATCTTCTGCATGAACATAGGTGTTCCTTCAAATTAACTGAAAACTTATCTGTTGTTTTTTCAAGGTGCCTCACTTCAAAGATGTGCTCATCAGACATTCTAAAATAGAAAAAATTTGTACTAAACTTGTGTATATTAAACTTCTGTATGAAACTTGTATAAAACTTGTGTTAAACTCGCGTATATTACCTGACAAGCCACAATGTTGTGTATGTGCTTATTTTTTCAATTTTCCTTGCAGAATAATCAGTTCAAACATACCTCTAATGAGCAATGGTGTCTTCGATTTCACCATGAACAAACATCTTTGCCTCAAATCGCAGTTTATACACCTTCAAGAAATGACAATGGTTGTGCAACGGTTTGATGGAAAAATTCTGAATGTCTCATTTCAGTTCAGTTTCTTTTTTAAGGTTGTAGACTTATATTCCATATGGCAGAAAAATCCACATCAGCTACACGTGTGCGCCACTTGTACACACACATTGACTTTGACTAACGGGGCAAACAGAAAGGATGAACGTGACACTATTTGAACAATTAAATGATCAACTTGGAACTTTTTAAAATTAAGGGACCAGAATGGACCCTGAGGTAAATTTAAAGGACCAAAAAGGGTATTTTTCCTTATTATTATTAATAAAATAAGAAAAATTGGAGAAAATAGGAGTTAGTAGTGAAATAAGAGGCAATGATGGGAATCTAACATAAAAGATTGTTTGAATATTATACTTGATATACAATCAGACGTGTAAACAAAATACAACTTAAAAAGACTCTTAAGACTTATGAATTTCTAAGATATGCCAGTGATAATAAATTATGAGTTAAACTTGTGCTTTTTGTTTGACAAAGTAACATCTCTTTTATTGTCAAGGATTAGTTATCTTTCTCCAAGTCTTTAGCTCTTTATATAGAGAAGCATAAAAAGAGTCGTTGAAAGGAAGTGCTAGCACAAGTGAGTCTTAGATAAAGCTTGATCATAGACGTTAGAATTCTACTTGACGTGGTTAATTTCATTCAAAAGATATTTGAAATCCATTTGCTTCAAGAGGAATTATTCGTTACATCTCATCCGTCTGTACAGATATTTTGCTTGGATCTTCACGTGATCAGAAGAAGACAAATTGCTCTCAGAGTCTGATAGTGATCTATTAGAGTCTTTTAGATCCTTACGTTGATTGACCTCAGTATGATAATGACCTATCAGAGTCATTTTGATCCTTATGTTGACTGACCTCAGAGTCTGATAGTGACCTATCGGAGTCTTCACGATCCTTGCATTGATTAACTTTAGACCCAGAGAACTTTAGAGGAAGTTGAACTCCTCCAGAGTCTGAGTCTTTATAGGTTCACTTTCTTCTGGTCTTTAGAAGTTGACATCCTTCGGAGTCTGGTTCTCAAGTTCTAATATTTCAAGATCTGGATCTTTTAGCTTCTGTTTAAATGTCCATCTTCAGTAATATTTTAAGTCTATGGTCTTATACACTTGAACATTTAATAATATACCCAATTGTTCTTTAAATAATTTGTTATCATCAAAACCTTAAAGATATGGTACACACCAATATTGTTCCAACAGTAATTTTCGCATTAGCACTTCCATCCTCTGACGGGTATTCTCCCACTAATACTCAACTACCTCAAACAACATATGTGTCTGAATAACACTTTATGGGCATTAGTGCATGTTATAACTCTGAAAATATTCTCAATCTCCTGAAGCCAAGCCTGAGAACCTTCAGGATCACACCTTCCCTTGAAAGTAGGCGAATTGTTTTTCTGGAACTTTCCCAGCCCACAGAACTCATCAGTTCCACCATTCTGATTTTGATTAGAATTCAACACTTCATTTGCTTGCGCCATCACATGAGTCATCGCCTCAAGAGCATCAACAATTGCATGATCGTTCATGTTATCCACTTCTTTCTGCACAACGTGCCGAAACAAATTAACCAATTGTTAACAATATAAAAAATAATTATTACATGAACCAACAACACCAACAATGTTTAACACATATGTTGCGCGCAAGGGTATAAACAAGTTCACAAAACCTACACCAAATGAACTAACCTGCTCTGATACGAACAATGTAACACCCTAAACTCTAAGCACTTAATTTATAAAAGCACGCAGATAAATTACTCAAAAACATGGGTGTCACATTTTCTCAGCATAAACATCTTTCTCACTGATCATTTTATAGCAGTGGAAATAAATAATAACAACTCAACTTTAATTGTCTCGTAAATAAAAATTAGCTTCATTTCAAATCATAAAAGAAATAGTTCAATAACTCTCACAACACAAAATATAAAGGTAACTCGTCCCAATGTTACACTATCAGACCGACACATGAAAAACTGAAACAAACTCAAAAGCAATAAATGACAAAGAAGGTCATTACGCCCTCCTCTAAAACACAACAATAACTAAGGCTCCTCCGCCTGAATATCTACACCACAAGTATAAAGAACAACACAGAGAAACAAACACGGTGTGAGAATAGATTCATATATGTTAGTGGTGCATAAAACAACAAGGATAACAATTATTATTAAGCATCAATCATAATAATCATCCACAACAATAATCAATCACAAATGTGGTTATGTATGCAATGCACTCATTTCTTATACTCCAATGCAAGTGGTACCAAGGTTTTGGATATTAGAGGTATGCTACTGATTCATCCACTCGTCTCTGGTTCCTCTCTAATCCTAGTTCATATTTGAACCACGAGACTCGTCAATGGTTCCTCTTCGAACCTGGTTTCACTCTGAACCATGAAACTGATCACTGGTTCATCTTCGAACCTGAGACTCATCACTTGACTAAAGTTCTACCTATCTCCGATTTACATGATGCGCGAATGCAACAAACAAATGCAATACTCATCTCAAAACCTCCAACTACAATACTCGTCATTGGTTCCTCTCTAAACCAAACATCTCGGCATAACTCAACACGTTTATCATAACTCACATGATAATTAAATTATATAATTCATCGACAATACTCATCAATAACATCAAAACAACATTGAATACATATCGAAAACAAAACCCACTCGAAAAATCGAGTCGAACAACCCAAAATTTGTCAAACAAGGGCTGACAGACAACCCTCCAGGCATGATAGGCGTCACGCCTGCCTGTCACCTCTCTCCTTCACAAACCCATCATCATGTTGAAGCTTGGGAAAAGAACCCATCTGTAATACCCTAATTTTTGCCTCTAAGTTTCTTTGCTTCTCTTTTGCATTTCATACCACAAACAAGATCACACGTTGGTTCCCTCTTCTATAGGATTGTGCCTTGCAGGGATCTTTGGGGTTTTTGTGTGTTTGTTAGTTGTTTCATTGCTTAATTTGTTTATGTTTACTAACCTTTAATAAAAATCCAAAAATATTTTGTTTTCTTTCAATAACATTTTCAGGGGAAGAACAGGTTAAAAATACCAAAAACATCAGTCCCTCAGCTCGAATGGATTTCATCTGAATAAAGTCAAAGTTGATCCGCAATTAATTGAAAAATTATCTGATCAAGAGTTTCCAAGATTTAATTGATTATTATTCAAGAGACTCCAAGGTTCATGTGTTTATTTCCATGCCTTCTTTGACGAGCAAAAGAATCGAGTCGAACCACAACAGTGTTTTAAAAAGGCATTTTTTTTCAAAATTTACACTAAGTAACCAGTTACCCTGTGGTGAGTAACCGGTTATGCTCGTGAAAATTTGAAAAATGGTGGCAAATTCAAATTCAGCAATTGGCACCAATCTCAGCCCTTGATCACATTTGAAATATTCTAGATCACCTCATTTTAATTCCCCTACATCACTTTGATCATTCCCCACCATGTACCATCACTAATCACCACTCTTTTGTGATTTCCCTCCATATTTGAATTCCAATCCTAATTTTGATCATCCAAGCCTAATTCCAAACCACCAAATTTCCAAGCCTAAACTCTATAAATAGAGCCTTCATTTCATTCATTCTACAAGCTTTTGATAGCCAAATTCACCTTGCTAAAATTTCTCTTGAAGCTTTTGATAGCCAACAAAC
The DNA here is from genome assembly GCA_022829125.1 of Lathyrus tuberosus. Taxonomy (NCBI): domain Eukaryota; kingdom Viridiplantae; phylum Streptophyta; class Magnoliopsida; order Fabales; family Fabaceae; genus Lathyrus; species Lathyrus tuberosus. Next base: position 928,703 of record JALAZF010000924.1, on the reverse strand, counting down.
CTCTTACAAATTCTCTTCCCAACCACAAATTTTCACCAAAGCTCACATTTCTTCCTTTGAAAGTTAACAAGAATTCACATTGAATCTTGTTTAACTTTGAGCTAAACCTTCATCCATTCTTGTTTTTGTTCATCAATTATAGTAGATCAAGGCTTTGGAGTGTAGATCTTGAAGCAATTTGAAGGAATTTTCAGATTTGAAGTGGTAATTCATCTCTCACCATTGTTGAAGCTTCATCTTCATCTTCCATAATGTAGATCTTTGGAGATTCTTGTTACTTGATCCTTTGGATCTTGTAATTGTGTTTGATTGTTGGTTTTTGCTGTGATTTTACTTTAAATTTCGTGCAATTTCAGTTCCATGATCACAAAGTGTTTGTAAAAAGTTTTGAAAGTGGATCATGCTGAATTTTGCACAATTTTCTACATTCTAGTGCAGAGTAACCGGTTAACGTCTGGTAAGTAACCGGTTACTCTGTGTTAATTTTGAAAAAAAACTGCGCTATTTTGAACTAAGTAACCAGTTAACTTCTGGTGAGTAACTAGTTACTTCAAAACAGAATGTATTTTTTGGCTTGTTTTTGGGACTGTTTTGGTTCCTTTTCCATTTTCTTCCCTTTCCTTTTGTTCTTAGCCTTATATCACATAATTGTGTGGTTTAATTTGGCTTTCTCTTCATCCATTTCTCTTTTCTTTTGATCGATGAAAGTCTTATGGATCTTAGAATTTCTTTGTTGAATTCTTGATCAAGACTAGATCATTACCTATTTTCTTTTCGTGCGGTATTGCTTTCGGATGACGATCTACATATCGTTCATCTAGCATGCATTAGCACAAAGAGCTATTGACCGGCCTCATTGTAGGGTAATTACTCCGTAAATTACTCGGCGATTTCTTAATATAGCGCAACATTTGTCCCTCTTTATCCAATTCGGAATTTGAACTTTCGTGGTCCGGACCTTGATTGGTCGCGTCAACCCAATGGTGATTGATCTTTTGCATTAGGTCCATAATCTTTGAAACTTGGCGTTGTAGAGGCTTTGGTTTTACCAATCTTCTGTCAAGTTCATTAACCTTGGCCTAAGTGCATCGTTTAATCACTATAGTTCATAAAGCGAAACGGAATAATCGGTGAAGGCTTATGGCACTAGAGCCTTGTGCTACTAACAACTAATTTATAACTTCTTTACTTTTCCTTCTCGCTACCTATCTCTCTTTATTTTTTATGCTTTATGCCATTTATCATATCATGTTTATGTTTATGTTATTTTTCTTTTGTCCACTTGGACCATTTTATCTTGTGCTTTATTTTTCTTTTGTCCATTTTGGACTCAAAAACATTAATAAAGGATTAAACCACTAAAAGACTTGTGCTCTTAATTGTTGGACTATGGCCACTATCCTTTGCTTTGGAGGACCTATACTCTTGATTATGGACTTTTGGACTTAAAGTTAGGATCTTAACCTATGCTTGGGAGTTTGTGATGGAAAACCTTGGATTTTGGATACTTGGAGTCTTCTTTTGAGGATCTATTTTGAATCAAGACCAAATCAAAAAAAGGAAAAATGTTTATGCTATGGAGCTTGTCCATGTGGTTAGATCTTTCTTATCCTTAGCTTTTATTTTCATGCACTAGGATAGTCACTTCTTCTCCACCCCTTCTTCAATTTTCAAAACCTTCTCCCTTTTTCAAAACCTTATTGATTTCAAACTATCACCTCTTTCATAATAAAACCTTGACTTTGGTCAAGTGATTTTTAAACTTTGTTTTCTTTAATAAATGTCAATCAATTGTTAATCCTATTTTGACCATTTCATAAAAAACATAAAAATTACCCAAATTCATCAAATTCTTTTTGTGCTTTATGCACTTTTCTTTTAAACTTTTTCATAAGTTTAGACATAATTCATTTCTTTAAGCGGAATTATTCGCTTGGAAATGACGACTTGTCTTTACACTTAAAATCAACCAAAACAAACAAATTTTTGTTCTTTGTACCACGAACTACGGGGTTTTGATCCTACATTGCACATCGTGGGTACGTAGGCATGAGGCGATAAGTCTCTCCAAACACAAAAATATAAAAAAATAATTCTCCTCTCATCTCCACAATCTCTTTCAAGCAAACCATTTTCAAACCAAAAAGCGGTAGATATTTCAAAGGGTTCCTATAGAGTACTATAGACGTTTTGGGAGCTAACACCTTCCCATTGCGTAACCAACCCCCTTACCCATTCTCTGTTTGTTCTTGTTGTTTTAGAACTCCTTAGGTTTTGTTCTCTCTTTTTCATTTCCTCTTTTTTGGATAAAATAAAAGTGCGGTGGCGACTCTTGTTTTTTTAGTTAAGTTAATCAATAGCTTACGCTTGCAAATTTCCCAGCTACACAAAAGTGGCGACTCTGCTGGGGACGATTTGTTCCCTTGAGGGGTTTAGCCTACTTTGTTTTATTTACTGCTTTTTGTCTGATTTGCTTGTTATTTGTTTGTTCTGTTTGGGAGTTCCTCTGTGTGTGAGATAGGTCATATACCCGGACCAGAGTGCACTTTGAGATAGGAGGATAGTATAGTCAAGGGAACTTTGAAGGAGTCGAATCCTGAAAAAGAAGAACTTGAAAATCTATCTACTCAGTGGTTGCCTCTTTGGAATTACTGATGCCGATCGAGCGATCGAGAAGGCATTACTTTTTCCATAGAAGCCTATAACACTGAGAACCGTAGTAACCCTTAACCCATCTTAGCATTTTTAGGATCATAGTGTGGAAGCTATGAAGATGCAAATCTGACTTAGCTATCACGCGATGCTACACTCAGGTTAGATTCTCTTGAGGATAACTACCAACCTCCGAGCAAATCGGCGTGCTGGTGTGTCTGATAGTGGATTATGGACCCTGGGCACTTTGTTAGAACCACTATTTTCTGCAGGTACAATGAAGACAAAACCGTAGTACATACCTTTGTGGGATTGGTTCTTACCCTCGGCTTCATGCTCGTGACTTAGACCTTGACCCGTGTGCTTTGTGTGATCTTGTTTGTGGGTGTTGCATTCATGCACTCATGCATTCATAAGCATTCTTTTGGAAGGTTTCAAGGAACTTAAAGGCGTTATTGCAAACATTGCAGATACTTTTGTTATGGATTTTGGAAGGAGAAGTACCAAGAAGTACACTTTCAAGAGTCTAAAGTTAGGAGGTTTGAGAGAGCTAGGATCTTTGGTTGCTGATACCAAGAAGTTCGAGTCTAGATATGGAAGGGTTTTATCTCTCTTGAAGGTTGATATGGCTGAAGGATTGCTTGCACCTTTGGTTCAGTTCTATGACCCTTTGCTGCATTGTTTCACCTTTCTTGATTATCAGTTGGTACCTATGCTAGAGGAGTATTCTCTCCTGCTTGGTTTGCCTGTTTATGGTCGGATTTTCTCTGGTTTGGATCCCACTCCCGAGCATGATGTTATTGCGAAGGCTACTCACTTGAAGGTTTCCGAGATTAAGGCTCGCATGGATACCAAAGGAAAGATTCTTGGGTTACCCGCTAAGTTCTTGATGGATAGAGCTCATCACTTTGCTAGTGTGAAAAACACAGTTGCTTTTGAGGCTATTCTTGCCTTGCTTATTTATGGACTGTTCCTTTTCCCGAATGTTGAGAACTTTGTTGACATCAACGCTATTCAAATTTTCTTGATTGGGAATCCAATTCCCACTTTGCTTGCCGATGCTTACCATTCTATTCACCTCAAGAATTTCCATGGTGAAGGGATGATTATCTGTTGTGCGCCTTTGCTTTACAAGTGGTTTATTTCTCACTTGCTGAAGTCTGCAGCTTTCTGGAACCTCAAGGATGGTTTATATTGGTCGCAGAAGATCATGTCTCTCACTCATTCTGATATTGATTGGTGTAGCTGTGTTCCTTCTGGAGCGATGATTATTGATAGTTGTGGTGATTTTCCCAACGTACCTCTTCTTGGTACAGAGGGAGGAATCAGCTACAATCCCGTGTTGGCTCGTCGTCAGTTGAGATATCCTTTGCGAGAGGTACCGAAGAACATTCATTTAGCCGGTCTCTTTTTCAAGGAAGAAGAATCTCAGGTTGCTCTCAAGAAAGAAATTGTGGAAGCTTGGTGCAACATTCGTAGAAAAGGAAAGGAAAGTTTGGGAAATCCGAATTGTATCTCTTCGGAACCTTACCTCCATTGGGTTAAGAATAGAGCTATTACTTTGAAGATTCCTTATGCACGTCAGGAACCTTTATCTCTAATTGCTAAGAAGCCTATCCTCTACTTTATGGAAGACACAGAGAAGCTTCAGATTGCTTTGGCTGAGATGCAACAAGAGAGAGATGCTTGGAAGAACAAGTATCAGATTGTCGAGTTAGAGAATGCAAGACTTCAAGAGCACTTCAAGAAGAAGAATGAAGATGAAGTTGCCAACAAGAAGAGAAAGGCGCAAGAGGATTTATTTTCCTCTCGCATCCAGCCAGTTTCCGATATTCCGAAGAGTTCAGAATCTCCTTGGAAGTTGATCGTTGATCAGTTGCTGATTGAGAATACTCAGATGCAGGCCCACATTAAGAAGCTGGAAGATAGAGCTGGGACTTCTTCTCATAGGATTCTCTAGGGATCTAGTTTTCTTTCTTCTCTATTGTTTTAGGATTCTTGAATCTGTACTTCCAAGATGTAATCTTTTCCATCATTAATGAATGAGATTTTGGTATTTCAAATAATAATGTTTGCAATATTCCTTATAATTCCTTGAAACTTTGCATTTGTATCTTGCATATCAAGCATCATTCTGCATTATTTCTTGCCTTTTCAGGTGTCTTATTGTTTCCCTTTGGTCTTTATTCAGCCAAGTTGCCGCACCAGTATAATACTCGGGCTAATCTGAAGAGAAAGATGGATCAGTTGCAACAAGAGAACCGTGAGCTTCGTGAATAAGTATCAACTCTGAAGGATGGTTTGGAGAGACTTACTGCTATGATGGAAGCAATGGTTGCTACTCAGAATCCACCTCCTCCTCCTCCACTTTCAACTCCTGTGTAAAGGACAGTCATTTCTGAGATTGTCTCTACACCCATCTCTGTGGCGCCTGCTAGTGTTCCTCAATACTCCATGCCTCCTAGTTTCCCATGGGGCATGCCTCATAACTTTGTTCCTGAGGGTTATCAACCACCACCACCTCCTGAAGTTCCAGTTGTTCCTACTGTCCAGCTTGTGATGACTGTGCCACCGACTGTGGTTCATGCTGTTCCTTTTGGTGAAGAGCAGATTTTCCATACTGCTCCAAGTGAAAATGCTAGTGCTTATGATAGAATGGAAGAGATTCAAGACCAGTTTGTTGAAATGCAGAAAGAGATCAAAGCTTTGAGAGGTAAAGAGCTATTTGGAAAGAATGCTCATGAGTTATGCTTGGTTCCTAATGTGAAGATCCCACATAAGTTCAAGATCCCTGACTTTGAAAAGTATAAGGGTAAGTCTTGTCCAATGAGTCATTTGACTATGTATGCTCATAAGATGTCGGCTCAGAAAGATAATGACCAGCTTCTCATTCACTACTTTCAAGACAGTTTGTCTGGTGCAGCTTTGAAATGGTATATGAGACTCGACAGTACTTGAGTTCGTACTTTTGAAGACTTGCGCGAGGAGTTTGTGAAACAGTTTAAGTATAATGTGGATATGGCTCCTGATCGTGACCAGCTTCGAGTAATGGCTCAGAAAGATAAGGAGACATTCAAAGAATACGCGTAGAGGTGGCGCGAGATTGCTGCTCAGATTAATCCTCCTTTGGAAGAAAAAGAGATGACTAAGATTTTTCTGAAAACTCTGAGTCCTTTCTATTATGAGCGTATGATTGCTAGTGCCCCGAGTGATTTCACTGAGATGGTTAATATGGGGATAAGATTAGAAAAAGGTGTCCATGAGGGGCGTTTATCAAAAGATGGTAATTCTGCTGGTAATTCCAAGAAGTATGGTGGAGGATTTGCCAAGAATAAAGAGGGTGAGACCCATGCCATTTCCGGTGGAGGACGCAAAAAGAGTTACAGTAAGAATAATCAGTGTCAGTAACATGTTGCATATGTTACTCCTATTATCAGTTAAGCTCATGTTGTTCAAACAACTCCTGTACAACAACAACGTTCTAATCAACAGAATAATCAGTGGGGTCATTTTCAGAAGGATTTTGATCCAATTCCGATGATATATACAAATTTGTTTCCTTGCTTAATTCAGAAGAATCTTGTTCAGACCCGTGCACCACCTGCTGTTCCAAAAGATTTGCCATGGTGGTATAAGCCTGAAGCTCATTGCGCTTTCCATCAAGGAGGAGCTGGGCATGACATTTAGAACTGTTATCTATTGAAGATGGAAGTTCAAAGGTTGGCTAGGAGTGGTATTTTGTCTTTCGAAGATTCCAACCCTAATGTACAATCAAATCCGCTGCCTAATCATGGCAAGGCGTCTGTCAATATGGTTCATGGTTTCCCCGGTACATTCAAAATTTTTGATATCCGTTGGATCCGAAGATCTCTTGTGGAAATGCATGCACTTTTGAGTGAGTACCATGATATTGATCATAACTATGCATCTTGCTGTATTTGTTCCGTGAATGCTCGTGGTTGTGTGATAGTGAAGAGGGACATTAAAAGGATGATTGACGAGAATGTGATTGAAGTCACTGCTAAAAGAGATGAATATCAGAATGAGGTGAATGTAATTGCACCACACTTTAATATTCCTGAACGAGTTGTTATCTCTTATGATAGTCAGAAAACCGCTATTATGCCTTTGGTCATTCGATTGCCCGGTCCGGTACCATATGAATCTGACAAGGCTGTTCCGTATAAGTACAATGCTACCATGGTAGAAGATGGTAAGGAAGTGCCCATTCCTTCTTTGTCTTCTGTGGTAAGCGTCGCTGATGTGAGTAGAGTGACCCGAAGTGGTCGTGTCTTTTCTCCTGAGCCTCCAAAGATTGTAGAGAATGTTGCTGCTGGCAAACGACATCAAGATGAGAGTAATGTTGATGCTTTCGGTCAGTCCAGTGGTTCAAAGGTTTATGAGGATGAAGTTCTGAAATTGATCAAGAAGAGTGAGTATAGTGTTGTAGATCAACTCTTGCATACCCCGTCCAAGACTTCAGTGTTGTCCTTACTGATGAATTCTGAAGCTCATAGGAAATCTTTGCAGAATGTATTGGAACAAGCATATGTTGAGCATGATGTGACTGTTAATCAGTTTGATGGAATTGTTGCTAATCTCACAGCGTGTAATAATTTAAGCTTTTGTGATGAAGAGTTACCAGAGGAGGAGAGAAATCACAATTTGGCCTTACATATCTCCATGAACTGTCAAGAAGATGCGCTTTCCAATGTGTTCGTCGATATTGGCTCTTAATTGAATGTGTTGCCAAAATCTCCTTTATCAAAGCTTTCTTACCAAGGTCCTCCCATGAGGTATAGTGGGGTTGTTGTTAAAGCTTTTGATGGATCTCGAAAGACTGTGATTGGAGAAGTTGATCTTCCGATCAAAATAGGACCGTGTTTCTTTCAGATTACTTTTCAAGTAATGGATATCCGTCCTGCTTATAGCTGTCTGCTTGGCCGACCATGGATTCATGAAGCTGGGGCAGTGACATCAACTCTCCATCAGAAGTTGAAATTTGTTAAGAATGATAAGCTGGTAATTGTCAGAAGTGAGCAAGCGATGCTGGTGAGCTACCTTTCATCCTTTCCATATGTTGATGCCGATGAGACTGTTGGGACTCTGTTCCAAGCTCTTTCTGTTGATGACAAAGCTGTTAAGAAGAATGAGTTACCCATGTCATCTTTAAAAGATGCTCTGTATGTGTTAAAGACTAGTCGATCTGATGGTTGGGGCCGAGTCATTGATGTGCTTGATAACCTGGGCAAAACTGGTTTAGGCTTTACGCCTGGTACAGTCAGAAGAGATTTGAAGCGTATTAATGAGGAATTTCACAGTGCCGGATTCATCAACAAAGATCATTCTACGACTGCAATTCTTGAAGATGACTCTGTAGGCTACATCCCATTTGGTTCTGAAGATGATGTCATTCCTGCTGAAGATTGGGAGCCTTATTTGGAAGACCCTGGGTAAATGTCCCCAGAGGATGTGTGTGTGCCTTTTTATTCCCCTCGGAAGAAGTTTAAGGAACCTGAATATGAAGTCAATGCCATCATTGAGGAAGATGAAGAAGAAGAACTTCCCAACTTCGTGACACATGGACAAGTCTGCCAGAATTGGATAGCTGTTGATGTTCCCACTATTGTTCATATTTCAAAGTAATTTGTTTTTGTTTCTTTCAAAAATCCTTTCACTCTACCCAAGGTGAAAGTGAATTTGTGAGGGCTTTGTTTCAAATTTTATCACATCAATAAAATGTTATTTTGTTTATCCATATTATGTTTTCCCTTTTTGCTTTATTTCTGAAAAATGGTAACATAAAAAACCAAAAAATATAATAATGTGATGATTACTTCTATCTGCATAATACTTGCACTTTTGTTCATATTCTAAAATCAAACATAAATCATTGTGCAAATTGATTGATAAACCCATTGAAAACAATGAACCTATGCCCCCTCCCAACTTTGAGTTCCCTGTGTTTGGAGCTGAAGAAGAGGATATTGAGGAGATTCCCGATGAAATTTCTTGGTTGCTTGAGCACGAGGAAAAGGCCATTCAGCCTCATGAAGAGCCGTTGGAATTGGTTAATTTGGGTTCAGATGATGATGTAAAAGAAGTCAAGATTGGGGCACTGCTTCAGTCAGATGTTAATAAGAGGATTGTGGAGCTTCTTAGAGAATATGTTGACGTGTTTGCTTGGTCCTATCAAGACATGCCTGGTCTTGATACTGATATTGTGGAGCATAGATTACCATTGAAGCCTGAATGTCCACCGGTGAAACAGAAATTGAGAAGAACTCATCCCGACATGGTTGTGAAGATCAAAGAGGAGGTTCAAAAGCAAATTGATGCTGGTTTTCTTGTGACTTGTGAGTATCCTCAATGGGTGGCCAATATTGTGCCCGTTCCAAAGAAAGACGGGAAAGTCCGAATGTGCATCGACTATAGAGATTTGAATAAAGCAAGTCCAAAAGATAATTTTCCATTACCACACATTGATATGTTGGTAGATAATACTGCTAAATTCAGTATCTTTTCTTTTATGGATGGATTTTCCGGTTATAATCAAATAAAGATGGCACCCGAGGATATGGAAAAAACAACATTCATTACACCCTGGGGAACATTATGTTACAGAGTGATGCCCTTCGGTTTGAAAAATGCTGGTGCAACGTACCAGAGAGCATTGACTACTTTGTTCCATGATATGATGCATAAAGAAATTGAGGTCTATGTGGATGATATGATTTGTAAGTCGAAGACTGAAGAAGATCATATTAAGTACTTACTGAAGTTGTTTCAGCGTTTGAGAAAGTTTAAGCTCCGTTTGAATCCAAATAAGTGTACTTTTGGTGTCCGTTCTAGAAAATTGTTGGGCTTTATTGTCAGCTAAAAAGGCATTGAAGTTGACCCTGCTAAAGTTAAAGCCATTCAGGAAATGCATGCGCCCAAAACAGAGAAACAAGTAAGAGGATTCTTGGGACGTTTAAATTATATCTCCTGATTTATATCCAATATGACTGCCACTTGTGCGCCGATCTTCAAGCTTCTTCGCAAAGATCAGGGTTGTGTCTAGACAGAGGATTGTCAGAAAGCTTTTGAAAGGATTAAAGAGTATCTGCTTGAACCTCCGATTTTGTCTCCTCCTATGGAAGGAAGACCTTTGATCATGTATTTGACTGTGTTGGAAGAGTCTATGGGTTGGGTTCTGGGTCAACAAGATGAATCCGGTCGGAAAGAATTTGCCATTTATTATTTGAGCAAGAAGTTCACCGATTGTGAGTCTCGGTACTCAATTCTTGAAAAGACGTGTTGTGCTTTAGCTTGGGCTGCCAAGCGCCTCCGCCAGTATATGTTGAATCATACAACTTGGTTGACATCCAAAATGGATCCAATCAAGTATATCTTTGAAAAGCCTACTTTAACTGGGAGGATTGCTCGTTGGCAAATGTTGTTGTCAGAATATGATATCGAGTACCGAACTCAAAAAGCGATAAAAGGAAGTGTTTTGGCTGACCATTTGGCTCACCAGCCCATTGATGATTACCAACCTATCAGGTTTGATTTTCCTGATGAGGATGTGATGTATCTAAAGGTTAAAGATTGTGAAGAACCATTACCTGATGAAGGGCCTGAGCCTGGATCTCGTTGGGGTTTGATTTTTGATGGAGCAGTTAATGAATATGGCAATGGTATTGGGGCAATAATTGTTACTCCTCATGGTTCTCATATTCCTTTCACTGCAAGGTTGATGTTCACTTGCACAAATAATGCGGCTGAGTATAAAGCATGTTTTATGGGCTTGGAAGAAGCTATTGATTTAAGAATCAAGATCCTTGATGTATACAGAGATTCAGCCCTGGTAATTAATCAAATTAAAGGAGAATGGGATACACGTCAACCTAATTTGATTCCTTATCGAGATTATGCAAGAAGGTTGTTAACTTTCTTCAATAAGGTTGAGTTTTACCATGTACCCAGAGCAGCAAACCGAATGGCGGATGCTTTAGCCGATATATCCTCCATGATTGTGGTGAATTAGTCGAATGATGTACCCAAAATCGATATTATGCGGCTTGATAGACCAGCTCATGAGTTTGTGGTTGAAGAGGTTGTTGATGATAAACCGTGGTATTATGATATTAAATGCTTTCTTCAAAATCAAGAGTACCCGCTTGGGGCATCCAAGAAAGATAAGAAGACTTTGAGAAGATTGGCTGGTAGTTTCTTCTTGAACGATGATGTGCTGTATAAAAGAAATTATGACATGGTCTTGCTCAGATGCATGGACAGACACGAAGTAAACATGTTGATGAAAGAAATTCATGAAGGATCTTTTGGTACCCATGCCAATGGGCATGCAATGGCTAAGAAGATGTTGAGGGCAGGTTACTATTGGCTGACAATGGAATCTGACTGTTGCAAATTTGTGAAAAAGTACCATAAGTACCAGGTATATGCTGACAAAATTCACGTGCCTCCAACTCCTCTCAATGTTATCTCTTCTCCATGGCCTTTCTCCATGTGGGGCATTGATATGATTGGAATGATTGAGCCTAAAGCGTCGAACGGACACCGTTTCATATTGGTGGCTATTGACTATTTTACCAAGTGGGTTGAAGCGGCATCATATGCCAATGTGACCAAGCAAGTAGTGGTCCAGTTTATCAAGAACCAAATCATCTGTCGGTATGGTATTCCAAGCAAGATTATCATTGATAATGGGTCGAATCTGAATAACAAGGTGATGAAGGAATTATGTGATGAGTTTAAGATTGAGCATCATAATTCTTCTCCTTACAGACCTAAGATGAATGAGGCTGTTGAAGTTGCTAATAAGAATATTAAGAAGATTGTTCAGAAGATGGTTTTTACTTACAAGGACTGGCATGAGATGATCCCTTTTGCTTTGCATGGGTATCGTACATCCGTCCGCACTTCAACAGGGGCAACCCCTTTCTCTCTTGTTTATGGTATGGAAGCAGTGCTCCCAGTGGAAGTTTAAATCCCCTCTATGAGAGTTTTGACCACTAAGATTTCCCATCATTGTGCAAATCATCATCACAATATGGATGGACCATCATGCCTCATTAGTCTCCCCAAGGATGGGTGAACACTTACTACAGTCAAAATTAGGGTTTCAAGCCCTCTCAGAGTTCTTAGACAAAGGATCAATCAAGAAATGACATGATCTCCAACTTGTATAGCCTCTCAAATATCCACAAGGGATCAATAGGACTCCACTTCAAGGATTAAGCACAAGGCTGCTCCCTTCCAGGTGGATCAAGCCTCAAGATCGCTAGTGTCACCAAATTAGGGTTTGGTCGACCAGGGCCTCCAGATGAAAATTTTCCTCTGGGCATGAGCCAATGCTTCAAAGCATATCCTAAAATACTCCATGGAACCTCATGGGCCCAAGCATCAAGTCAATTTGACCTCAGGGGATGCATACATCAAAAATCAGGAATTAGGGTTTCTTGACCTAATTCACCCCTAAGTTGACTTTTAGGACAAATCATGAGCCAAGACCTTAACACATGATTTGAGGGTCTCCAACATACCACATTGATCCATTTGTAACAATGGATTGATCCAGGAAGCTTGAGCAGCAAGTCTCAATTTCATCAGTACCACAGTTAGGGTTTCGCGAGAAAAGTCAACTGTATCTTTGACTTTTGACCAGGACATGCTCCCAAACCCTAGGACAAGATTCAATATACCCTATAACACCCATGGAACATATCCATCAAGTTTGATTTAGGTCAAGGACATAATTTCCTAAAGGATCGCACAGTTTGGAATTCATTTGATAAAAAGTCAACTGTGCACAAAAGTCAACTTTGACTTTTTGAGATTTTTCACAAAAATGGTTTTTTAACCCTAAAATGATGTTAATGTATGATTTGAATCATCATTCATCAAGAAAAATCAAGAAAAGTGGGATAACTTGTAAAAGGGGTAACCATAAAAACTTAGAAAATTTTCTAAGTTATGAACAAAGTGGCAAGGGTACCAACTTTGGAGGATCATAACTCCTAAACCACAAAGCCATTTTTCCCCATCCAAAGCTTGATTTGTAGATCTCATTACCCTCTACAAAAGCTTAAAACTGACCTCCCTCCAAATTCATCACGGATTTTGAGTTATGGAATGATCAAAATCACAAAAAGTGAAAATGTCACTTTTTTCCAACACTTAGTGAAATTTTCACTAAGTCAGAATCTGCCTTCACTTTTTTTCCAAATGTAGGGGGATTTTTCACTTGGATCCAAAAGGTATCAAAACCAAATATGATCAAACAGTTGTTGTATCATATGAGGGCTTTCCAAAATGGCCAAGAACATCACCAAATTCCACTTGAGCCATGAGATATGACAATGGCAATATGCCTTGCTGAAAACTGCCAAGGCTAGGCAGAATTTTGCATTTTGGGTTGATTTGGAAAAATCAGATAATTCCAAGCCTTGTCATCACTTTGGACACTTCTAAGGATCAAATCTAAAGGGGACAAACACTGAGCCAAGCCTCCAAAGTCCTTGGAACAAGAAGTAGCATGCCAAACCTAGAAATGCCTAAAAGAGGGACAAGACTCCAATTTTGGATTGGAGCATTCAATGCATACACCAAGGTGGCATGGACTGAGCCATTTGCAACTGAATTCAGTCAAGACTTATCCAAGACCAAGGGAACCACATCCCTGTGCCCTAACCTCTAGTCAATGGCTAGAGGAGACTTGGATTCCAAAGTGCAACCATTGGCCAAACCTCTGCTGCAGTTGCCATTCACTATTGCTTGCAAAACAAACTTGCTCTACTATAAATAGAGCTCATTTGTGATCAGTTTGAGTACACCAAAGCCATCAAACAGATGCTTTCCTCAAAATCTCCTTCTTCACTCCAATTTTGCCTTCCAAAGCAAGTCACTATCGGGTTTTGAGTTTGAGAGCAATTCAAATCAAACCAATCACACACACACACCCCTCATAAACATCATATAGAAGTAATCCAAACACTCACACAACATCTGGAACACCAAAATCACAAAATCACCAGCCAGTTGCTCAAGTTCTTGACAGATTCGCAGTTGGGGTACCATCTCAAGTTCCAGATCATTTCAATCCATTCCAAGCATCCAGACACACTCCATGGCACCTAGGGAAGCTATCCAGATCATTGGAACCTAGCTGTAACACCTCTAACACAAAACACGATCACCAGCTGCAAGAGGTAAGCATGAGCTCTTCTAACTCTATGATCCATGCAATTTTTAGTGCACAATAATTTGGCCATATGTTCATAATCATGCATGGAATGTTTTCCCTCAATCAATTGCATTGTTTGAATCGTGTGTGGAATTTCTGAACCTTCATGCAGAAATTAGGGTCCTTAAGGTTTCTCTTTGATTTCTTATTCCATGTTAAAAATAAATGAGATTAAAGACCATAGACACGATCGTGAGGTTGAAACGAGTAGATTGATATGTAGATTGCATGATATAATCAAGTATTCAGTGAGATTGGATAGAAAACGCAAATCTGCAAAACACAGAGGAAGGGCGCGTGTTCTTGCCATGTTCTTGGCGCCCTTTTTCAAATATTTGAATATTTGAATTTTATGATTTTATTTAATTGATTAAAAAATTAATTTCTCTCTGAGTTTTAATGATTTTGAGTTGATTCTTTTTTTAATAATTCACAAAAATGTTAAAATATTTTATTTTACCAAAAAATCCCAAAAATATTATTTATTTCATATAATTGATATTTTTGCAAAGAATTAATATTTTAATTATTTTTGACATTTAAAATATTTTTTCCTTCTTGATTTTGCAAATTTTAATGACTTCTAATCATTTTGTAGGTCAAAACATGATTTTTGAAACATTAATCCAAGATCACAAATTGTTTTCCACATATTAAACAATTTTGATCATTTTAATTGAATTTTTTATTCAATTAAAATACATTTTGGAAATAAATTAGGGTTTTGATTAATTCAACCCTCATCAAACCTTTTCAAAACATTTTTGGGCCTCTAATAGAGTGTAATACCCAATCCTTTTTAAATACAAAAATTTTTGGGCCTCACTTATTGTATAAGTCCCGTTGTATTTCAAAAAGTTCGACGCGATCATCGTCCTTTGAAAAATAAACCTTGGGCCTCTCCTCGAGCTATAAGACCCATTCAAAACACTTTTGGACCTCTAATAGAGTGTAAGACCCAATCCTTTGTAAATACAAAACTTTTTGGGCCTCACTTATTGTATAAGTCCCGTTGTATTTCAAAAAGTTCGACGCGATCATCGTCCGTTGAAAAACATACCTTGGGCCTCTCCTCGAGCTATAAGACCCATTCAAAATCTTTTGAGCCTCTATTAGAGTGTAAGACCTAACCCCATTTGAAAACCAAACCATTTTGGGCCTCAATGCATTGTATAAGACCCACCACGTTTTCAAAAATCTCGGCGCGATCGCCAATAAAAAAACCAATCATTTAGGCCTCTCCTTGAGCTGTAAGCCCCACCACTTGTACAAAAATAAATATTTTGGGCCTCTTGAGAGAGTGTAAGACCCATCCCCTTGTACAGAAAACTTTTTGGGCCTCAGTCACTTGTATAAGTCCCTCTGTACAAAACGATAGTGCAATCACTGATAAACCTTGGGCCTTTCCTTGAGCTGTAAGCCCCAACATCTTTTCAAAATACTTTCTCCTTTAATCTTGAATATACTGTTGTTTTCAATCTTTCTTTGTTGAACAACTAACCAAACAACATGGAAGCTCTACAACCGAGTAAGTGTTTATATGCTTTCTTTACCCGCTTTCATATACATATAAAATGTATTATGGGGCTGTTTCACTGTAAGTCTTCTTTCGTAAACTCATATCAACTGTGTAATACTAGTATATATATTTAGAGTTTCCCCGGCAACTACGTCTAGCACTAAGTCCTGTTGGTCACTCTTAAATAGACAAAACTAGATCCCCATAGGATTACCAGATACAGTCTTCCCTCCTCTTGGGGTTAAACAATATGGAGACGTGAAAGGCAGCATTCTCAATGAACCCTTTCTCAGACTGTCACTCTTAGAAATTGTCAAAGAAACTCTACTCCCCAGAGTTGATCTTTTCTCCGTGAATGGCATCTCTTGAGTTTCTTCCAAATTCTCAGACTTTCCTGGCTTGATCTATTATCTGTGAATAGCCTGTCTTGAACTTCTCGGGGTTTGGGGACCCACAGGCTTCCTAAAAGCATCCCGCCTCCTCTTGGGCGTTGTACAAGGACCCTACGGCTTCTTAGAAGTATTCACAGCCTCCTCTTAGGCTTTGTATAAGGATTATTCCTTCGGGAAGAGAGCCTCCTCTTGGGCTTCGTACAAATTGTCCCTCGTCTTCTTAAAAGTTTCCAGCCTCCTCTTGGGCTTCGTACAAATTGTCCCGACGACCTCCTAGAGGAATAGGAACAAAAATTAGTCATCTTAATAGAACAGTCTTTCAAAGAGTCTAGATCTTTCTACCGTGAACGTACTACTACTAGTTCTTTAAGCATAGTACCAAAAGATAAAACTCTAGACTTGGACAGTTTAATCTCCTTGAGTCTCGAAGGCATTCTCAAGTAGGGAAAAAACACCACCAGACTCGGACAATCTCCAATACCCTCTGGAATCCCCATTTCCTTAAAGAACAGGAAATAACCCTGATCCTCTGATCAATCCCAAAGCATAGCCTTACCTTTAATCAGTCTCTTTATAAGAACTGATTTTCTCTTTTAACCAACCTACTGGACCTGTCGCTCAACAGAAACAACAATCCTTTTAGCCTCTATCTCGGGCTTCGTACGAGATACAAAAAGACTCTCTTGTTGAGTCAAACAATTTTAGCCTCTATCTCGGGCTTCGTACGAGATACAAAAAGACTCTCTTGTTGAGTCAAACATTTTTAGCCCCTATCTCGGGCTTCGTACGAGATACAAAAAAAATCTCTTGTTGAGTCAATAATCCTTTTAGCCTCCCTCTCGGGCTTCGTACGAGATACAAAAACACTCTTTTGTTGAGTATAAAAGACTCTCTTGTTGAGTCAACCTTTAGGCCCCGTCTTGGGCTTCGTACAAGACACATCTAAAAGCACTCTCTTGTTGAGTCAACTCCTTTTAGCCTCTCTCTCGGGCTTCGTACGAGACACATAAAAACACCCTCTTGTTGGGCCAATAGCCTCCTCTTAGGCTTTGTATAAGAAAAACCCCGGTTGAGTCAATCAACCTTTTAGCATCCAAACTGTGCCTCTTTCACAGGATATAAACATCAACAACTCCTTTCATCTAATTGCTGTAAGCGGCAAGCCTCTGGATTATTTACATCCACGCCACTGTCCCTCTTTTAGCATGAGAAATTCCTAAGGAAAGATAGCATTGCTCTACACTGAGTTAAAGTCTTCTCCTTCAGGTTAAAACCCCCTATAAAGGAAATTATGGCATTGCTAGGATTCACATATCCCGGTTAAAGTAATCCTCCTTTATAGCCAGTCACCCAACAACTGTGACAAACAGACCCCCTTTAGAGATGACAAATTCTCTCTAAAGGCAACACCTTTTTAGCTTCACATCTTGGGCTTCGAATAAGATACAAATAGACCCTTCAGCTTCACATCTTGGGCTTTGAACAAGATATAAACCACCTTTAGCTTCACGTCTTGGGCTTTAAACAAGACACCAAAACACCACTTCCTCCTATCTACGATCGCTCTGATTTCCCTGTTTCGGTAAACGGGAATACGTAGGCATAAGATTGAAAGAAAAAATCTTAGCGAGCACGCTACATCAAAAAACCTCAGGTCACAAGTCCTCACATATCCACCAAAATATCTGAGTCCGTATTCCCTACCAAAAGTCTAAATTCAACCAAAATAACCTAAGAGAGCCCCCCCCACACATTGATCGCATCTGTAAACCAACAGTTTTGACTATTTGACCTCAGTTTGCAAAGCAAGGTTAGTTGGAGACATCTATTTCCCTTCCTTCATCAGCTTCAATAGGACAAAAAATGAATCGACCTGTAGTAACCCATAGCGGCAGTGCTTAAGAACCACGTCCAAAATCGCTCGCTACAGAAAAATGGCGCCCACCGTGGGGCTTATCTTTCTTTCTTACAATCTAGGGTGAAAACCTTGGACAAGTCATTTTCATGGCGGTGGCCGCCACAGAAAAATGGCGCCCACTGTGGGGCTCTTTTATTTTCTTTCTTTCTTTGGGGATTTCACTGGGATAGGACCTTTTTGACTTCACTAGGATCTTAGGTCAAAACCTTTAAAGTTGGGAAGATACCACAGAATGGCGACTCCGCCGGGGAGCCATTTCTGTCAAGAACATAGGATTCATAGCTCTTTAAAGTCTAGGACTTTAGGACAAATATATATACTGCTTTTCCTAATTGATATCTGTGTTTATTTTTCTGCTAATGGGAATGCGTGTGATGCTGCATGTGAAAAGATTGAGTATACACTTAGGAAAAACCTCTTTTAGTAGTGCGGAAACTATTGGAAATGGTTGTCAAGCGATACTACCCTCTTCTGATGGTTCTTCGAAAAACATCACCTAACACAGTTCCTGGCCCGCTGGTGTTTTCTCGACAAGAACTGATGATGTTGAGAGACAGGTACAAAAATCACTAGTATAAACCTTTGGGGGGGGGGGGGGGGGTTAGAGCCTTGACTTCATGACGCCGACCCTTTGACCCCATGTTTTTTCTATGTTTTTGTGTGCTGCATTCATGCATTCATCTAAAAAACATTACATCAAAGAAAAACTTCTCTTCTAGTCTTTCTTTTTCAAATTAAACTAAGACAATGATTGCAAATGTCAGAGAAAAAGATTGTGCTCATGGATTTTGGTAGAAGGAGAACTCATAAGTATACCTTCAGGGTTCCAAAACTAGAAGATTTGAGAGGATTATCGAGGATGATCACTAACCCTGAAGCTTTCAGAGCCAAGTACGGAGGTCTGCTACCTCTGTTAAGAGTCCATGTGATTGAAGGAATCATGGAGGCACTCATTCAGTTTTACGATCTGGTCTATCACTGTTTCACATTCCCGGATTACCAGCTTGCACCAACGCTGGAGGAGTATTCTCACCTGAACGATTTACACATTACTGATCGAGCTTCATTTTTTGGACTGGAAGAAATTCCAAAGGATCAGACCATTACAAGAGCAATTTATTTGGAGGAGTCAGAAATCAAGACTCACATGACCACTATGGGTGGGCTCCCAGGTTTTCCAGCCCAGTTCCTGACAAAGAAGGCTCTGTACTTTGCTAGTATAGGGAACATGACTGCTTTTGAAAGCATCTTTGTCTTACTCACCTACGCGTTATTTATGTTTCCCAACATTAACAGCTTCGTCGATATCAACGCCATTAAGGTTTTTCTCATTGGAAACCATGTGCCAACTTTGCTCGCGGACGCGTATCATTCTGTACACTTAGGAAATTTGTACAGTGGAGGGATGATCACATGCTGTGTACCCCTGCTATATAAATGGTTTATCTCTCATTTGCCTAAGTCTGCTGCTTTTTGGGATCATAAGAGTGCCTTACGTTGGTCACAGAAAATCATGTCCCTTACCAACTCTGATATAGATTGGTACAATAGGATTTATGACGGGATCAGGATCATTGACCGTTGTGGAAACTTCCCCAACGTACCCCTCATAGGAACTAAGGGAGGAATCAACTACCATCCAGTATTGGTTCGTCGTCAATTTGGATACCCGATGAGGCATGTCCCGCGTAATGCTCATCTGGAAGGTCTTTTATTCAAAGAAGGAGAAAATGACAGGGCACTAAAGATGGAAATAGTGCACGCTTGGAAACATGTTCATAAGAAAGTACGAGAGTCTCCAGGAAAACCAGACTGTGTCTCGGTGGAGCCTTATCTCCACTGGGTACAAACTAGAGCTCTCAAGCTAAAGATGCCTTATCCTCGTCACGGAGTTCTTCCGCCGAGGGAATATGTCATGTACTTCATGACTGAAATGGAAAAACTTCAGGTTACTCTCAACAAAGTTCAACAGGAGAGGAGGTCTTGGAAGAACAAGTACCGCACCCTCAATGTAGAGTGTACCAAAATACAGCGACTGCTAAAAGATAAGGATGCCATGATTGAGATTTTGGAGCAACATGCTGTGGATAATCAGGATGACCAAAGGAATTTGTTCGCTCCTTTCACTTGGCAAAGGAATGACAACCAGACAACGGCCCAAGAGCCCCGGTCCAAGAAAAGGAATGTACCAGAATCAGCACCCGGTTTCTCCCCAGAGAGGACTCGGGACCCCTTAGCTTAGGTTTCTGTTTTCGCACCTTGTAATCTACTGTATTTCTATTTTCGCAATCCTTTGAATTCAATAAAACAGGGTTTCCCCACTGTTTGATAATCTACTGTATTTCTGTTTTCGCACCTTGTAATCTACTGTATTTCTGTTTTCGCAATCCTTTGAATTCAATAAAACAGGGTTTCCCCACTGTTTGATATTTGCAATCTAATTGTCGAAGTTTATTTTGATTAAACAAAAAAAATTAATATAATCATTGCATTCATCATTCTCACGTCACGTATTCTTCTTACCTATGAATCTCACGTTTGTGTCTCGGTTCTAGAGTCAAACTGTCTCATTCGTACAATACTCGGGCCAGTCGTCAGAAAAAGATGGATGATCTCGAGGAAGAAAACAGAGAGTTGAGAGAAGAGATCGATGCTCTGAGAGAGGATATGAGAAAGCTTCATAACGACATGCAAGCCATGGCAGAAGCTCAGCTACAAAGGACTGTGATCTCGGAGATCACCTCAACGCCCATAGTGGAAAAGTCCGACCCTAGGTACAAAATGCCAAAAGATCATCCCTGGGGCATGCCACTTAACTATATCTCAGAAGGATATATCCCGTTGATCAATGAGGATCAGGGGACCGCAGTAGGAACCGCTGGGCCTGAAGGTTACAAACTTCGGGAAAGCGAAGATGCTAGGGGCATGACAGCAACTCCTGAAGGTTACAAACTTCGGGAGGCACCGAGAGTCTTGGCCATAATGATTGTACCAACTTCCATGGTACACACTGTCCCGGAAGGACAGATTCCACAAATACCTTCTGGTGGAAACGACAACATGTTCGAAAGAATGAATGAGTTCTAGGAACAGTTCCTGGGAATGCAGAAAGAACTGCAGGCCCTTCGTAGTCAGGATTTATTTGGAAAGGACGCCGCGGACCTCTGCTTGGTCCCCAATGTGAAAGTCCCGCACAAATTCCAGGTGCCCGACTTTGAAAAGTACAAGGGTAACTCTTGCTCTCAAAGTCACTTGGTGATGTACGCTCGGCAAATTTCAGCTCAGACAGAGAATCAGGATTTACTGATTCACTACTTTCCGGATAGTTTAACCGGTGCCGCTCTAAAATGGTACATGGGTTTAAACTGTGCTACGATTAGCACTTTCAGAGATCTTGGCACTGCCTTCGTCTAACAATATAAATACAATCTGGACATGGCACCCGACAGAGATCAACTCAGATCAATGTCACAAAAGGACAAAGAAACCTTTAAGGAGTACGCTCAGAGATGGTGTGAAATTTCCGCTCAAATTTGTCCACCTCTTGAGGAAAAAGAGATGACGAAGATCTTCTTAAAGACCTTGAGCTCATTTTACTACGACAGAATGGTCGCTAGTGAGCCCAGTGACTTCACCGAAATGGTAGGCATAGGAGTTCGTGTTGAGGAACCCGTTCGAGAAGGACGTCTAGTCAAAGATACTGGGTCGACAAGCGGTACTAAGAAATACGGTAGTGCTCTCCCTAAGAAAAAAGAGTCAGATATTGGGAATATCTCTCTCGGAAAGCAAAGGCGTCGGTACCAACCAGTAGCAGCTGTAACTCCTGCTATCAACCCTGCGCCTACGTATCAACCTCAGGTTGCGCAGAGCCAACCTAATCAACAGTAATTTCAGCAAAGGACACAATAACCTCTTCAGCAGGCTCGTCCTCCATACAATAACAACCGTACAACGCGGCCACCAGGATTTGATCCTATACCCGTATTGTACGCAAAACTATTTCCGTTACTACTAGCTAAGGGGCATGTCCAGACTAAGTCCCCTCTTACAGTACCGGAAAATCTGCCTTTTTGGTTTAAGGTGGATCAGACTTGCCCTTACCATCAAGGAGGACCGGGGAACAACATAGAGAACTGTCTCAATTTCAAATCCGACGTGCAAAAGCTTGTTAGGAGCAGGGTCTTATCTTTCAAGGATACAAATCCTAATGTTCTCACAAACCCGCTGCCTCAACACGAGAAAGCTACGGTCAATTTGATAGAGGAAGAGACTAACAACATCTATCAAATTCACGATGTACTCTTGTTAAGGACCAATCTGGTCAAGATGCATTGCAGACATAATGGATATGGCCATGTGCCACCTCATAACTATCACCAGCGTGATATCTGCTCTAAAAGCAATCGAGGATGTTCTGTGGTGCAATCAGCTCTATAGGAACAGATGGATCTCGGATGGATCCAAGAGCACCGAGTTTGTGGAGTTAACATGGTTTACACGAATTCTAACATCATTCAGAACCACGATGTGCGTGCAATGAATGTCAACTTGGTGGCGATGCACTCATGGCAAAGCCAGTATCATAATCTTCCGCGACACGATTATAGTTCCTGTCTGACTTGCTCGGTAAACAAACAGGGATGCTAATGTTGAAATATGTGCAGCTGTTTGAAGATGGTGCTGCAGCAGAGTCTTGTGAAGTATTTATGTATTGAAGATGCTGTTCCTTGAAGTTTTAAAAATTATTGAAGTTTGTTTTCCGCTGCTGAAGTCTCTGAAGGTGCAGAGATTGTTTTAGCCAAAATTAGCCAAAGGGGGAGATTGTTAGTTTCTTGGATTGGCTGGAATTTTGGTAAAACAAAGTTTGTTCAATGTTTGATGTCAGGGTGTTGATGTCACAACATTGAGTCTTAACACTGGGCTGTGTTAAGTGTTTGTGTTACTGAAGCTGGATGTCTGATGTCACAAGCGATGTTGTGACATTAGATCTGCAGAATTAATAACATCAGGTTGTGATGTTGTTAGGGTTTGCGTGTTAGCTGGAATTGTGGAGAGCTGTTAGTCTCATTGGATGCGAATATCTTGGGTTAGATATTCTTCCCTGCATAGGAGATATGGTGCAGATTTGTAGGAGATTTAAAAGGTTGAAGATTTGAAAAGATTTTAGGAGAAAATCTATTTTGAAGATTCAGTTTTAAATAACAAATCAGGTCAGATATTGTAGCAGGTCCAAGTCCAATTCAAAGAGCTATATAAAGCGCACCAGTACTAAGAAAAAGCAACGAAGAAAAAGAGCTAAAGACTGAGTGTCGTTTGTGTCTTCGTGTATGATTTGTAAACCATTCAAGTGTGAATTGGTATTGTTGATTTGAGTTGTTCTTGATCAAAGATGTGAATCAGAATCAAGTAGTGCTGTTCAAAGTGTGTGATCTTTGAATCGTGTCACTGAAGTGTTTTAGGGATTGAGTAGTGTTCTCATATCTAAGTGGTTTCTTAGGTAGGAAGTCACTAGTAGGAATTAAGTTTAGGAGATTGTCAACTGGGTTGTTGAGTCTGTAAATTAATTCTACAAGTAGTGAATTTCATCCCTGGCTTGGTAGCCCCCAGACGTAGGTAGTTAGACCGAACTGGGTGAACAATTCATTGTGTGTTATTCTGTTGTTTATTTTGTCCATTGTGCAGAGTGTGTTGTTGTGACATCGCACTTAACATCACACGTCTGATACCAGAATTTCAATTGGTATCAGAGCAGGCATCCTGTCTGTCTCTGGGTGAGATCTAGGGAAGTTACTTTCTGGTGTAAAGATGGACAAAGAAGTTGGAGGATTTGTCAACAGACCCCCTATTTTGGATGGATCCAATTATGACTATTGGAAGCCAAGGATGACTACTTTCTTAAAATCCTTGGACAGCAGGGCATGGAAGGCCATTATTAAAGAATGGAAAGCACCTGTTGTGTTTGAAAAAGATGATGCTGGGAAAGATAAAGAGGGCACCTCAAAGCCGAAGCCTGAAGAAGAATGGACCAAGGAAGAAGATGAGCTTGCCCTTGGTAATTCTAAAGCACTAAATGCAATTTTAAATGGAGTGGATAAGAATATATTCTGGTTGATCAATACCTGTGAAGTTGCTAAGGAGGCTTGGGATATTTTAAAGGCTACACATGAAGGAACATCTAGAGTTAAGATGTCAAGACTTCAGCTTCTAATATCAAAGTTTGAAAGTCTGAAGATGAAGGAAGATGAGACTATCCATGACTTCCACATGAGTGTTCTTGAGCTGGCTAATGCATCTAGTGCTCTTGGTGAAAAGATGTCAGATGAAAAGCTTGTAAGGAAGATTCTTAGGTCCCTTCCTAAGAGGTACAAGATGAAGGTGACTGCAATTGAAGAAGCTCAAGACATCAGCAAGATGAGGGTTTATGAGCTCATTGGATCTCTTCAAACGTTTGAGCTTGGGTTAAATGAAGAAGAGCCTGAAAAGAAGCCAAAAAGTATAGCATTGACTTCAAATGCTCAAGAAGAGGAAGGGAAGAGTACTGAATCCCAGGAGGACTTATCTCAGGCCATAGCTATGTTGGGAAGGCAGTTCAACAAAGTGTTCAGGAGGATGAACAATAACTCCAGGCCTAATGTCAAGAACATATCTTCTAACATCAGCAAGTCAAAAGAGAAGGATGAAGAGAAAACTGCCCAAGATAAAGGAGTACAATGCTTTGAGTGTGAAGAGTATGGACATGTCAAGAAGGAATGTCCCACTTTTCTAAAGAAGCAGAAAGGATTATCAGCTTCTTGGTCTGACAGTGAGAGTGAATCTGAAGAAAATTCAGCTAAACTCGCTAGAGCTATGGTTGGGGTCTATGAGTCTTGTGATGAAGAGGTCTCTTACAATGAACTGTCTGTCACTTACAAAGATCTTTTCGTTAGAAGTAAGCAAGTGTGTCTTAAAGGAGAAGAGCTGAAGAAAAACATAATCCAGTTGAAGGCAGAAAAGACTGAGCTTGAAGCCGAAGCCAGTATGCTCAACTATAAGCTGGACTCTATGAACAAAACTATCAGAATTTTGAACAATGGTACTGATGCGTTAGACAACATTCTCAGTATTGGGAAGATGGCTGGAGATAAATGTGGGTTGGGATTCACCAGTGATACAGGTTCTATCACCCCAAAACCAGTGATGTCAAAACAGATGTTAAAACATCATGACATAACTCCATCTAAGAAGAAATACAGACGCTGGAGATGTCACCATTGTGGATGTTTTGGACACATTAAGGCTTATTGTTATAAGCTACATGGGTATCCACAGAAGGCTCATCAGGCTGTTCACAAACTGAACTGTGATAAAAGAAGACAGGTTTCCAAGCCTAAGAAGCAATGGGTTCCTAAAGTTAAGGTTACCAGCTTGATAGCTCACACTTCCTTAAGGGTTTCTACCAAAGAAGACTGGTACTTTGACAGTGGGTGTTCAAGGCACATGACTGGAGTAAAGAATCTGTTGGTAGATGTGAAACTTCAGTCTTCAGGCTATGTTACATTTGGTGATGGGGTCAAAGGAGAGATCTAGGGGATTGGTAAACTAAACTGTGCTAGTGCTCCCAGACTGGAGGATGTTCTTCTTGTTAAAGGACTAACAGCTAATTTGATTAGCATTAGTCAACTTTGTGTACAAGGATTCAAAGTAGACTTCACAAAGTCTGAATGTATTGTCAAAGATGATAAAGGAGAAGTCATTATGAAGGGAGCCAGGTCTAAGGACAATTGTTATCTTCGGGTGCCTCAAAACTCAAATTCTTCCACGTGTGTGCTTGCTAAAGAAGATGATGTCAAAATCTGGCATCAGAAGTTGGGACATCTTCACCTAAAGGGAATGAAGAGAATCATCTCCTCAGAAGTAGTCAGAGGAATTCCCAAACTTAGTATTGAGGAAGGAAAGGTGTGTGGAGACTGTCAAAAAGGGAAGCAGACAAAGATGTCTCATCTGAAGCTTCAACATGGCACCATCTCCAAGTTATTGGAACTACTTCATATGGACTTGATGGGACCTATGCAGGTGGAAAGTCTGGGTGGAAAGAAATATGCTTATGTAGTTGTGGATGACTATTCAAGATACACCTGGGTGAACTTCATCAAAGACAAATCAGAGGTGTTTGATGTCTTTAAAGAGCTTTGTCAAAGACTCCAAAGAGAAAAGGAGAGTAAGGTTATCAGAATAAGAAGTGATCATGGAAGAGAGTTTGAGAATAGCAAGTTTGAAGAATTTTGCTCTGCTGAAGGTATAAGTCATGAGTTTTCATCGCCTATTACTCCTCAACAAAATGGAGTTGTTGAGAGAAAGAACAGAACTATCCAAGAGTCTTCTAGAGCAATGATTCATGCCAAGAAACTTCCTTATCATTTCTGGGCTGAAGCCACGAACACTGCCTGCTACATTCACAACAGGGTTACCCTGAGAAGAGGCACTTCATCCACTCTGTATGAACTATGGAAGGGAAGAAAACCTAATGTTAAGTACTTCCATGTTTTTGGAAGTAGATGTTATATTCTGGCTGATAGAGAGCAGAGAAGAAAATTGGATTCCAAAAGTGATGAAGGAATATTTTTGGGATACTCTACTAACTGCAGAGCATATAGGGTGTTCAATTCTAGAACCAAGGTGATGATGAAGTCAATCAATGTGGTGATTGATGACAGTGACAAGCAGGAAGATGATGATGTCCCAAATGTTATTGAGACATCAGTTGGTGAAGTTGCACCAGAAGCTGAGGGCAGAAGCCAAACACCTAGTGTTGCTGCTGCTGAGCCTGAAGCTGAGCAACCTCATAAGGATCCCTCCATCAGAGTGCAGAAGGACCACCCAAAGGAGCTCATTATAGGTGATCCAAACTCTGGATTAAGGACTAGGTCAAGAGATGTTATAGCTAGTTCATGCTTTGTCTCCAAAATTGAGCCAAAGAATGTCAAGGAAGCATTAACTGATGAGTTTTGGATAAATGCAATGCATGAAGAGCTGGAGCAGTTCAAGAGGAGTGAAGTATGGGAGCTTGTTCCTAGGCCTAATGGAGTTAATGTGATTGGCACCAAGTGGGTCTACAAGAATAAATCTGATGAACAAGGAGTGGTCACCAGAAACAAGGCCAGACTAGTTGCTCAGGGATACGCTCAGGTTGAAGGAATTGATTATGATGAAACCTTTGCTCCTGTGGCAAGACTGGAGTCTGTCAGATTGCTCTTAGGCGTGGCTTGTAATTTCAAATTCAAGCTCTTTCAGATGGATGTAAAAAGTGCCTTCTTGAATGGCTACTTGAATGAAGAAGTGTATGTTGATCAACCAAAAGGATTTATTGATCCAACATTTCCTGACCATGTGTACAAACTAAGGAAAGCTCTTTATGATTTGAAGCAAGCACCAAGAGCTTGGTTTGAAAGACTCACTGAGTTCCTGGTTTTGAATGGCTATAGAAAAGGAGGGATTGACAAGACCTTGTTTGTTAAAGAGGAAGAAGGGAAACTGATGGTAGCTCAAATCTATGTTGATGACATAGTATTTGGTGGGATGTCAGATGCGATGGTTAAACAGTTTGTGGAACAGATGCAGTCTGAATTTGAAATGAGTCTTGTTGGTGAGCTAAACTATTTTCTTGGCCTACAAGTTAGACAAATGGAGGACTCCATATT
The DNA here is from genome assembly GCA_022829125.1 of Lathyrus tuberosus. NCBI lineage: Eukaryota > Viridiplantae > Streptophyta > Magnoliopsida > Fabales > Fabaceae > Lathyrus > Lathyrus tuberosus. The sequence continues at coordinate 901,297 of JALAZF010000924.1, read as the reverse complement.
TATTTCGCAGAGCAAATATGCAAAGAACATAGTGAAGAAGTTTGGTTGGAGAATGCTAATCACAAGAGGACTCCTGCTCCTACTCATCTAAAATTATCCAAGGATGAACATGGTGTCAGTGTGGATCAAAGTTTATATAGAAGCATGATTGAGAGTTTATTGTATCTCACAGCTAGCAGACCTGACATTGCTTTTACTGTTGGAGTTTGTGCCAGATATCAATCTGAACCTAAGGCCAGTCACTTGAATCAAGTGAAAAGGATCTTGAAATATGTTATTGGCACCAGTGACTATGGGATGCTATATAGTCATGGATCTGGGACTGAGTTAAGGGGATATTGTGATGCTGACTGGGCTGGAAGTGCAGATGATAGGAAAAGCACGTCAGGAGGGTGTTTCTTCTTGGGGAATAATCTGATATCATGGTTTAGGAAGAAGCAAAACTGTGTATCGCTCTCTACTGCTGAGGCTGAGTACATAGCAGCAGGAAGTAGTTGTTCTCAATTTGTTTGGATGAAGCAAATGCTGACTGAATACAATGTCAAGCAAGATGTCATGACATTGTACTGTGATAATTTGAGTGCAATCAATATTTCTAAGAATCCTATTCAGCATAGCAGGACTAAACACATTGATATAAGGCATCATTTTATAAGAGAGTTGGTTGAAGACAAAGTGGTTGTATTAGAGCATGTAGCTACATATAAGCAATTAGCAGATATTTTCACTAAAGCCTTAGATGCAAACCAATTTGAAAGTTTAAGAAGTAAATTGGGAATTTGCATTTATGAAGATTAAATGTAATGAAGAGTGTATTGATTCAACTGCTGAAAGCATACAAGATTGGAGTGCAAACAACGAGTCTACAGGTTGTCAAATTGTGGCTAAAAAGGGGGAGAAGTAGCCAAAAAGTTAAAAGCCAAGGAGTTAAAGTTGTCAAATATTCTCTGTTGTCAAAGGAGTTGCTGCTGAGGATGTAGCTGATTGCTGATGTTAGAAGTGCACAAATTAAGGGGGAGTAACTGCTGAACAGCTGCTATGCTGGTTGTTGCATTGAGAGGGAGTGCTCATTGCTGCTAATGTTGAAATATGTGCAGCTGTTTGAAGATGGTGCTGCAGCAGAGTCTTGTGAAGTATTTATGTATTGAAGATGCTGTTCCTTGAAGTTTTAAAAATTATTGAAGTTTGTTTTCCGCTGCTGAAGTCTCTGAAGGTGCAGAGATTGTTTTAGCCAAAATTAGCCAAAGGGGGAGATTGTTAGTTTCTTGGATTGGCTGTAATTTTGGTAAAACAAAGTTTGTTCAATGTTTGATGTCAGGGTGTTGATGTCACAACATTGAGTCTTAACACTAGGCTGTGTTAAGTGTTTGTGTTACTGAAGTTGGATGTCTGATGTCACAAGCGATGTTGTGACATTAGATCTGCAGAATTAATAACATCAGGTTGTGATGTTGTTAGGGTTTGCGTGTTAGCTGGAATTGTGGAGAGCTGTTAGTCTCATTGGATGCGAATATCTTGGGTTAGATATTCTTCGCTGCATAGAAGATCGGGTGCAGATTTGTAGGAGATTTAAAAGGTTCAAGATTTGAAAAGATTTTAGGAGAAAATTTGTTTTGAAGATTCAGTTTTAAATAACAAATCAGGTCAGATATTGTAGCAGGTCCAAGTCCAATTCAAAGAGCTATATAAAGCGCACCAGTACTGAAGAAAAAGCAACGAAGAAAAAGAGCTAAAGACTGAGTGTCGTTTGTGTCTTCGTGTATGATTTGTAAACCATTCAAGTGTGAATTGGTATTGTTGATTTGAGTTGTTCTTGATCAAAGATGTGAAGCAGAATCAAGTAGTGCTGTTCAAAGTGTGTGATCTTTGAATCGTGTCACTGAAGTGTTTTAGGGATTGAGTAGTGTTCTCATATCTAAGTGGTTTCTTAGGTAGGAAGTCACTAGTAGGAATTAAGTTTAGGAGATTGTCAACTGGGTTGTTGAGTCTGTAAATTAATTCTACAAGTAGTGAATTTCATCCCTGGCTTGGTAGCCCCCAGACGTAGGTAGTTAGACCGAACTGGGTGAACAATTCATTGTGTGTTATTCTGCTGTTTATTTTGTCCATTGTGCAGAGTGTGTTGTTGTGACATCGCACTTGACATCACACGTCTGATACCAGAATTTCAGTAACCAAGGATGTTACCTTGTGTGAGTAGCTCTTCAGGGTCAGGTGGATCGTCGAGAGATTCGCCCATATCCGGGTTCCAGACCAATCAACTGGGCGCCGGACTATCTCGCTGATCAAATTGAGGACGTTGTCGTAATCTCTGATCATCAGAAGGCTTGGGATGTTTGTACCATCATCCCTCTACTTGACGAATCGAGAGTTCCCAACCAGGAACAGATCGAAATTGCTTATGATGGTCGGAAAAATCAGAAGACTCCCATAGTCATCTATTTACTGGGACCATTACCGTATGAATCAACTAAGGCTATCCCTTACAAATACGGTGCAACAATAGTCGAGAATGGAAAGGAAATTCCATTACCCTCCGTCGTGAATATTGCAGACATCAGTCGAGTAACACAGAGTGGTCGAATCTTCAACTGAGGAGTTGGAGAACTTAACAAAGAAAAGGAACCTCAGACAGAAGTTCCCAATCCACCGACCGGTCAATCCAGTAATCCCGACCTTTCGAAAAATGATGATGAGATGCTGAAGCTCATCCAAAGGAGTGAATACAACATTGTTGATCAACTGTTACAAACTCCTTCAAAGATCTCTGTGCTGTCACTTTTACTCAGTTCAGAAGCGCACAGGGAGGCTCTACAGAAAGTCTTGGAGCAAGCCTTTGTGGAACAGGATGTAACAATCAGACAGTTCGATAGGATTGTCTCTAACATCACTTCTTGCAATAACTTGGGATTTAGTGATGAGGAATTACCTGAAGAGGGTCGCCGTCATAACTGGGCGCTCAATATCACAGTCAACTGCCAGGGCGATGCTTTAGCCAGCGTACTGGTAGACACAGGGTCAGCCCTGAATCTTATGTCGAAGTCCACTTTGATGCAATTATCCTTCAAAGGACCCCCGATGAGAACCAGTGAGGTCGTCGTCAAAGCATTTGACGGGTCCAGAAAAACGGTTATCGGCGAAGTCGACCTTCCCATAACTATTGGTCCTCACACTTTCCAAGTCGCTTTCCAGGTCATGGACATCCGGGCAACGTACAATTGTTTATTAGGAAGACCTTGGATACATCAGGATGGGGCGGTCACCTCGACCCTCCACCAAAAGTTAAAGTTCGTCCAGAACAACCAGCACGTCACGGTCTGTGGAGAACAAGCCTTGCTCGTGAGTAACTTATCATCATTTACTTGTGTCGAACCCGAGGAGGTTATTGTAACTCAGTTCCAAGCACTGTCGGTGAGCAAGGACAATCAATCCGAAGAGGGAACCTCGATTTCCTCGTACAAAGATACTATTAAAGCAGTTGAGAGTGCCAATACAACAGGATGGGGACAGCTAGTCATTCCTACTGACAATAAAACACGGAAGGGTCTTGGTTTTTCTGTAACCTGTACCCAGACAGCTACTACCAGCAATGAAAGTCTTCATCCCATTCAAGACTTCTTCCACAGTGGAGGTTTCCTTCACCCAGTGCCTCAAGAAGTGCATACCATCAATAAAGAAGATTCCTCTGATATGGAGGAAGAATGGGAGTCCTATCTTAACAAGGACAATTATATGTCTCAGGACGAAACACATTCTCCCTTTTGCTTTCCTACACAGAGTCTGAGATTTATACCCAGGTCAGATGTCAAAATGATATACGGATATTGTGATCCGGAAGGATGTCGTGCTCCACCAAACTCATTAGAGGAGGACACTCTGATGAAGGACAACTTTGACCACAACTATTATGGCCCGATGGATGGCCTGCCAATGTGGCAGCCATATCCAGGAGGCTTTGGGGCAAGGAAATCAGCCGAACAATGAAAATCAGCTGAGCATCATTGAACAGAATACCTGTGTCCCCACCATGTCATGGGATCAACACTCAGGTCATTCAGAAAATATCCCGTACGACGATGAATTGGCAAAGCTTGCCGGACTTGAATTCATCAACTATGCTTTTCCCGAGGTCAACGTCATTGAGAAGGATGGCTCATCCAGTTCCAAAGAAGTGTGGGACACCTTGGGACAACCAAGTGGGAAATACGACTATATGGTCAAGTACACTGCTCTCGAAAGCTCTCGTATCAGGCTCAAAGACATCCAGCCAACTGGATGGGGAGATCAACCTGAGAACACCAATGCTATGCAAAATGCAACAGAGGAATCCTCCTACGACAACTCTGCCTGGGAGACAGATTCCAATGATCCTCCTCCACCAGAAATCAGCATTATTTCTGAAGACAAATCAAGGAAGGTGCCAGAATTTGTGATTCACCGAGGAGTTCACTGCCAATGGGTTGATGTCGAGGTTCCGAAGATTGTTCATAAGTCAAAGTAATTGCCGTATTTTAACCTTTCACCCTGCCCAGGTGAAACGGATGTTTTGATAGGGCTCGCTTTCTGTAAATTTTCCCTCTTCGCTTCGCCCAAAGCGACAGAGCTTTGTTTTATAGGGCTGTAGTTTCAAGAATCGACTTGTTCATGAATAAAATAACGTCATTCTGTAATTTCTGCATTTATTGTTGTTTTCTCTTTTTGCTTTTTTCAGAAAATGGTAATCCTAAAAAACAAATCAATAATAAAAACAAGCAGTTTTTCAAAGAAATACACTGCACACACTCTTGCATTCTCTCTATCTCTTCTAAACACAAATCATACCGTCATGCAGATTGCTTGTTTTAAACCCCGTTGAAACATACGATCCGATGCCTTCTCCCAACTTTGAGTTCACGGTATTTGGGGCTGAAGAAGAGAATGACAACGAAATTCCAAAAGAGATCTCGCGATTACTTAGACAGGAGGAAAGGTCCATTGAACCTCATAAAGAGCCGTTGGAAATGGTAAACTTAGGTTCGGAAAAAGAGAGAAAAGAAATCAGGATTGGGGCACTGCTAAGTCCAACTGCCAGAGAGGGTTTGGTAAAGCTTCTCAAAGAATTCCCCGATGTATTCGCTTGGTCCTATCAGGATATGCCAGGGTTGGATACCAGCATCGTGGAACATCATATACCAGTGAGATCGGAATGTCCGCCAGTAAAACAGAGGTTGAGACAGACTCACCCGGATATGGGCATCAAAATCAAAGAGGAAGTACAAAAACAGATTGACGCGGGTTTCCTCGCTACGTCAAAATATCCTCAATGGTTAGCCAACATCGTACCCGTTCCAAAAAAGGACGGAAAAGTCAGAATGTGTGTGGATTACAGAGATCTAAACAAGGTTAGTCTAAAGGACGACTTTCCTTTACCACACATCGATATGCTGGTAGACAGTACAGCAAAGTTCAAAGTTTTCTCATTCATGGATGGATTCTCGGGCTATAACCAGATCAAAATGGTACCAAAAGACATGGAGAAAACTTCGTTCATTGCCCCATGAGGTACCTTTTGTTACAAGGTGATTCCGTTCGGGTTGAAGAACTCCGGGGCAACCTATCAAAGGGCCATGACTACTCTGTTTCATGACATGATACACAAGGAAATCGAGGTATATGTCGATGATATGATTGTAAAATCTAAGATAGAAGAGGAGCATGTGACCCATATGTTAAAACTATTTGAGCGGTTGAGAAAGTACAAACTCCGCTTGAATCCCAAAAAGTACACCTTCGGTGTCTGTTCGGGAAAACTTTTAGGGTTCATCGTCAGCCAGAAAGGAATTGAGGTTGATCCTGACAAGGTCAAGGCCATTCAAGAAATGCGTTTGTCGAAAACTGAAAAACAAGTCAAAGGATTCCTAGGACGTTTAAACTACATCTCCAGATTCATATTCCTCATGACCGCGACATGCGCCCCGATTTTCAAACTACTAAAAAAGAATCGAGACTGTGTTTGGACAGAAGACTGCCAAACCGCCTTCGACAGTATTAAGGAATACCTGTTGAACCCTCCAATTTTATCACCGCCAGTGGAAGGAAGACCACTGATCATCTACTTAACAGTCTTGGAAGACTCCATGGGTTGTGTGCTTGGTCAACAAGACGAAACAAAAAGAAAAGAGTCTGTCATCTACTATTTGAGCAAGAAATTCACCGACTGCGAGACTCGGTATACTATGCTTGAAAAAACTTGCTGCATTTTGGCTTGGGCAACCAAACGCCTTCGCCAGTACATGATTCGTCACACTACTTGGTTGGTCTCCGAGATGGATCCAATCAAGTATGTCTTTGAAAAGCCTGCTCTCACGGGAAGGATTGCCCGTTGGCAGATGTTGCTATCAGAATATGACATAGAGTACCATGCTCAAAAAGCCGTTAAGGGGAGTATTTTAGCCGATCATTTGGCCCATCAACCGATTGACGATCAAGAATTAATCGGGTTTGACTTCCCAGACGAAGATGTCATGTATTTGAAAATGAAAGATTGCGATGAACCGCTACCCAGTGAAGGGCCAGAACCAGGTTCCCAATGGGGGCTTATCTTTGACGGAGCTGTCAATCATTACGAAAACGGAATTGGGGCAATCATTGTCACCCCTCAGGGTACCCACATTCCTTTCACCGCCATACTTACGTTCACAAACAACGAGGCCGAATACGAAGCTTGTATTACGGGTCTCGAGGAAGCGATTGATTTGAGGATCAAAAACTTGGACGTATATGGCGACTCAACCCTGATTATCAATCAAATTAAAGGAGATTGGAACACATACCAATCAGGATTGATTCCTTACAAAGACTACGCGAGAAGGTTGCTACCCTTCTTCAACAGAGTTGAGTTTCATCACATCCCTCGTGAGGAGAATCACATGGATGATGCATTAGCCACTCTCTCTTCCATGATCACTGTAGGTAAATGGAATAACATACCTAAGATCGACATAACGCGCCCTGAAAGGCCCGCTTACATCTTCACGATTGAAGCAGTCATAGACGACAAACCTTGGTATCACGATATCAAATGCTTCCTTCAGAAATAAGAGTACCCACCTGGGGCACTAAGGAAGGACAAAAAAACCCTCAGAAGGCTGGCTTGCAGTTTCTTCCTGAGCGGTGATACACTCTATAAGAGAAATTTTGACATGGTCTTGCTCCGATGCGTAGACAGACCAGAAGCAGACATGCTGATGAAGGAAATTCACGAAGGATCCTTTGGCACTCATGCCAACGGACACACAATTGCAGGAAAAATTCTAAGAGCAGGGTATTATTGGTTGACAATGGAATCCGACTGCTACAAGTACATGAGGAAGTGTCACAAGTGTCAGATATACTCGGACAAAATTCATGTACCGCCAACACATCTCAAAGTTCTCTCTTCCCCATGGCCTTTTTCCATATGGGGAATCAACATGATTGGCTTGATTGAGCCTAAGGCTTCAAACGGACATCGGTTCATCCTGGTAGCCATTGATTACTTCACCAAGTGGGTCGAAGCAGCGTCGTACGCTAATGTGACCCGACAAGTAGTGGTCCGATTTATCAAAAACAATATCATCTGGCGTTATGGTATTCCGAGCCAGATCATTACAGATAATGGATCTAACTTGAACAAGAAGATGATGAAAGAGTTGTGCACTGAGTTCAAGATAGAACACCATAACTCATCTCCCTACCGACCAAAGATGAGCGGAGCGGTAGAAGCGGATAACAAGAACATCAAGAGGATTGTTCAGAAGATGGTGGTAACCTACAAGGATTGGCACGAGATGCTACCCTTTGTTCTTCACGGTTATCGCACATCTGTCCGCACTTCAACAGGGGCAACCCCTTTCTCTATAGTATATGGCATGGAAGCAGTGCTCCCCATCGAAGTAGAGATCCCATCAATCCGGGTATTGATGGAAGCTAAGCTTACAGAAGCTGAATGGTGTCAAAGTCGAAACGATGAACTCAATCTGATCGAAGAAAAATGAATCACGGCACTATGCCATGGTCAGTTGTATCAACGAAGAATGAAGAAGGCGTTTGACAAAAAGGTTCGACCTTGCATCTTCAGGAAAGGAGACCTCGTGCTCAAGAAGATACAATCATTTCTCACTAATTCTCGGGGCAAATGGACTCCGAATTATGACGGCCCCTATGTGGTCAAGAAAGCTTTCTCAGGCGGCGCCTTGAGACTTGCAACCATGGACGGAGAAGAATTTGCCTACCCAACAAATGTTGATGTAGTCAAGAAATACTTCGCCTAAACTAAAAAAAAAACGTCTCGGTGGATTGAAAACCCGAAAGGGAGGTCCAGGCAAAAATTAGAGACATGATCAAAAATCATCCCGGTGGATTGGAAATCTCAAAGTACAATCCAGGCAAAAATTAGGGATAATGGCAAGTAACTATGTTCAACAAAGGGGCAAGTCCCTCAGCAGCAGTTACACCATCCATCAGGAAAACTCCAATCAAGGCCATCTTCGACAGAAGCTCAGGATGCCCCGAATTCAAAGTTGGTAAAAGGATAGTGGTCGTTATGTTTCAACGTAGCCCCTTTTCCCTGTAAATTACCATTTTCTAACTTTGTAAATGCTCTATGGAATCACGCGTTTGGTTGATCTCCATCCTATCAATAAAATTTAAGCCCTTGTGCTTTTGTTTGCAATTCTTATTTGTTTTAGCTTTACAGAACGACATTTTAACATGATCAACGATTCTTAAAACGAAACAAAAATGAATTTACTTGTAAAATTTTCTGCTTAAAATAAAGACGGCAATTTCTTTTAACGGTTGAACATCAAAAGAACACTGATCGCTTCTCCAAAGGTGTTCGAGCCTCAAAGTGCAGAATCAAAGTACTCCTTCTAAACTAGTATGCCTGAATGAAGGATCAGCTATGTCAGATGCGAATGCTCCATCTGACCTCTTCGGCCGAGTTCTCGTCTACTAAGCCCGACCAGCGTTGCTCCCAACAGGGACCGTTTCTCCTAAGCAAGGCAGAATTGCTATCTTGAACCAGCGGCACTTCTTCGCCCCACGATAGCCGAGTATCCAGTCGTGTTCATCCATTAGCTTGTATGTCGCGTCAGTTTTGTCAGCATAAACATACATACATCATGCATTATTGATGTACATTCACATTCATATTGCATCACTATCACTCTAGTCGGTCTTATCCCCTGGTGATAACAGTCCTCTCAATCGAGTTGTCAGTTCTTTCCTCGTCAGGAAAGGTTGCGTCGGAACAATCTCTCTCCTCCAGTTTATTTCTGGATCAGAATTGGCCCTTGACCACTTTGATAACTTGAACCTCTGAAAGACCAGAGAACCTTCAACCGATGTCACTCTTCGCCATTGAAGATGATATTTTTGCTTTCTCGGATTAAGGAAAATCCCTAGAGGAAGCCTCTTAAGCAGAGATTCGGCAATACAGCAGTTTTTCTTCGGAAAAAAAAACCGCTGATGAAAAGGTCATCAGCACCTCAAAATTGGATCACATCATATGGCGTTTCTCTAGGAAGATCCCGAGAAAAGTATGATGCAATATCCCCAAGCGTGAAAGCAGTCTCTCAAGAGACTCGTTTTCCCCAGTAGAGTCGGCAAATAGCGTCTCCAAACAGAGAAGTTTGTACACCTCTACAACTCAGACGACTGGGTTCCCCAGCAACTCTGACAACAAAACCTTTTCCCATCAAATGGCATCTCTCCGGGAAAATTCGGCAAGAAGTTTGAGGAAAATCGCTACGAATAGCGTCCCTTGTCAAGAAAGTTTATTGACAAAAGAAACTGAGACCAGTTCCTTGGTAGGAAACCAGGATCGAGGGGAAGTTTACATCAGAAACTGAGATCAGTTCCTTGGTAGGAAACCAGGATCGAGGGGAAGTTTATTTCAGAAACTTAGACCAGTTCCTTGGTAGGAAACCAGGATCGAGGGGAAGTTTACATCAGAAACTGAGACCAGTTCCTTGGTAGGAAACCAGGATCGAGGGGAAGTTTATTTCAGAAACTTAGACCAGTTCCTTGGTAGGAAACCAGGATCGAGGGGAAGTTTACATCAGAAACTGACACCAGTTCCTTGGTAGGAAACCAGGATCGAGGGGAAGTTTATTTCAGAAACTTAGACCAGTTCCTTGGTAGGAAACCAGGATCGAGGGGAAGTTTACATCAGAAACAAAGACCAGTTCCTTGGTAAGAAACCAGGATCGAGGGGAAGTTTTTACCTTTTCTAAGCATCATTGATTAGCAAAAGAGGATGAATGTGTAAGCTACCATTCATAATCACCATCAAAATTTCAGGGATTCCGATATTTAATCCTCTTGCACCCTGAATGCCCGAATACCTTCGCATTCACACCTTCGGGTCCAAGAAGATTAAATAGGGGCATCTGTCATACCCCAAATTTTGACCACTAAGATTTCCCATCATTGGGAAAATCATCATCACAATATGGATGGACCATCATGCCTCATTAGTCTCCCCAAGGATGGGTGAACACTTACTACAGTCAAAATTAGGGTTTTAAGCCCTCTCAGAGTTCTTAGACAAAGGATCAATCAAGAAATGACATGATCTCCAACTTGTCTTGACTCTCAAATATCAACAAGGGATCAAGAGGACTCCCACTTCAAGGATTAAGCACAAGGCTGCTCCCTTCCAGGTGGATCAAGCTCAAGATCGCCAGTGTCACCAAATTAGGGTTTGGTCGACCAGGGCCTCCAGATGAAAATTTTCCTCTGGGCATGAGCCAATGCTTCAAAGCATATCCTAAAATACTCCATGGAACCTCATGGGCCCAAGCATCAAGTCAATTTGACCTCAGGGGATGCATACATAAAAAATCAGGAATTAGGGTTTCTTGACCTAATTCACCCCTAAATTGACTTTTGGGACAAATCATGAGCCAAGACCTCAAGACATGATTTGAGGGTCTCCAACATACCACATTTATCCATTTGTAACAATGGATTGATCCAGGAAGCTTGAGCAGCAAGTCTCAATTTCATCAGTACCACAGTTAGGGTTTCGCGAGAAAAGTCAACTGTATCTTTGACTTTTGACCAGGACGTGCTCCCAAACCCTAGGACATGATTCAATATACCCTATAACACCCATGGAACATGTCCATCAAGTTTGATTTAGGTCAAGGACATGATTTCCTAAAGGATCGCACAGTTTGGAATTCATCTGATAAAAAGTCAACTGTGCACAAAAGTCAACTTTGACTTTTTGAGATTTTTCACAAAAATGGTTTTTTAACCCTAAAATGATGTTAATGTATGATTTGAATCATCATTCATCAAGAAAAATCAAGAAAAGTGGGATAACTTGTAAAAGGGGTAACCATAAAAACTTAGAAAATTTTCTAAGTTATGAACAAAGTGGCAAGGGTACCAACTTTGGAGGATCATAACTCCTAAACCACAAATCCATTTTTCCCCATCCAAAGCTTGATTTGTATATCTCATTACCCTCTACAAAAGCTTAAAACTGACCTCCCTCCAAATTCTTCATGGATTTTGAGTTATGGAATGATCAAAATCACAAAAAGTGAAAATGTCACTTTTTTCCAACACTTAGTGAAATTTTCACTAAGTCAGAATCTGCCTTCACTTTTTTCCAAATGTAGGGGGATTTTTCACTTGGATCCAAAAGGTATCAAAACCAAATATGATCAAACAGTTGTTGTATCATATGAGGGCTTTCCAAAATGGCCAAGAACATCATCAAATTCCACTTGTGCCATGAGATATGACAATGGCAATATGCCTTGCTGAAAACTGCCAAGGCTAGGCAGAATTTTGCATTTTGGGTCAATTTGGAAAAATCAGATAATTCCAAGCCTTGTCATCACTTTGGACACTTCTGAGGATCAAATCTAAAGGGGACAAACACTGAGCCAGGCCTCCAAAGTCCTTGGAACAAGAAGTAGTATGCCAAACCTAGAAATGCCTAAAAGAGGGACAAGACTCCAATTTTGGATTGGAGCATTCAATGCATACACCAAGGTGGCATGGACTGAGCCATTTGCAACTGAATTCAGTCAAGACTTATCCAAGACCAAGGGAACCACAACCCTGTACCCTAACCTCTAGCCTCTAGAGGAGACTTGGATTTCAAAGTGCAACCATTGGCCAAACCTCTGCTGCAGTTGCCATTCACTATTGCTTGCAAAAAAAACTCGCTCTACTATAAATAGAGCTCATTTGTGATCAGTTTGAGTATACCAAAGCCATCAAACATATGCTTTCCTCAAAATCTCCTTCTTCACTCCAATTTTGCCTTCCAAAGCAAGTCACTATCGGGTTTTGAGTTTGAGAGCAATTCCAATCAAACCAATCACACACACACACACCTCATAAACATCATATAGAAGTGATCCAAACACTCACACAACATCTGGAACACCAAAATCACAAAATCACCAGCCAGTTGCTCAAGTTCTTGACAGATTCGCAGTTGGGGTACCATCTCAAGTTCCAGATCATTTCAATCCATTCCAAGCATCCAGACACACTCCATGGCACCTAGGGAAGCTATCCAGATCATTGGAACCTAGTTGTAACACCTCTAACACAAAACACGATCACCAGCTGCAAGAGGTAAGCATGAGCTCTTCTAACTCTATGATCCATGCAATTTTTGCTGCACAATAATTTGGCCATATGTTCATAATCATGCATGGAATATTTTCCCTCAATCAATTGCATTGTTTGAATCGTGTGTGGAATTTCTGAACCTTCATGCAGAAATTAGGGTTCTTAAGGTTTCTCTTTGATTTCTTATTCCATGTTAAAAATAAATGAAATTAAAGACCATAGACACGACCGTGAGGTTGAAACGAGTAGATTGATATGTAAATTGCATGATATAATCAATTATTTAGTGAGATTGGATAGAAAACACAAATATGCAGAAACAGAGGAAGGGCGCGTGTTCTTGCCATGTTCTTTGTGCCCTTTTTCAAATATTTGAATATTTGAATTTTGTGATTTTATTTAATTGATTCAAAAATTAATTTCTCTCTGAGTTTTAATGATTTTGAGTTGATTCTTTTTTTAATAATTCACAAAAATGTTAAAATATTTTATTTTACCAAAAAATCCCAAAAATACTGTTTATTTCATATAATTGATATTTTTGCAAAGAATTAATATTTTAATTGTTTTTGACATTTAAAATATTTTTTCCTTATAGATTTTGCAAATTTTAATTACTTCTAATCATTTTGTAGTTCAAAACATGATTTTTGAAACATTAATCCAAGATCACAATTTGTTTTCCACATATTAAACAATTTTGATCATTTTAATTGAATTTTTTATTCAATTAAAATACATTTTGGAAACAAATTAGGGTTTTGATTAATTCAACCCTCATCAAACCTTTTCAAAACAATTTTGGGCCGCTAATAGAGTGTAAGAACCAATCCTTTGTAAATACAAAATTTTTTGGGCCTCACTTATTGTATAAGTCCCGTTGTATTTCAAAACGGTCGACGCGATCATCGTCCGTTGAAAAACAAACCTTGGGCCTCTCCTCGAGCTATAAGACCCATTCAAAACACTTTTGGGCCTCTAATAGAGTGTAAGACCAAATCCTTTGTAAATACAAAACTTTTTGGGCCTCACTTATTGTATAAGTCCCGTTGTATTTCAAAAAGTTCGACGCGATCACCGTCCTTTGAAAAACAAACCTTGGACCTCTCCTCGAGCTATAAGACCCATTCAAAATCTTTTGGGCCTCTATTAGAGTGTAAGACCCAACCCCCTTTGAAAACCAAACCATTTTGGGCCTCAATGCATTGTATAAGACCCACCGTGTTTTCAAAAATCTCGGCGCGATCGCCAATAAAAAAACCAATCATTTGGGTCTCTCCTTGAGCTGTAAGCCTCACCACTTGTACAAAAATAAATATTTTGGGCCTCTTGAGAGAGTGTAAGACCTATCCCCTTGTACATAAAACTTTTTGGGCCTCAGTCACTTGTATAAGTCCCTCTGTACAAAACGACAGTGGGATCACTGATAAACCTTGGGCCTCTCCTTGAGCTGTAAGCCCCAACATCTGTTCAAAATACTTTCTCGTTTAATCTTGAATATATAGTTGTTTTCAATCTTTCTTTGTTGAACAACTAACCAAACATCATGGAAGCTCTACAACCGAGTAAGTGTTTATATGCTTTCTTTATCCGCTTTCATATACATATAAATTGTATTCTGGGGTTGTTTCACTGTAAGTCTTCTTTCGTAAACTCATATCAACTGTGTAATACTAGTATAGATATTTAGAGTTTGCCCGGCAACAACGTCTAGCACTAAGCCCTGTTGGTCACTCTTAAATAGACAAAACTAGATCCCCATAGGATTACCAGATACAGTCTTCCCTCCTCTTGGGGTTAAACAATATGGAGACGTGAAAGGCAACATTCTCGGTGAACCCTTTCTCAGACTGTCACTCTTAGAAATTGTCAAAGAAACTCTACTCCCCAGAGATGATCTTTTCTCCGTGAATGTCATCTCTTGAGTTTCTTCCAAATTCTCGGACTTTCCTGGCTTGATCTATTCTCTATGAATAGCCTGTCTTGAACTTCTCGGGGTTTGGGGACCCACAGGCTTCCTGAAAGCATCCCCGCCTCCTCTTGGGCGTTGTACAAGGACCCTACGGCTTCTTAGAAGTATTCACAACCTCCTCTTAGGCTTCGTATAAGGATTCTTCCTTCGAGAAGAGAACCTCCTCTTGGGCTTCGTACAAATTGTCCCTCGGCTTCTTAAAAGTTTCCAGCCTCCTCTTAGGCTTCGTACAAATTGTCCCGACGACCTCCTAGAGGTATATGAACAAAAATTAGTCATCTTAATAGAACAGTCTTTCAAAGAGTCTAGATCTTTCTACCGTGAACGTACTACTACTGTTTCTTTAAGCATAGTACCAAAAGATAAAACTCTAGACTTGGACAGTCTAATCTCCTTGAGTCTCGAAGGCATTCTCAAGTAGGGAAAAAACACCAGCAGACTCAGACAGTCTCCAATACCCTCTGGATTCCCCATTTCCTTAAAGAACAAGAAATAACCCTGATCCTCTGATCAATCCCAAAGCATAGCCTTACCTTTAATCAGTCTCTTTATAAGAACTGATTGTCTCTTTTAACCAACCTACTGGACCTGTCGCTCAACTGAAACAGCAATCCTTTTAGCCTCTATCTCGGGCTTCGTACGAGATACAAAAAGACTCTCTTGTTGAGTCAAACATTTTTAGCCTCTATCTCGGGCTTCGTACGAGATACAAAAAGACTCTCTTGTTGAGTCAAACATTTTTAGCCTCTATCTCGGGCTTTGTACGAGATAAAAAAAGACTCTCTTGTTGAGTCAATAATCCTTTTAGCCTCCCTCTCGGGCTTCGTACGAGATACAAAAACACTCTCTTGTTGAGTATAAAATACTCTCTTGTTGAGTCAACCTTTAGCCTTCGTCTTGGGCTTCGTACAAGACACATCTAAAAGCACTCTCTTGTTGATTCAACTCCTTTTAGCCTCTCTCTCGGGCTTCGTACGAGACACATAAAAACACCCTCTTGTTGGGCCAATAGCCTCCTTTTAGGCTTTGTATAAGAAAAACCCCGGTTGAGTCAATCAACCTTTTAGCATCCAAACTGTACCTCGTTCACAGGATACAAACAACAATAACTCCTTCCATCTAATTGCTGTAAGCGGCAAGCCTCTGGATTATTTACATCCACGCCACTGTCCCTCTTTTAGCATGAGAAATTCCTAAGGAAAGATAACATTGCTCTACACTGAGTTAAAGTCTTCTCCTTCAGGTTAAAACCCCCTATAAAGGAAATTATGGCATTACTAGGATTCACATATTCCGGTTAAAGTAATCCTTCTTTATAGTCAGTCACCCAACAGTTGTGACAAACAGACCCCCTTTAGAGATGACAAGTTCTCTCTAAAGGCAACACCTTTTTAGCTTCACATCTTGGGCTTCGAACAAGATACAAATAGACCCTTCAGCTTCACATCTTGGGCTTTGAACAAGATATAAACCACCTTTAGCTTCACGTCTTGGGCTTTAAACAAGACACCAAAACACCACTTCCTCCCATAGAATATGAGGAACTACGATCGCTCTGATTTCCCTGTTTCGGTAAACGGGAATACGTAGGCATAAGATTGAAAGAAAAAATCTTAGCGAGCACACTACATCAAAAAACCTCAGGTCACAAGTCCTCACATATCCACCAAAATATCTGAGTCCGTATTCCCTACCAAAAGTCTAAATTCAACCAATATAACCTAAGAGAGGCCCCCCCACATTGATCGCATATGTAAACCAACAGTTTTGACTGTTTGACCTCAGTTTGCAAAGCAGGGTTAGTTGGAGACATCTATTTCCCTTCCTTCATCAGCTTCAATAGGACACAAAATGAATCGACCTGTAGTAACCCAGAGCGGCAGTGCTTAAGAACCACGTCCAAAATCACTCGCTACAGAATGACGGCCTTGTGTCATGGCCAATTATATCAACAGAGAATGAAGAAATCTTTTGATAAGAAGGTTCGTCCTCGTGTGTTCAGAGAAGGCGACCTCGTGCTAAAAAAGATCTCGACTTTTACCAATGATTCTAGGGGCAAGTGGACTCCTAATTATGAAGGCCCATATGTTGTCAAGAGAGCCTTCTCTGGCGGTGCATTACTTCTTACAACTATGGATGGTGAAGAGTTCACTTGTCCTGTGAATGTCGATGCAGTCAAGAAATACTTCGCCTAAAAAATAAAAGAACAGCTCGCTAAGTTGAAAACCCGAAAGGGCGACTTAGGCAAAAATGAGCGTCTCGGTGGGCTAAAAACCCGAAAGGGCGGTCCAGGCAAAAATTAGAGACAAAAACAAAAATAATCAACCTGGTAGATTGAAAACCCGAGAGGGCAATCTAGGCAAAAGTTAGGGATTATGGCAAGTAACTGCATCTGGCCAGTCTTGATCATTTGAAAGCAACATTGTCTATCAAGGATTCTGCCTCAATCATCCTCAGCTGAAGTTTTGAGCACATCGGAATTCAAAGTTGTTAGGGAGAATAGCGGTCATTGTATTTCAATGTAACCCTTTCCATGTATTTACCATTTTTCAAACTTTGTAATGATCTATGGAGTTACGCCATTTGCGGACTTCCGTTCTATTAATAAAATTTGTGCCTTTGTCCCTTTGTTTGCAATTCTTATTTTGTTTCTGTTTGCAAAATTTCATTTATTGCTGATGATGATTGTTGAAACAAAATGCAAATAATTGATTTAAATTTTTAAAAATTATAAAAACATTTTCCTTTGATTTATGAATGCAAAAAGGAACAGCAATGGTTATTCCCAGGATGGTAGGATCAATGTTTTCCTCAGCAGGGTTTGTTCTCGCTCCTTTGGCAGAATTTATTGACAGGTCCCCAGTAGAGTTTGTCGATATTTCCCTAGTAAAGTTTATTGATTTTTCCTTAGCAGGGTTTTGTTCATACAACCAGTTGTTGACAAGATGATAGGTTCCTTCAAAGTTGTGCTATGATGTGTTGAATTCATAAGGGTCAATATTGTTTGGTTTTTCCCCAGCTAGGTTTTGATCCGGATCTTCTCCAGCTGACTATGATATGGTCAGGTAGTCGAGTAGTTTTGACAGTCCACCTCTCCTTGAGGGTAGTCCTCATACAGAGATTCATTTTTGCTGTCCCTTGGTGTGAATCACATGAGGAATTTCCATCAGAGTGTTATCTTCTAGGTGTATTGTTGTTATTTGGGATATTCCCAAGCGCAGAGCAGCGTTATCTTCCCCGGCAAGTCCAGGACGTATTTCCCTCTAGATTGTTTGTTTTCAGAGAAGATTGTGCATCACTATTTTAGGTGTTCCCCAGTGAAGTTGCCAATAATACCTCTATTCAAGGAATATTGACATACTAGTCACCTGCTAGGTTTTCTCTCATTCATAATGAGTATTGATCTAAAATCCCCCACAGTTTGACCTTGTTGATGTTTCCCTCAACAAGTCCAGGTTGTTTAGCTCAGAAGTGGTTAATCCTCAAAGAGTTTTTCTCTTGTATCTCCAGCAGATCTGCCTTGTATTCCTGGTGGATTTTGCGTAGACGTTTATGTGTCTACTGCCCTCAGCGGATTCATTTTCTTCTCCGCATGCAAATCTCTTCATCCTTTTGAAATGGAAGTTTCTGTGAATCTTTTTTATCCCCAGGAAGAATCAGAAAGTTTGGGTTGTTGTGATTCCCCAACGGCTTTCCTTCCATCCCCGAAGCAGAGTTTATGTTATTATCCTCTTCATGGATCGTTAATGTTAGAAGATTGATATTTGGGTTTTTCCCCAAGGAGTATCTTCCTTTCTCCAGCAAGATTTGAGCCTTGTAGTAGGATTTATTTTCCTTTGATGGCTTTTGTTTATCTCTTGAAGGATTCTGTCAGATGAATCCCTAGCAGAGCTGCTGATGATATCTCCATCATGTTGAGATTAGTCGAGTATTCAGCGGTGTTGTGATGTTTTCCACCCTCTATTTATCTTTATGTCTGTTTTGTCAGCATATTCATACTCATAAGCATTGCATGCACATTCTTTTGTTGTGCATAGCATATTGTTGGTGCATTGTGCATTTTTGCATTTGTGTTGGTGTTTCCTTGCTCTCTGGTGTTGTTATTGTAACACCGCATTTCTACCCGACATTTATAAAGAAATTAGAGCGATAAATTTTCAACATAAAACAGGATGTCACATTTTTCAACTTTAAAATATATAACATGATAGATAATCATGAAAGATACATAGCAAGTTCAAGGAAAAAACTCATAAATTAACAAATAGTCTCCAAAATAACTCAACTTTATAAAATACGACGCAGCAGATTCATAATCAAAGTAATAGCATCTTTATCCAACATAAACAACTTTAAAATAAGCAACAAGGTGTTCTTTGACAATTCAACTTAAAAATTCAGCATGTAAACAAATAAACAAAATAGGACACGCGTCATCCCCCCGAGTGCTACGTATCAGAACGACAATCACCGACTCGAACTAAGGTAACCGGCTATTCCTCTTGATTACCTGCACATTGCCAACATAGGGACAACATTCAAACAGAAGGGGTGAGATATCGAACAATATAATCAGATATATGATAAGTAATATATTAGATCAGATTATACAATCACCACTTTACAACATCTCAATCAACATAAAACAGCAGCACAACAACAACTTTTACTTCATCATTAATCAACAACACAACAACAACTATGCAACATGAAATGCGACTCGAAATGCACATGCATGTGGTACCATTGGAGCAGAACTCCCAGCTTAAAAATTTGCCAATTAATATTGACTTCAACAAGACATAAGCCTTCCGCTTAATATTTTGCCAATCCAGGCCAGCTTAATGTTTTGCCAATCCAGGCCAACTTAATATGTTATGCCATGTGACTCAAATATGAACATCATAATCACAACACTAATACTTATCAATCTGCACAACAACAGCTCAACATTGTCCATAGGCCCACAGCTTAATTCTTGCCAATAATTAGAGGCAATTCAACATCGTTCACAGCTTGATAATTTCCAACAATAATATCACAGCAACTAGGATATATAATTATGCATCTTCTAAAATATATCACAATCCATCATTTAATCAATCGGTAGTTTTCGACTAAAAAATCGGTTAATTGGTTCCATTATAATTCTATGTCCAATGCTATTGAATTATATAACAACTTCTCAATTAAAATGGACAGAACAAACACACCACATCAGAACATAACAGAAACAGGAAAAGAAACACACAGCAGCATGCGTGACGGTCGTCACAACACCATCACGATCGTCACGACACCATCACGGTCGTCACAACACCATCACGGTCGTCACGACCCCAAAACCCATCGTCTCAGAATTCGTTCGTTCCAGTTTCTTTCCAAATTCACAACCTTTCCTCAGATTCATATCAATTTCAATTTGTCCAAGACAGTGAAACAAAACTACAACAGAATTACACCCTAAAGTAACATATACCAGTTTCTCACAACCAATTCATCAATCGCAATGCATTTCAACATTTCTACGACAATCATTTCGACACAGACATAAGAAATTCTACAAACAATTCATCAACAGAAAACCAAATTCAATATTCACGACATCGATTACACACAAAAACAGAGGAGAATTCTATAAAACCAACCCCACATATTACTCATCAACTATCCCATGATAGAGTCAGAACCCCACCCTTACCTTGGATTGAAGGTCGCTCTAAAATCTCCGATCAAATTCTCGCTCTCTCGCAGCCTCTACGCGATCTCTCGCAACCCTTGTTTTCTCCTCTCTGCAACTTCACGTTCTACTGTTCTATTCCTTTTCAGCAACTTTGCAACTTCCACGTACTTGATCTTTCCTCCACTTCTAATTACCCTAATTCTATTCAACTTAACCCTTATAATTCTTACTAACTCTTATTGGGCTCAATTCCACACCTCACCTTTTACCACTACTACCCATCTTATAAGCCCACTAACTTATTATAATTCTAGTAAGCTAATACTATATTATTTCTACCACTTAAATCGACTTAGTTAAATTAATCCAACTAAAACCAACATAGCCACTTAACACAACATTCCGATATTTCGAAAATCACCACAAATCAACACAAATAATATGAATATAGTTAATTAAATAATTAATTAAATAACCGGGCGTTACAACTCTCCCCCACTTAGGATATTTTCGTCCTCGAAAATTTAGCTTGTTCAAACAACTCGGGATAGGATTCCCGAATCTTGCTTTCCATTTCCCACACCATACTTTCTCCGGCAGCTCCTAACCAGACAACTTTCACCAACGCAATCTCCTTGCCTCTCAAGGTCTTCATTTCACGATCCGCGATTCGCACAGGCATCGTCTCAATAGTAAGATTATCCCGTACTTGCACATCATCCATATGAATCACATGAGATGGATCTGAAATGTACTTCCGAAGTTGTGACACATGAAACACATCGTGCAAATTCGAAAGATTAGGCGGTAAAGCCACTCTATAAGCAACATTCCCAATTCTGTCCAAAATCTGATACGAACCAATAAAACGAGGAGTGAGCTTATTAGACTTCAATGCACGCCCAACACCGGTCACAGGTGTAACTCTTAAAAACACATGGTCACCTGCTTGAAATTCTAAGTCTTTCCTTCGCTTGTCATGATAACTCTTCTGCCTACTTTGGGAAGATCTCATCTTTTCTCGGATCAACTTCACCTTCTCAGTAGTCTCTCGAACAATTTCAGGTCCAAGTACTACACTTTCTCCAGATTCATGCCAACATAAAGGAGTCCTACATCTCCGACCATATAATGCTTCAAAAGGGGCCATTCCAATACTAGAATGGTAACTGTTATTATAAGTGAATTCTATCAAGGGAAGATAAGTATCCCACGAACCTCCTTGCTCAAGAACACAAGCTCTCAACAAGTCCTCCAATGACTGAATAGTCCTCTCAGTTTGACCATCTGTCTGAGGATGATACGCCGAACTCAACCTCAACCTAGATCCCAACGCCTCTTGCAAACTCTCCCAAAAATCAGAAGTAAACCTCGGATCTCTATCCGACACAATACACAAAGGAACACCGTTCAACTTCACAATTACCCGAATATAAATCTCTGCCAACTTCGATACTGGAAAAGTGATGTTAATAGGAATAAAATGAGCCGACTTCGTAAGCCTATCAACAATCACCCAAATCGAATCATATCCTCTTGAAGTGTTTGGTAATCCCGTTACAAAGTCCATTGAAATGCTATCCCATTTCCATTCTGGGACTTCTAATGGTTGCATCAACCCCGCAGGCTTCTGATGTTCAACCTTCGACTTCTGATAAGTTAAACATGCATACACAAACTGCACTACATCACGCGTCATCCCAGGCCACCAAAACAAATTCTTCAATCTTGATACATCTTTGTAGCCCCCGAATGAATACTCAATTTACTTTTATGACCTTCTTCAAGAATCGCTTTCTTCATTTCCGCATCATCAGGAATACAAATTCGATCACGGAATCTTAACACACCATGCGCGTCCATCTTAAAATCGCTATTAGACTGATCGATTCCAACCATCGAATCTACTAGTTTCACATCTAACTTCTGAGCTTCTCTGATACTATCCAGAAAATCATTGTTAATCTTCAACATTCCTAACATCACGCTCTGCAGTGTCACTTCGCAAACTAAACTCATATCTCTAAACTGTTCAATTAATTCCAACTCTTTAACCATCATCGCCGACATATGCAAAGTCTTTCGGCTTAAAGCATCAGCCACAACATTAGCTTTACCTGGATGATAATTCAAACCGAAATCATAATCTTTTAATAACTCCAGCCACCTTCGCTGTCTCATATTCAACTCCTTCTGGTCAAATAAGTACTTTAAACTTTTATGGTCACTAAATACTTCAAATCTAGAACCATAAAGATAATGCCTCCAAACCTTCAGCACAAAAACAACTGCAGCAAGTTCTAAATCATGCGTAGGATAGTTCTTCTCATGAGTCCTCAATTGCCTCGACGCATAAGCAACTACCTTACCATTCTGCATAAGTACACCTCCTAAACCCATTTTAGAAGCATCACAATATACCAAAAAAGGTTCTCCTGGGTTAGGTAATGCCAAAACCGGAGCCAACGTCAATCTCTTCTTCAATTCCGTGAAGCTTTCTTCACATCGAACGTCCCACACAAACGCCTCACCTTTACACGTCAACTTAGTTAACGGAAGTGCCAACTTAGAAAAACCTTCGATAAACCTTCTATAGTAACCAGCTAATCCCAAGAAGCTTCTTATCTCGGTAGCCGACCTTGGAGTCTCCCATTGCAGCACAACGTCTACTTTAGATGGATCCACAGCAATGCCACTACTTGAAATGACATGACCAAGAAAACTAACTTCCTTTAACCAAAATTCACATTTTGACAACTTTGCATATAGCTTCTTCTTTCTCAAAACTTGCAATACCAGTCTTAAGTGTTCTGCATGCTCTTCTTCCGATTTGGAGTAAATCAATATGTCATCAATAAACACCACTACAAACTGATCCAAATATGTATGAAAGATATGATTCATGTATTCCATGAATACCCCCGACGCATTAGTAACACCGAACGACATCACCAAATACTCATAATGTCCATAACGCGTTCTAAAAGCCGTCTTCTGAATATCATCATCTTTCACTTTAATCTGGTGATAAACCGACCTCAAATCAATCTTGCTAAACACCCAAGCACCTACCAACTGATCCATTAAGTCATCTATTCTCGGAAGCAGATACTTGTTCTTAATCGTCACTTTGTTCAACTGTCTATAGTCAACACAGAGCCTCATACTCCCATCTTTCTTCTTCACCAACAACACTAGAGCTCCCCACGACGATACACTTGGCCTCACAAACTTCTTTTCAATCAAATCCTCCAATTGTTTCTTTAATTCTGACAATTCAGATGCAGACATCCTGTATGGTGCCATAGAAACAGGTCTGGTACCAGGTACAAGGTCAATTGCAAATTCAACTTCTCTTTCTGGCGGTACTTCAGGAATTTCGTCAGGGAAAACTTCGGGAAATTCGCGCACCACCTGCAACTCATCAATTATAGCTTGGTTCTCAATAGATAATGTTGCCATCAACGAGAACACCTGAGCTTCTTCTTGCATCAACCGTTGCAACTGTCTAGCAGACAACAAACCAGTTTCCTCTTCAGGAGTAGAAAACCTCAAAGTCTTGTTATAACAATTAATATGAACATAGTTATATTCTAACCAATTCATACCCAAGATTACATACATCCCAGTTAACGGCAAACACACCAAATCAACATTAAAGTCTCTGTCAAAGATCGCCAAAGGCCACTTTAAACACACAAGAGAAGTAGTCACCGATCCCTTAGCCGGAATCTCGACGACCATCTCTCCATTCATAGAGGACAACATAAGACCCAATCTCTTAACACAATCAGCAGCAATAAAGCAATGAGTAGCACCAGTATCAATCGTAGCGATTAAAGGAGTACTATTAATGAAACATGTACCTCTGATGAGTCTGTCCTCGCTAGTTGTCTGAGTCCCAGCCAACACGAACACTTTCCCACCGGTTTACGCCTTCTTTGGTTTCTGACACTGACTACCAATGTGTCCTTCCTCACCACAGTTGAAGCAAATCCTCTCTTTATGCTTGCACTCAGATATGGCATGCCCAGTCTTACCACAACGGAAACACCTCTTCACCTCAGCAATACACACATTACTCTTATGACCAGGTTTCCCACATTTGAAACAAGTTATGCCAGCAGGAGCATCTCCCCCACTAGTCCTCTTTCCCTCAGCTACTTTCTACTTACCTTTTCCCGCCGGAGCATCATAAGGCTTGCCACGATTTTGTTGGTGCTTGCCCTTCCTCTCATTAATGATCTTATAATGAGCATTGTTATCTTCTTCAAAAATCCTGCAACTATCAATCAAATCCGCAAAAACACTAATCTTCAGATATCCAACTGCCTTCTTAATCTCCGAGCGCAACCCACTCTCAAACTTGATGCACTTAGAAAATTCAGCATCATCTCCGTTATAGTGCGGATAAAACTTAGCCAACTCAACAAACTTTCCAGCATAATCGGTAACCGACATGTTTCCTTGCTTCAGCTCAAGAAACTCGATTTGCTTCTTACCACGAACATCCTCTGGGTAATATTTCCTCAGGAACTCTCTTCGGAACACAGTCCAAGTGATACCTTCACCTGCAGCTTCCAACCTCTGACGAGTCTCAAGCCACCAGTCATCAGCCTCGAATGCTAGCATATGAGTCCCATATCGAACCTTCTGCACTAGAGTGCAGTCCATCACACGGAAAATTCTCTCCATCTCTTTCAACCAATCCAACGCTCCATCAGGATCATACTTTCCCTTGAAGGTAGGTGGATTCTCCCTCTGAAAGGTCGCCAAACTACGAGATCCAGCATTCTCATCAGCGTTCGGCAGGTTCTGCACAGGTTGGGCCATTGCTTGCATAGCATCAGCCATCGCAACATCTTTCCTTCCAGCCATCTCAACTTGTCACTTCAACATAAACAAAAGTTAGGACTAGTTAACAATACTCGATTGTTAAACAACTACGACTCGACAACTTGGCCGGACGGACTGACCTGCTCTGATACCACTGATGTAACACCCCATTTCTACCCGACATTTATAAAGAAATCAGAGCGATAAAATTTCAACATAAAACAGGATGTCACATTTTTCAACTTTAAAATATATAACATGATAGATAATCATGAAAGATACATAGCAAGTTCAAGGAAAAAAACTCATAAATTAACAAATAGTCTCCAAAATAACTCAACTTTATAAAATACGACGCAGCGGATTCATAATCAAAGTAATAACATCTTTATCCAACATAAACAACTTTAAAATAAGCAACAAGGTGTTCTTTGACAATTAAACTTAAAAGTTCAGCATGTAAACAAATAAACAAAATAAGACACACGTCAACCCCCCGAGTGCTACGTATCAGAGCGACAATCACCGACTCGAACTAAGGTAACCGACTATTCCTCTTGATTACCTGCACGTTGCCAATATAGGGACAACATTCAAACAGAAGGGGTGAGATATCGAACAATATAATCAGATATATGATAAGTAAGATATTAGATTAGATTATACAATCACCACTTCACAACATCTCAATCAACGTAAAACAGCAGCACAACAACAACTTTTACTTCATCATTAATCAACAACACAACAACAGCTATGCAACATGAAATGCGACTCGAAATGCACATGCATGTGGTACCATTGGAGCAGAACTCCCAGCTTAAAAATTTGCCAATTAATATTGACTTCAACAAGGCATAAGCCTTCCGCTTAATATTTTGCCAATCCAGGCCATCTTAATGTTTTGCCAATCCAGACCAGCTTAATATGTTATGCCATGTGACTCAAATATGAACATCATAATCACAGCACTAATACTTATCAATCCGCACAACAACAGCTCAACATTGGCCATAGGCCCATAGCTTAATTCTTGCCAATAATTAGAGGCAATTCAACATCGTTCACAGCTTGATAATTTCCAACAATAATATCACAGCAACTAGGATATATAATTATGCATCATCTAAAATATATCACAATCCATCATTTAATCAATCGGTAGTTTTCGACTAAAAAATCGGTTAATTGGTTCCATCATAATTCTATGTCTAATGCTATTGAATTATATAACAACTTCTCAATTAAAATGGACAGAACAAACACACCACATCAGAACATAACAGAAACAGGAAAAGAAACACACAGCAGCATGTGTGACGGTCGTCACAACACCATCACGGTCGTCACAACACCATCACGGTCGTCACGACCCCAAAACCCTTCGTCTCAAAATTCGTTCGTTCCAGTTTCTCTCCAAATTCACAACCTTTCCTCAGATTCATATCAATTTCAATTTGTCCAAGACAGTGAAACAGAACTACAACAGAATTACACATTAAAGTAACATATACCAGTTTCTCACAACCAATTCATCAATCGCAATGCATTTCAACATTTCTACGACAATCATTTTGACACAGACATAAGAAATTCTACAAACAATTCATCAACAGAAAACCAAATTCAATATTCACGACATCGATTACACACAAAAACAGAGGAGAATTCTATAAAACCAACCCCACATATTACTCATCAACTATCCCATGATAGAGTCAGAACCCCACCCTTACCTTGGATTGAAGGTCGCTCTAAAATCTCCGATCGAATTCTCGCTCTCTCGCAGCCTCTACGCGATCTCTCGCAACCCTTGGTTTCTCCTCTCTGCAACTTCACGTTCTACTGTTCTATTCCTTTTTCAGCAACTTTGCAACTTCCACGTACTTGATCTTTCCTCCACTTCTAATTACCCTAATTCTATTCAACTTAACCCTTATAATTCTTACTAACTCTTATTGGGCTCAATTCCACACCTCACCTTTTACCACTACTACCCATCTTATAAGCCTACTAA
Organism: Lathyrus tuberosus; assembly: GCA_022829125.1. Taxonomy (NCBI): domain Eukaryota; kingdom Viridiplantae; phylum Streptophyta; class Magnoliopsida; order Fabales; family Fabaceae; genus Lathyrus; species Lathyrus tuberosus. The sequence goes on along the minus strand of JALAZF010000924.1, from coordinate 874,165 downwards.
CTTATTATAATTCTAGTAAACTAATACTGTATTATTTCTACCACTTAAATCGACTTAGTTAAATTAATCCAACTAAAACCAACATAGCCACTTAACACAACATTCCGATATTTCGAAAATCACCACAAATCAACACAAATAATACTAATATAGTTAATTAAATAATTAATTAAATAACCGGGCGTTACAGTTATCCCCGCAGAGCGTGTGTGTCCTCTCTCCATTAGAGTGTCAACCCGTAAGCAGAAAATGCCTATATTTGTTAATTCCCCACTGAGTTTATGCCTCGTGGAAGATATTCGTTTTAGCCTTCCTCCCCAGTTCATTTGTCTGGATGAAATTAATCCCTAGTTGAGATATTTCCTCCTCGGGATGAGTCTTGTTTGACCGTTTCTCTTTGATTTATTCCCGGATTGAATTTTGGTCCCTTGCTTGGGCTTATCACCTTTGTTGTCCTACCCTTTTGTTGGTAGTAGGTAATTTTTCTCACACCCTTGGATGATTACCTCGTCGTAACTATCACTTGGTTGATAGTTGGTAATCTTTCTTTTGGCTTATCACCTTTGTCGTCCTGCCCTTTGTTGGTAGTAGGTGATATAGTCGGTTTATTACCTTTGCCATTCTGCCCTGTGTTGGTAGTAGGTAATATAGTCGGGTTTGATTACCTTGTTGTAGCTATCACTTGTTTGATAGTTGGTAATCTCTCCATTCTTTGTTCGAGTTTATCACCTTTGTCGTCCTGCCCTTTGTTGGTAGTAGGTGATATTTCTCGACCCCTTTGAGGTTATTACCTTTGTCGTCCTACCCTTTTGTTGGTAGTAGGTAATCTTTCTCATACCCTTGGCTGTTTACTTTGTTGTAACTGTCACTTGGTTGATGGTTGGTATTCTTTCTTTAGCTGGCTTCTTACCTTTGTCGTCCTGCCCTTTGTTGGTAGTAGGTAATATAGCCCGGTTTGGTTGCCTTGTTATAGTTGTCACTTGGTTGATAACTGGTGGCCTTATCCTCTTTGTGAGATCATTGCCTTTGTCGTCCTGCCCTTTGTTGATAGTAGGTAATTCTTCCCATATCCTTTTATTGACTGCCTTGTTGTAGCTATCATTTGCTTGGTAGTTGGCAATCTTTCCTTTCGATCATGCTATTACCAGATTTCTGATATTAGACGATTTGTTCCCCATAGGAGATTATTCTCTCCATGTTGGGACGGTGTTATCCCTCTTTTATTTCTGGTGTCGGTAATTTTACCTCAGTTGGAATCTTACTCATTGCTCTTCCCCAGTGGAGATTTGTTTACTCCCTTGTTGGGTTGTGTTTTCCCTCTTTTGTTTTCCCCCGGTGGGGTCTTTTCTCTTTGCTCCCAGTTTTTGTTGGGCTCCTGTGGCGTTTCTATCCCCACAGTGGTCTTGTGTCTGCATATCATTTGCATGATCATATCACTGTGTGGTCTCTTAGAGCCAAAAATTAAGTTTTTTGTTATATTTAAGTCTCTTCTATCTCGTCGAGACAAAGATGTCAATCTTCTTATCTCCGGATAGAAGAAACTTAAATAGGAGCAGCTGTAATACCCTAATTTTTGCCCCTAAGTTTCTTTGCTTCTCTTTTGCATTTCATACCACAAACAAGATCACACGTTGGTTCCCTCTTCTATAGGATTGTGCCTTGCAGGGATCTTTGGGGTTTGTGTGTGTTTGTTAGTTGTTTCATTTCTTAATTTGTTTATGTTTACTAACCTTTAATAAAAATCCAAAAATATTTTGTTTTCTTTCACTAACATTTTCAGGGGAAGAACAAGTTAAAAATACCAAAAACATCAGTCCCTCAGCTCGAATGGATTTCATCTGAATAAAGTCAAAGTTGATCAGCAATTAATTAAAAAATTATCTGATCAAGAGTTTCCAAGATTTAATTGATTATTATTCAAGAGACTCCAAGGTTCATGTGTTTATTTCCATGCCTTCTTTGACGAGCAAAAGAATCGAGCCGAACCACATCAGTGTTTTAAAAAGGCATTTTTTTTCAAAATTTACACTAAGTAACCGGTTACCCTGTGGTGAGTAACCGGTTACCCTCGTGAAAATTTGAAAAATGGTGGCAAATTCAAATTTAGCAATTGGCACCAATCTCAGCCCTTGATCACATTTGGAATATTCTAGATCACCTCATTTTAATTCCCCTACATCACTTTGATCATTCCCCACCATGTACCATCACTAATCACCACTCTTTTGTGATTTCCCTCCAAATTTGAATTCCAATCCTAATTTTGATCATCCAAGCCTAATTCCAAACCACCAAATTTCCAAGCCTAAACTCTATAAATAGAGTCTTCATTTCATTCATTCTACAAGCTTTTGATAGCCAAATTCACCTTGCTAAAATTTCTCTTGAAGCTTTTGATAGCCAACAAACCTCTTGCAAATTCTCTTCCCAACCACAAATTTTCTCCAAAGCTCACATTTCTTCCTTTGAAAGTTAACAAGAATTCACATTGAATCTTGTTCAACTTTGAGCTAAACCTTCATCCATTCTTGTTTTTGTTCATCAATTATAGTAGATCAAGGCTTTGGAGTGTAGATCTTGAAGCAACTTGAAGGAATTTTCAGATTTGAAGTGGTAATTCATCTCTCACCATTGTTGAAGCTTCATCTTCATCTTCCATAATGTAGATCTTTGGAGATTCTTGTTACTTGATCCTTTGGATCTTGTAATTGTGTTTGATTACTGGTTTTTGCTGTGATTTTACTTTAAATTTCGTGCAATTTCAGTTTCATGATCACAAAGTGTTTGTAAAAAGTTTTGAAAGTAGATAATGCTAAATTTTGCACAATTTTCTGCATTCTGGTGCAGAGTAACCGGTTAACGTCTGGTAAGTAACCGGTTACTCTATGTTAATTTTGAAAAAAACTGCACTATTTTGAACTAAGTAACCGGTTAACTTCTGGTGAGTAACCGGTTACTTCAAAACAGAATGTATTTTTTGGCTTGTTTTTGGGACTGTTTTGGTTCCTTTTCTATTTTCTTCCCTTTCCTTTTGTTCTTAGCCTTAGATCACATAATTGTGTGGTTTAATTTGGCTTTCTCTTCATCTATTTCTCTTTTCTTTTGATCGATGAAAGTCTTATGGAACTTAGAATTTCTTTGTTGAATTCTTGATCAAGACTAGATCGTTACCTATTTTCTTTTCGTGCGGTATTGCTTTCGGATGACGATCTATATATCGTTCATCTAGCATGCATTAGCACAAAGAGCTATTGACCGGCCTCATTGAAGGGTAATTACTCCGTAAATTACTCGGCGATTGCTTAACATAGCGCAACATTTGTCCCTCTTTATCCAATTCGGAATTTGAACTTTCGTGGTCCGGACCTTGATTGGTCACGTCAACCCAATGGTGATTGATCTTTTGCATTAGGTCCATAATCTTTGAAACTTGGCATTGTAGAGGCTTTGGTTTTACCAATCTTCTGTCAAGTTCATTAACCTTGGCCTAAGTGCATTGTTTAATCACTATAGTTCATAAAGCGAAACGGAATAATCGGTGAAGGCTTATGGCACTAGAGCCTTGTGCTACTAACCACTAACTTCTAACTTTTTTACTTTTCCTTCTCGCTCCCTATCTCTCTTTATTTTTTATGCTTTATGCCATTTATCATATCATGTTTATGTTTATGTTATTTTTCTTTTGTCCACTTGGACCATTTTATCTTGTGCTTTATTTTTCTTTTGTCCATTTTGGACTCAAAAACATTAATAAAGGATTAAACTACTAAAAGACTTGTGCTCTTAATTGTTGGACTATGGCCACTATCCTTTGCTTTGGAGGACCTATACTCTTGATTATGGACTTTTGGACTTAGAGTTAGGATCTTAACCTATGCTTGGGAGTTTGTGATGGAAAACCTTGGATTTTGGATACTTGGAGTCTTCTTTTGAGGATCTATTTTGAATCAAGACCAAATCAAAAAAAGGAAAAATGCTTATGCTATGGAGCTTGTCCATGTGGTTAGATCTTTCTTATCCTTAGCTTTTATTTTCATGCACTAGGATAGTCACTTCTTCTCCACCCCTTCTTCAATTTTCAAAACCTTCTCCCTTTTTCAAAACCTTATTGATTTCAAACTATCACCTCTTTCATAATAAAACCTTGACTTTGGTCAAGTGATTTTTAAACTTTGTTTTCTTTAATAAATGTCAATCAATTGTTAATCCTATTTTGACCATTTCATAAAAAAACATAAAAAATACCCAAATTCATCAAACTCTTTTTGTACTTTATGCACCTTTCTTTTAAAACTTTTTCATAAGTTTAGACATGATTCATTTCTTTAAGCGGAATTATTCGCTTGGAAATGATGACTTGTCTTTACACTTAAAATAAACCAAAACAAACAAATTTTTGTTCTTTGTACCTGTCGCTCCCGAGGATTTGCATCCATGGTACAAACGCGAAAGTGGCGCAGAAAACAGAGTCGCCAGCAATGTGTATTTATCCCAAGAGAGGGAAAGGAAACACTGCGTAAACCTGAGGGAAGGGAAAGAGCATGGTCTCATGACCAAGGGAAACGGGTAAGGGAGTCGGTTACATGAAGGGAAGGTGTTAGCACCCCACATGTCCATCGTACTCGACGGGATCCACGCTTGTTGTCTCGATCAAAGGGTGTCGTCATCTGGAGCTCCACTGCTACTGGAAAGGAGAAGAAACGGGTACAGAAAAGAATGAAAAAACGTAGAAGAAAAGAAAAAGAAGTGACTCGATAGGACACCGCTCGTCCTACGCCTACGTACTCCCTCGTGCAATGGGAAAGTCAGAGTCAACGTAGTTCGGACACGAACTAGAGGGGGAGGTTGCTCGCCAGGACATCGCCGTCTTGTTCCTACGTATCCTCAATCGGACTAAAGAGAGGAAATCAGAGCAGTCGTAGTTCGACCTAACGAGGTCGGTGTTTTTTATGAGCGACATTAGTTTCGCATCCGGCAGTTAGGGTCGATGCCTGTTTGCGACGAGACGGAAAATTACGTGCTCTTTTCTGAAAATAGGTTTGAAACTTAACAATTCCCGAAGGATGAAAAGGTTTTGAATTTGTTTTGTATTTTTTAAGACAGAAGTGGTTTAAAGTTAGTTCATAACTTGCATTGCACCCAAGTCTGTAACATAGGAACGAATACTTCGCGCAACGTCCCCAACAGGACGTACACTAAGTACCCTAGAAGAATGAAGGGAGACCCCTCATACTTCACTTCTCATATGTAAGGCTCATGCGCAATACATGTTAATCCTTTATTAAGTTTTTTAAGATTGTTATGAGACGAGAAGAGAAGACTCAAAGGAAAAGAAAACACTAAGGGGAAACTAAATGTTCCTAATGTTATCATACAAAGGTGGCCTTATAGTTGAGTTTGAAAGGGGAAAAATCTACCTAAGTTAGCATGCAAATGGAATCCTAATGCTAATCCTACTCCAAGCTTAATCGAAAATTAAGTTGGACTAGGTAGCTCTAAGGGAGTGAATCCAAGACTTAAAGAAGTCTTGAGATCCGTGGGAAGAGAAAGAGTGAAAGAGATGAAGAAGAATGAGAGGTTCAAGATGAGAAATAAGATGGGGCAGCAAGCACATCATACACATCATATCCAATTCATATCATTAATCATGCTTCAAAAGATCACACAAGAAAACTCAAGTAAGCAAGTAAAAGCAAACAAGAAAGGATGCAAGCAAACTTGCATAAGAAGCACAATTAAACATCATTGAACCTCACACAAAGATGACATGAATAAGGTAAGATGAAAGTAGATCCAAGTCAGAATTCAAGTCATACCAAAGGTCAATCAATTCACACATTAGTAAATGGCATCAAGAGCATCAAGTATGTATCTCAACAACACTCAAACAATTAGCAACAAATAACTCATGTACAACATAACTTCAAGTGATCAAACAAAGTGAAATCTAGGCATGAAAAAAAATGGCAGCAAGGTGAACATGTATATCAATTCAAAGATCAACTCATGAATATCAAGAAGAAGCAACAAGAATCACATTCAAAACATGCTCCACAATTATGCAAACATCCATTTCAAACACCTATGCAAACAACACATGATAAGGTGAAGCAAGAAACAAGATATGATCACACAATGGATCCAAAATCAAAAGTATCAGAACCTTAAACATGTCATTCAAATCAAACAAAAGTCCTAAAGCATTGATTGGATCATACAAGAAAACATCTCACAAGATTAGGTCAAGCACACCAAAGGAAATAAGTCAAAACATTGTCAACTATATAATCAAGACCAAATAGGAAAATGGACAAATGAGGATGAATCCAAAGCCAAAAACAATCTAGGACAGTACACGATCATACCAAATAATCATCTCAAGTATCACTCAATCACAAGTAATCAAAAGCATCCAAACTAGGCCAAGTATCCAAGCATGCTTCAATCAAATTCAAACCACAAGTAGGCCTCAACCAAAAATAGCAAAGTGGCCCAATAAATTCCCAAAAAAATAATAAAAGGCGAGTTTAAACATCCAATTAACATGTACAAAAAGATTGGAATAGAACTAGCTCAAAAGCATATTCAAAAGTGCTCCACAAGTCAAGATATGCACATAATCGAGCAAGGATCGAGGGTCCACAAAAGATGAATGGCAAGCCACCTTAAGCAACTCAAAACATCCCTAAACCAGCAACAAAATACCCTCATATGATCCCCCACGAGTAACCAAAGTATTGATCTCAAATAATGAGTAAAAGTCAAGAAAATTCCTAACCCTAAATGAAGGGTATCATTGGAAACACATCCACAAAATAATTCCAAATAAAATAGGAAAAGAAATTAAAAATAAAATTAAAAAAATGAAAAATAACATAAGACATTAAATATTCAGAAAAGTATTTTTTGGTATTTTTATAATGATTTTAACAATTAAAAATAAAATGAAACGAAACAAATAAAAACAAAATGAAGTAAAAAGAAGAACAAGCAGAGGGGGTGCAATAGCAAAAGCAACCCTGAACAGATTCAGGTTACACGCGCATTTGGGCCTTGGATACGGGGGTGTGAAAAGTACAAACACTAAGCCCAACTCTTAATTATCAGAAAAAACTAGAGCCAAAACATGAAACACATCGTTTGAATAAGTGAATAGGACACGCTGGCTTTTCAAAATGCAGACTCGATTACCATTGGCTGGTCAACCAGTCAACATTCTGCCACATCAAATGCCGGAGCCCTAGATCCGGTTATCTTCTCCGGGAGGCTCACCGGAGTTCAGAAATAAAACAAACCAAAATGCATAAAAAAGGACACCATCTTGTAGGGGTTTTCATGCTGATACCAAATCCACACTCAAAAACGATTTTCAAACACATTAACACCATGAATCGAAGCAAACAAGAAAATATGTCCAAACTGAAATCTCAACAAAACAAAACAATGAGCATTCAAACAGTGCCTACACAGTTGTAGGACTTCAGAATCACCATCAACAAGTTCAAAACACATTCAACATGAGAGAACCAGTTCAAAGAGATTACCTAACGGAGCTGCTCCGTTGGCCCTTGTTTTGACGTGTAAATGAAGAAAAAAGAAACCCAGAACTCCTCCTTAGACCTCAAAGATAATAAATCAAGTACTAAAATAGAATAAAGCCTCGGAGATATTGAGATTCGAAAATATGAGATTCTTGAGAAAAATGAAGCTCTGCAGATTTGATCTTTAGCAAAAAATGAGAGTCCCCTCTCTTTTAGGGTTTGTGCCACTTATATATGATGGGTGGAGGAGTTTTTGAAGGCCCAAAGTGGAGGAATGAAGTGGTTTCACCTTTTTTCCAAAAAACCTTAAATGATGTACATACAGATTTTTCTTGTGGGAGGGTGTTTGTAGTAGTTTTTGTGGGTTGTTTGCTGATTAAAAATCATCACCAGGGCCTTTGTGAAATGGATGGTGCGTGTAGAAAGTTGTGTTTACGCATTTCCAAACTTGGTCATAAGAAAAAGAATATAGCACATGGAAGGTATATGTTGTGTTTGGCTATTTTGGGCATGGTTTATTGACAAGAGAAATGATACCAATTATGCATGGGGAGGTAGCCATAAAGATATACCATGAGCCATCAAATGGTGCACAAAAAAAAAATCCAACCCGTGCCCACCAACTCCAAGGACCAAAACTTGATGAATTCAAACTAAATTCAAACAAATTTGTGCTTAAGAGAGACTAGGGAATGTAATGAACAAAATTCATGTTGGCAACAACTCTCAATAAGGTTTGGAAAATGATGGAAAATGACCATAAACATTGGGTCCCAAAACTGGTTTGTGCTTGCCTTGCCATTTAAGTCATGACACGCCATTTGAGCAGCTTGAAGGCATCACTTTTGCACTTCCATAACTTGGTCCATACTTAACCAAATGATGTGTTTTTGAGCTTAATGGAAACTAGGAAGAACATGGAACAAGTTTGGTGTTGAAAAGAAATGGAAATGATGCTTGGAAGTCACCTAAAAATGGGCATGAAGATTGGTACTTGGATCTGACCCAAAATGACTTAGAAAAATTCTAAGTTACCAAACTTTACAACTTGAAATCTCCAACTTTGGAATACCATAACTCTCTTAAAAAAATTCAAATGACATGGTTCTTGTGTCCATTTTGAAGGGAAAGTTTCATACTACAACTTTCATGTGGAAGAGATTTTGAAATGAGGCCTTGACAAGGTGAAAAATGGCTTAGAAAGTGATTAAAAACTTACTAAAAATAGTAAGTTTCTAAAAACCTAATTTTCCAATTTTAGTAACTTTTCACAATTCTTGATTTTTGATGAATCTTTGCATATTCCTTGACTAAATCTTGTCCATTGATCACATATGACTTAAAAATCAAAATGTTGACCTCAAAAAGTCAGGAGTTGACTTTTTCACTGCACAGTTGACTTTATTCCCAATTCTCCTGATTTTCAATCTTCTGATCAATTGAAACCCTTTTGAACCAATTTGATGGACAATCCTCCATTCCTAGACACTTAGAGACATGAGGAATACCATGGAATCAAGTCTTGCCCAAAAAAATCAGAAATAAACTGATTTGATGGCAAACCCTAATTTTGGTGCCCTCAGTCTAGGAGGAATCAGCACATCCTCCAAATCCAAATTCCTCTTAGTATGATGTGTACCCTCTCAAACAATGATGAGATGTGCCATTTGGTGATGATAAAAACTCAAAGATCTTGCTCATTGGGGTGTTAGACTCAAGAATCTCAAAACCCTAATCTGAGCAATCATGCTAGGAGAGTGTGATTCACTTGAAATTTCTTGTCAATTGTGATCTTTTGAAGAGGTAATGAACAAATTAAGATACCTTGAGGCCCAAGGCTCCTTTGTGGCTCAACTATTGATAGTATCAAGAAGCTTCCTTTCCCTTAGCTTCTAAGACAGGGCATATGAGCTTTGCTTGAAACCCTGGAAAATATCTTCTTCTTGTGAATGAGGTTAGATACCTTGATCACATGCTAAGAACCAATGATATGCAATGATAATGCAAGAATGAAATGAAACATAAGCCAGTTAGTGCTAAAAGTAAGAGGGCAAATTTTGAGGTGTTACAGCTGCCCCTATTCAAACTTCTTGGATCCGAGGGTATGGAAGAAACAGCTTTCAGACAATCGGGATACACGGAGATTGAATACCAAAATAACCTGGAAATTTGCAACCTGTGGGGATGATGAAATAACACGAATACGAGAACGGCCGAAGGCGAACTCGGACAGGCAGACCGGTCAAAGGCGGACCAAACTAGGGATATAAGAATAAACGAGGATGGCCGAAGGCGAACTCGAAAAGGTAGACCGGCCAAAGGCGGACCATGTTGGGGAGATATAAAGGTTCTACGAGAACGGCCGAAGGCGGACTCGAAAAAGAAAGACATAGCCGAAGGTGGGCTTTCAAAGAAATACTAAGCCGAATGTAGACTTTCAAACGAAGGATACGAGACCATGCCGAAGGTGGACCCGAAAAAGAAAGACCAAGCCGAAGGTGGGCTTTCAAAGAAAGACTAAGCCGAAGGTAGACTCTCGAACAAAGGATACGAGACCATGCCGAAGGTGGACCCAAAAAAGAAAGACCAACCCGAAGGTGGGTTTTCAAAGAAAGACTATGCCGAAGGTAGACTTTCAAAGAAAGACTAAGCCGAAGGTAGACTTTCAAACGAAGGATACGAGACCATGCCGAAGGTGGACCCGAAAAAGAAAGACCAAGCCGAAGGTGGGTTTTCAAAGAAAGACTATGCCGAAGATAGACTTTCAAACAAAGGATACGAGACCATGCCGAAGGTGGACCCGAAAAAGAAAGACCAAGCCGAAGGTGGATTTTCAAAGAAAGACTATGCCGGAGGTAGACTTTCAAACAAAGGATACGAGACCATGCCGAAGGTGGACCCGAAAAAGAAAGACTATGCCGAAGGTAGACTTTCAAACAAAGGATACGAGACTATGCCGAAGGTGTACCCGAAAAAGAAAGACCAAGCCGAAGGTGGGTTTTCAAAGAAAGACTATGCCGAAGGTAGACTTTCAAACAAAGGATGCGAGACCATGCTGAAGGTGGACCCGAAAAAGAAAGACCAAGCCGAAGGTGGGTTTTCAAAGAAAGACTATGCCGAAGGTAGACTTTCAAACGAAGGATACGAGACTATGCCGAAGGTGGACCCGAAAAAGAAAGACCAAGCCGAAGGTGGGTTTTCAAAGAAAGACTATGCCGAAGGTAGACTTTCAAACAAAGGAGACGAGACCATGCCGAAGGTGTACCCGAAAAAGAAAGACCAAGCCGAAGGTGGATTTTCAAAGAAAGACTATGCCAAAGGTAGACTTTCAAACAAAGGATAGGAGACCATGCCGAAGGTGGACCCGAAAAAGAAAGACCAAGCCGAAGGTGGCTTTTCAAAGAAATACTATGCCGAAGGTAGACTTTCAAACAAAGGATACGAGACCATGCCGAAGGTGGACCCGAAAAAGAAAGACCAAGCCGAAGGTGGGTTTTCAAAGAAAGACTATGCCGAAGATAGACTTTCAAACAAAGGATACGAGACCATGCCGAAGGTGGACCCGAAAAAGAAAGACCAAGCCGAAGGTGGGTTTTCAAAGAAAGACTATGCCGAAGGTAGACTTTCAAACAAAGGATACGAGATCATGCCGAAGGTGGACCCGAAAAAGAAAGACCAAGCCGAAGGTGGGTTTTCAAAGAAAGACTATGCCGAAGGTAGACTTTACTGGGGATAACAAGATACTACGAGAACGGCCGAAGGCGGACTCGATAAGAAAGACCAAGCCGAAGGTGGGATTTTAAAGATAGACTAAGCCGAAGGTAGACTTTCAAACAACAATATGTAGAATCGACAGTTCTACAAAGATGACTCCGCCGGGGAAAAGAGAAATCTAAACAGACAACTCTGCGGGGGAGTATAGGAAGGGCCAACAAGAAGGACGAATCCACTGGTTGCGGTGTAGTGTAAAACAACGTCTCCTGAATTATGTTATTTTCTGCTGGGTAAAGGATATCAAACCTGGCTTATGCTTCGAATGCATATGTTTGAAATTTTCTATGACGTAATGCTCCATACGAAATGGAAATGCTACACGTTTGGGAGGATGCCATGCAAAATGCTTATGCAATGCAAAAGAAGCGTCCCAGCAAAATAAATGCTGAAGACAAAGGCAACTCCACCGGGGATGACAAACTAAATTGTCCTCTAAAATAAGAGACCCTGCTAAGAAAGACTTCACTCTGCTGAGAAAGATCTTGCTTACACACTCTGCTGGAGATGAAAAACTCCGAGAGACTACCCACTCTGTTGGGGATGGATAAAAATGAATATTGAAGATGGAACCCGAAGAGAAATCCTCTCCACTGGGGATTACCAATGACTTCCATCGAAGATAGAACTTCAACACCTAGATTTGACATATGCCAATAACAATTGGACTTAAGACCTGCTGGGGATTTCAACCGCTGTTGAACAAACCACTGAGAGGATCACCACCAAACTCTGCTTAGGGAAACAAGTCAATAACTCCGACCCTGCTTGGGGATATTACCGAACTCAACCTGCTGGGAGATGCTTTTACCTTTACCCTGCTGGGGAATATCAGTCAATACCAGCAAATCTACTTGGGGAACGGTAGATGATGACATCAACTCTGCTAGAAGATAACATCAAGCTTACCCATCTGAGGGGATTAACTCATACCGTTGCTGGTGAGAAAAACATTTCTTGACTAGCTGAGTGCTCAGAACCTGTGGGGAAAATAACATCTTTACCCAAAGAAGATATCCCATAAGTCTCCTGCTGGGGATGCATCAGCATCAACTTCTGATTGTTTGCTGAGAAAGTGATGAGTCTATCACAACTTTAGCTGGGGAATTAATCTTCTGTACTCTGCTGAGGAAGATAATTCTCGACACTCTGGTTGGGGAAAGTAACAACCTACTGAGGAGGATGAGCTTTTCAATGTCGAGGAGAGTAGCTCTACTGGGGAAGAACAAACTTGTTATCCTGCAAAAATCAACAGAAAGTTCTATGCGCAAAATAACTACTTCAATTACCATCACAACGACCGCTGCCTAAGCAATTTCCACTGTTTCCTAATATGCTTCGCAAAGCTTAACATTTTCGCATGCAATGCTTTATCAAAATATCGGACGTTTTCACAAATAATACAGTAAAAGTACAAACACAAATGGAAAGCTTTTGAGAGAAATGAAAATTTTATTGAATGAATTGGCCTGTAAATAGGCATTTACATCTGGAAGTAATTCCTGAAAAGAGGTAATTGCGCAAAAAGAAATAAAAGAAAATACACATGTCGGCAATGTGGGGAACATATATCCACCATGATTCAATTCAGCTATGACCCAATATGCCTTGCTTATCCGCAGATGCTTTGACCTTCGAAGAGACTGACTGGACTGATTCCTTTCCTTCGAAATTTCCATGAATCCAAAGTGCTCACAGATCGAGCGCATATCATAGCCTTTTTCTTTTAAATTCCTAACTTTTGCCTGGATCGCCCTTTTCAGGTTTTCAATCCACTGGGATACCCCTTTTTGCCAAAGTTTCCTTTTCAGGTTTTCAACTTTGCGGGTTTATTCTTTTTTCTTTTTTCTATCCCTAAATTTTGCCCGAACCTTTTCTTTTTATGGTTCGTCGGGATGCCCATTTTTTCCTGGACTTTCTTTTTGTGTCCAGTGGGTCTCTTTTATGCAAAGTATTTTTTTGACTACGTCTGCGTTCACAGGGGACGTAAAATCTTCGCCATCCATAGTTGAGAGTAATAAGGTTCCGCCAGAGAAAACCTGTCTTACTACATATGGCCCTTCGTAGTTTGGAGTCCATTTGCCCCTGTGATCTGTTTGAGGAGGAAGGATCCTTTTCAAAACCAATTCACCAGCCTGAAAACACCGAGGACGCACTTTCTGATCAAAGGCTTTCTTCATCCTGCTCTGATACAATCGACCATGTTCAATGGCTGCCAATCTCTTCTCTTCAATAAGGTTTAGCTGATCCAGTCTGGAATGCACCCACTCAGCTTCATCAAGCTTCACATCTGCCAGAATTCTTAAAGAAGGAATCTCAACCTCTAATGGTAGAACTGCTTCCATACCATATACCAATGAAAAAAGAGTTTCCCCAGTTGATGTGCATACCGAAGTACAATAACCGTGTAAAGCATAAGGCAACATCTCATGCCAGTCCTTATACATCACTACCATTTTCTGCACAATCTTCTTGATGTTCTTATTCGCTGCTTCGACAGCCCCATTCATCTTCGGACGATAGGGAGAAGAATTGTGATGTTCAATCTTAAAGCTTTGACATAACTCCTTCATCATCTTGTTATTCAAATTTGAACCATTATCAGTAATGATTCTCTCCGGGACTCCATACCGGTAGTTGATGTCCTTCTTGATAAATCTGGCTACCACTTGTCTGGTGACGTTGGCAAATGAGGCTGCTTCTACCCACTTCGTGAAGTAATCGATGGCAACCAAAATGAAACGATGCCCATTGTAAGAAGTCGACTCAATCTTTCCGATCATACCAATGCCCCACATGGCAAAGGGCCAAGGTGATGACAACACATTCAGAGGAGTAGGCGGCACATGCACCTTATCTGCATAAATTTGGCATTTGTGACATTTTTGGGCATATTTGAAGCAATCAGATTCCATAGTCATCCAGTAATACCCCGCTCTCAACAGCTTTCCAGCCATAGCATGCCCATTGGCATGGGTACCGAAGGAACCTTCATGAACCTCTTCCATTAGCAGGCCTGCCTCATGTTTATCAACACAACGTAGCAAGACCATGTCAAAGTTTCTCTTGTATAACACATCATCTTTATTTAGAAAGAAATTTCCTGCCAACCTCCTCAGAGTCTTCTTATCTTTGGTGGATGCACCCTCTAGATACTCCTGACTCTTCAGAAAAACCTTAATATCATGATACCAAGGTTTGCCATCTGACACATCTTCAATTACAAACACAAAAGCTGGTCTATCCAGACGCATGATTCTAATTGAAGTAGTTTTATTCCAACGATTCACCTTATACATCAAAGACAATGTCGCCAATGCATCCGCCATCTGATTCTCCAACCAGGGTATATGATGGAAGTCAATTCTGTCAAAGAAAGGTAACAACCTTCTGGCATAGTTGTTATAAGGCACCAAGTTCGCTTGACGAGTTTCCCGTTCACCTGTAATCTGATTAACTACCAACGCGGAATCACCATAAACATCGAGGTTCTTGATTCTCAAATCAATTGCTTCTTCTAACCCCATAATGCATGCTTCATACTCTGCCTCGTTGTTGGTACATATGAACGCTAATCGGGCAATGAAAGGTATATGAGAACCTTTTGGAGTCGTAAAGATTGCCCCGATTCTGTTGCCGTATGAGTTAACAGCCCCATCAAAGACTAGCTTCCATTGGGACCCAATTTCTGGTCCTTCATCAGGTAGAAGCTCTTCACAATCCTTTATCTTCAGATACGTGATATGCTCATCAGGAAATTCAAACTTCATCAGTTGATAATCCCCAATTGGTTGTTCAGCGAGATATTCTGACAGAACACTTCCCTTGATGGATTTTTGGGAAACATATTGAATATCGTATTCTGTCAGAACCATCTGCCAATGGGCTATCCTTCCAGAAAGCACCTGCTTTTCAAACACATACTTGATCGGACCCATCTTCAAAATTAAGAGGGTTGTGTGGTTTAACATATATTGCCTCAAACGCTTAGATGCCCAAGCGAGTGCACAACATGTTTTCTCCAGCATTGAGTACCTCGACTCACAATCAGTAAACTTTTTACTCAGGTAGTAGATGGCATGCTCTTTTCTACCTGACTCGTCGTGCTGACCGAGCACACACCCCATTGAATTCTCAAGAACCGTAAGATACATAATCAAAGGCCTTCCTGGCACTGGCGGCATAAGGACCGGAGGTTCCTGCAAATATTCTTTTATTTTTCCGAACGCCTTTTGACAGTCTTCGTTCCACCTGACCGCCTGATCTTTTCTTAACAACTTGAATATTGGTTCACACGTGGCTGTAAGATGAGAAATGAATCTGGCAATGTAGTTTAACCTCCCTAGGAAACCATGAACCTCTCTTTCTGTTCTCGGCTCAGGCATTTCTTGAATGGCTTTTACTTTAGCAGGGTCAACCTCAATACCTTTTTCGCTGACAATAAAACCCAGTAACTTTCCAGATCTCACCCCAAAGGTGAACTTGTTCGGATTCAACCTCAGTCTGAACTTTCTCAACCTTTCAAACAGTTTCTGAAGATTCACCAGATGCTCTTCCTCCGTCTGTGACTTCGCAATCATGTCATCAACATAGACCTCGATCTTTTTTTAAATCATATCATGAAAGAGAGTCACCATCGCCCGCTGATAGGTTGCCCCAGCATTTTTCAATCCAAAGGGCATCATTTTGTAACAAAATGTTCCCCACGGTGTTATGAACGTCGTTTTCTCCATGTCCTCTGGGACCATCCTGATTTGGTTATACCCAGAGAAGCCATCCATGAAGGAAAACACAGAATACTGAGTGGTGTTGTCCACTAACACGTCAATGTGAGGAAGCGGGAAGTCGTCTTTTGGGCTTGCTCTATTCAGATCTCTGTAATCAACACACATCCTGACCTTTCCATCCTTCTTAGGTACAGGCACAATATTAGCAAACCACGGAGGATAATTTGTTACAGCAAGAAACCCAGCATCTAACTGTTTCTGAACCTCTTCTTTAATCTTGACAGACATTTCCGGTTTTGTCCTTCTCAGCTTCTGCTTAACCGGAGCACATCCTTCCTTGAGCGGCAGCCGGTGTACCACGATGTCAGTGTCGAGCCCAAGCATGTCTTGGTAAGACCAGGCGAAGATATCCACATACTCTCGGAGCATTTCGATCAATCTTCCCTTGACATTGTCTTCCAAAGCAGCCCCAATACGTACCTCTTTCTTTGCATCCTCGGTTCCCAAGTTAACAACCTCGATTTCCTCCTGGTGAGGCAGAATGACTTTTTCCTCCTGTTTTAACAGCCTGGCTAATTCCTCTGGTAAGGCATAATCTTCATCAGTCCCCTCTTCAGCCTGATATATGGGATTATCGAAGTCAAATCGAGCCATAACTGAATCATTATGGGTGGAATCTGAACAAGAAAACCTGCATGATTGATGATATATGTTTATTATGGATGCATCAAACAAAAAACACATTGCCATTTTGCTGTGGTTTTAATGCAAAAAAAAAAACAGAAAAACAGGGATCAAAATATTTGAATGCGAAAACGTCCTTTATTAATGATAAGGAAAAAGTAAACGAAAACATTCAAGCCCTACAAACAAGAATCACTACGTCTTGGGCAGAACGTAGGATTAACATAGATGACAAACAGAATCAATTACTCTGGTCCGGTCACTTGAATGGTCCTCTCTGACGACCAATTGCGAAGACTTTGACCCGGAACACAAGGGCGGATCCAACTATCCATATCACAATCACTATCCCCATCCTCATCAATAGCATTGATTCTGTCAAAGAACACACCGACACTGGTGAAATGAACTGGACCATAGAACTTGGGAGGCTCTTCAGGAAGCCTAGGTGGCTTATAACCCAGTCCATGAGTATTCCGCTTTTCCTGGACATCAATAATCTGACCCCACTTTTGTGAACTACCGGCTTAAACAACGACCCGTGCATCCTTGAAGGACGACATAGAAATTTCTGGCTGATTTACCACTTCGGGTTGATTTACCACCTCAGGCGTACTGACCACTCTGGGAGGTTCCTAAGGAATCTTTACTGCTTCGAAAGCCTGACATAGAGTTTCATGTATCTCACCATCTACCTCCACATACTTGAAGGTTGATTGGTGACTCACCATGATGTCTTCCTCACCACAGACTGTCACAACATGTCCATCCACCATGTATTTCAACTTTTGATGCAGCGTGGACGTTACTGCCCCAGTACTATGGATCCACGGATGACCCAATAAACAACTATAGGCAGGCTGAATGTCCATGATGTAGAAAGTGGCTTCAAAAATTTCAGGACCAATCTTGATCGGCAATACAATTTCTCCAAAAACAGACCTCTTAGAACCGTCGAAAGCACGCACCACCAAGTCACTCGACGTGCAAATCAACCCACGAGTATCTAACTTCATCAGAGCCTTCTTCGGCAGCACATTTAAGGATGACCCAGTATCAACTAGCACATGTGACATTAAGGAGCCTCGACATTCCACTGAAATATGTAGAGCATTGTTGTGATTCCTCCCAGCTGGAGTCAAATCTAAATCAGTGAAACCCAAACCATTACCAGCATTCACGTGAGCCACGACCCCCTCTAACTGATTAGCGGATATTTCTTGAGGTACATAGGCTGCGTTCAAAACCTTCAGCAACGCATTCCGGTGTGCCTCAGAGCACAACAGTAAAGATAAGATGGATATTTTGGATGGCGTCTGATGCAACTGATCAACATTCTTGTAATCGCTCTTCCTGATTAATCTCATACACTCTTCCATATTTTCTGAGAAGGAATTACCAATCGGCCCTACCGTGGAGTCATTCACTACTGGCGCTTGCACAGAACTATCTATAGCCTGCTTTCCTTTATCTTGTTTAGAACTACCAGCTTGATCATTAGAAGGGATAAAGACTCTACCACTTCTTGTGATAGCCCCTGCCTCAATATTGTTTTCAACACAAGAGTTCACTACAGAAGTTCCCACCAGTTCTTGTTTCTGTCCATTAACGAACACTTCGGCTCCATAGTTCCAAGGAATGGCCTTGGTGCTCTCATATGGTACGGGTCCGGGAGCTGTAATAATAACCGGTGCTGGTCTTACCGACCCTGAAATAGTGATTGTTTTAAAAGGGATAGTAATGGTAGCAACCTCATTTTTCCTGCTAACAACCTCTTTCTGTTGGTTACACCGGTCAAACTGCAATCGACCTTCATCTATCAACTTTTGAATTCCTGACTTCAACAAACCACACCCATTCATTTGCGGTATACAATCTGAACAATTCTCATCACATCCGGGGGACACCCCACCCCTCAACAACCTCTCCTTTACCACCATCAAAGGAGTCCTTACTTCATTAACATCTGTAACCAAATTCAAAGATTCATTTTCCTCTAACACAACATTAACCCTCGGCCCACCATGGTTCGACTTTGGGTTTTGGACGACATTTGGCACATCATTTGAAAAGTTAATGGCCTTTGAATCCACCAAATCTTGGACCGTATGCTTAAAAGCTTTGCAGTCCTCAATATAGTGTCCGGGTGCCCCAGAATGAAAGTCACAGTGGGGGTTAGGATTATAACCCAGAGGTGGATTACCGGTGGGAGGAGCTAGAGTCCTTTTCTGGATCAACTGCAACTGTAGCAAATGCTAAAGCAACTGTGAATACGGTAGAGGTGGAGTATCAAAATGTCGGTTCTGTTTAGGCCTTGGCTGATATTGGCGCGGAGCCTGATTTTGCTGTTGCTGAGGTGGAAGCGCTGCAAGAATTGTCACTGAAGCTACCTGCTGGTTATAACTCTGATGCTGCTTTCCTTTACCTCGGTAAGACGACACAGAATTTGTTTCCTCCTTCTTCTTATAATTCACATAGGGTTTCTTCCCTTGACCAGAAGACGACCCATCACTACCTGCTACCTTCCCTGCTTTGATTCCACTCTCTAAAATCTCCCCAACCATGATCAAATCAGCAAACTTGCCTGACGCGCAAGGTAACAGTTTCTCATAATAACGTCTCGACAAAGTATCCATAAACAAATTCAGAATTTCCTTTTCCAACATGGGCGGTTGTACCCTTGCCGCTAGTTCACGCCATCTCTGCGCATATTCTTTGAAGCTTTCATTATTCTTTTGAGACATATTCTGTAACTGGATCCTGTTGGGAGCCATATCAGTGTTATATTAGTAGTGCTTGATAAATGCCTCGACCAACTCTCTCCAATTACGGAAATGGCATCTCTCTAATTGCATATACCATTCCAAAGATGCCCCAGACAGGCTGTCCTGGAAGAAATGCATCAGCAATTTCTCATCTTTAGAATACGCAGCCATCTTTCGTGCATATGCCCTGACATGCGTCTTGGGACAAGTGGTACCATTGTATTTCTCAAAAGTGGGCACCTGAAATTTATGCGGAATTACAACATTGGGAACCAGCCCCAAATCCTCCAAATTCATACCCACAGAATTTTGATTCATAGCCCCCCTTAGTTGTTCTTCAATCAGTCTGAACCTTTGATCGTTATCCACCTGAGGAATAGCATCAACACCTTGCATAGAAAAAATTCCGTCCTGTTGGTCATCATAACGACGACCATGAACAGCGCAAACACTATTTCCTCCTCCGACAACAGAGGGAATCACCACCTACTCTCCTCCGCCCGGAGGTATCACAACACCAGGAATGGGGATCTCTGCACCCACAGGACCTCCCTGAGCACCATTACCAACAACGCCATTATGGAATCCGCCATGAAGAACCCCGTCTTCATCCACTCTTGCCACTAAGGGTTGGACCAGAGCCCTCAACTGCTCTTGCCCTTGGGCAACACCTTGCATCAATTCCATGAATTGGGCCATGCGAGCTTGCATGGTGGCCATCTCTGCTTGTATTTGCTCCATAATTCTCTTCTGATTTGATCTAGTAGGATATCGGTGAATCGGTTGATTATCAATCCTGCCTGCAACCAAATAAAGGTTAGAAAAGCCCGGGACGAACACCTGCTATGCAAAAATGATTATGATTATGAAAATGTAAATGCAAAATGCAAACAATCATATTTGAACATTTCCGGGACATATCCGCTTTGATTCCATTCCATGAAACCGGGCAAGGGATCAGACACACTATCGAAAAATAAATCCGAACCCAGAAATACTACTGAATCAAACCATGGGGACAAACCCTCTCTAAAAACCAGAACTGCTAGAGCACAGATAGTTAAACCAAATATTCCATTATCGAAAATAAAGTAGTTCCTACAGACAAGTTCAAGCATAATCAAAGGTGGCTTCATCAACAAACCTGATGGTAATCCCAACAAAAAGATAAACAACAATATCAACTACAACTCAATTCCAAACAAACTAGCTTCAACTTCTTCAAGAAGGTCCATAGTGTCAGGATGTGCAGGTTGCTTTATTATCCCTTTGATCAACTTGTTTCTTTTTGTAATCTCTTGGTTCAATTTAGCAATCTGCTCTTCAGCGTTGTTTTCTTCGCGCCTCGACTTCTTGACCTCGGCTCGCAACTTGAGCTCTTCAATTTCCTTCTGTGCTTCTTTCCACTTGCCAAAGTAATGATCTTTCCTTGCTTTCACTTCCTGAAGTTCTTCTTTCAGTTTTCCATTCTCCATCTTGACCTCCTCCCACATCTCCTGATACGTGGCAAGCTTGTCTTCTGCTTCAGTCAAAAGCTTCTTGTTTTTCCTGCTAGCTTTGCCTGATGATTCAGCAGCCATACTGACCTTTTTGAAGTGCTGAGCTCTATAGGAAAAATCCTTCTCTCTTTTTTCTAGACGCTCTGTCATGTCTTGAACTTTCCATTTCAACTCCAAGTTGTCATGTAGAGCATTCTGTAGCTGACTACTCATATCGGAGTTTTCCACCCTCAGATCAAATAACAACTTTCGCTGCTTGTCGAATTCTTCGAGTGGTACAGTGAGTCTCTCTTCCACAATCTCTGGATACAAGGGAGGCACCCGATCAAAAGGCAAATAGAACTCTTCTACCCTCTTCTTTACCCATTCAACATATGGAGCGAAAACTTGATTATTGGGTTTACCCAGAACGGTTTTTGTAACGCCCCATTTTGCTAATTTTGTTTTATTGAGTCTTTTTGGATTATTTTATTATTATTTTATTGTATTTTCGACTTTTATGTGAAAATGTGTTATTTTTCGTCGTGAATATATTTTATCGCGTTTTGGGATCGTTTATGAGATATTTGAGTGTGGGGGTATTTTGGTCTTTTCCCACTTATTTTTATTAAGTTAGTAAGAAAAGAAAATGGAAAAGAAAAGGGAAAGAAAAATAGAGAGAAAGAAAGAAGAAAGAAGGAAAAAGAGAGGAAAAGAGGGGAAGAGAGAAAATTGAAGAAAGTGTGGAAAAATCATCAAGAGCAAGTTCTAGAATCGAATTAAATCGGGTAAGGGTGCGAAACTCGATTATATTATACTTGTGTATGGTTATGTATGTGTGTGTGTGTGTTTTGGTGGTGTTTTATAGCTTTTGATTTTAGGTCGGATTGTGAGAATCGATGGTTTAACGGTTGGAAATCGATGTAAAGGTGGTAGTTTGTTTGTTGACATGATTAGAATAGGTTCTGATTGAAATATGTTGATTTGGAAATGATTTGGGTCGGAAAATATCATTTTTGGGTTTCCAACAGCGCTGAAGGATTCTGAGTTTTCGCAGGTTCGCCTAGCGAACCATTCAGCGAAGGGTAGCGAAGGTTCGCTACGGGTATTCGCCTAGCGAAGGCGTGAACGAAGGTTCGCTAGAGTGTTCGCCTAGCGAACTTTGGGTGTTTTTGGCTCTGTTTGGTTCTGACTTGGTTCGCCAAGTGCTCGCCTAGCGAACTTTGTGTCTGTTTCTAGCTAACAGTTGGTTCGCTGGAACATTCACCTAGCGAAGGAGCTAGCGAATGCTCGCGAGGGATGTTCGCCTAGCGAAGCAGCTAGCGAAGGCTCGCGAGGGAGGTTCGCCCAGCGAACAGTGCTGTTCGTGTAATTTTGTTTTCTGCATAACTTTTGATCTGTGATTCGGTTTGAGGCGTGGTTTGATGCGTTGGAAAGCCATTGAGCTGCACTTTCTTATTATGATGGTTTAGAATTTGTTGGCCGATTTTATTTTGTCGGTAAATGTGAATAGTGTCAATGGTCGACTTTTGTCGTTTTAATGGTGCATAATTGTCATGTATTATGCTATATGTTTGTGCTTTGGATAAGTATGCCTTATATGCTGTTGTGAGGATAAGTTGTGGCCGAAAGGCAAGAAATGCTAAGTGTTGTATTTGATGATTTATGCATGATTATGAATGTGTGCATGGATGCAATGTGAGTGTCATGAGTCATTGTATGCCAAGCATCATAATGTGCATTGTGGAAACGTCCTGAGTGACGGTTTGATTCCTGAGGGAATATGCTATACCATCGTGTGCCTCGAAAATATGAGGCGATGCCTGAGGACTTAAAGCGATGGGTATAGACGATTGTGGGCTCCTTTGGAGACTTAAAGCAATCCTTAATGTCGTGTGCCTCGAAAATATGAGGCGATGCCTGAGGACCTAAAGCGACGGGTGAACATCGTAGGCCCGACGGGGAGTTACTTGAGATTCTCAGTAACGAGCGATGGTTCCAATAGTTCCTGAGTGGACTAATGACGTGACATGACATGACAAAGGAAGTCGGTACCGCATGGCATGTGCATAGAGTCGTTGTGTCGATCTATGTGCATTTGCATTCATCATGAGTCATTTGTGCATGGAATTGTGAATGTGATTAA
The DNA here is from genome assembly GCA_022829125.1 of Lathyrus tuberosus. NCBI lineage: Eukaryota > Viridiplantae > Streptophyta > Magnoliopsida > Fabales > Fabaceae > Lathyrus > Lathyrus tuberosus. The sequence goes on along the minus strand of JALAZF010000924.1, from coordinate 851,053 downwards.
TGAAATGGAATATGTGTGATTGTATTGTGAATGATTGATGTGCAGTGGTAATTGATACGTGTGAATGGTACTGTGTGTTGTTATAAGTTATCTGTGTGCTTTGGTGGTGAGAATATGTCATTTGTGCATTTTGTGTTAATATATAATCTTATGCAATTATATTATGGTTGTTTTTCTCACCCTTCTGCTATTTTATAACGCTCTATGAGGCGTTGAAGATTAGAGCTGCTGGAGGTAATCCTTTATGCGAAGTGTCGCGTCTTCATTATTTTGGTCGGTCGGCTCTGATATGTGACTCCGGGTAGCATAGGGTGGCCGTTTGTGATTGTTTTGTATATCTGATGATATATTTTGGTTGTACAGTTATAACTTGATGTATGATAGCCAAGTTTATATGTATATATGTATATGTGTTATTCATATTTTAGATCTTTCCGCTTTAATTCTAATTTCTGAAAAGTGGGTGTAAGGAACGAAGTTTCCTCTGTATGATTGTTACCCCACGTTGCATATCTAAATGAGTAGGTGTTGCATGTTAGGTGTATGTTTGGTTACAATTGATGTGATTCCTCCCTTTCTATGCCATGATGTTTCAAATATACTCTGATCAATTTTCGAATTTTCTTTTTGCCGCTATAATTGCTTGTTAATTGGGGGTATAGATTGGGGGCGTCACATTAAGTGGTATCAGAGCCAGTCCGTGTCAGTTGTGTAGTTTGTGTCTGTTGTGTCTGGCATATTGGGCGAGTTGTGTTGAACAAGTGGTTGTTTAACCATAGTTTCTGTGTTTAGACGAACAGAATATGGCTGGTCGTAATGATGCTGCTTTGGCTGCTGCGATGGAAGCGATGGCACGAGCTGTGCAGGGTGCACCGAATGCTGCCGAAAATGATGAGTTTAGAAAGAATAAGCCGCCGGTCTTTAAAGGGAAACATGATCCGGATGGTGCACAGTTGTGGTTGAAAGAGATTGAGAGGATTTTCAGGGTAATGGATTGTGATGACGATGATGTTAAGGTGAGGTTAGGCACTCATATGTTACACGAAGAGGCTGATGACTGGTGGGTCAGTACTCGTCAGGTGTTAGAAGCTGATGAGGAGGAAGAAGAGATCACTTGGGAGGTGTTTAGCCAAGAGTTTCTAAGGAAGTATTTTCCCGAGGATGTCCGAGGAAAGAAGGAGATTGAGTTTCTAGAGCTAAAACAAGGTAATATGTCGGTTATTGACTATACTGCTAAGTTTGTGGAACTTGTGCAGTTTTATCCTCATTATGTGGAAGCGACAGCTGAATTTTCAAAGTGTGTAAAGTATGAAAGTGGGTTGCGTCCTGAGATAAAGCAGGCTATTGGATATCAGAGGATTCGAAGGTTTGCTGATTTGGTGGAATGCTGTAGGATTTATGATGAAGATAGTAAGGCCCGTTCTGCTCACTATAAAAGTGTAAGTGACAGGAAAGGGAAACAATAGTTCCGTGGTGGTCCGTATGTGTCACCGGCTGATAAAGGTAAACAAATGAGTACTTTTGATCATAGGTCAGGTGGAGGTGGTATGTCTAATACTCCTAGGTGTTTTAAATGTGGTGAATTGGGTCATCGCCAGCATGAATGTAGGAAGAAGTTGAATATGTGTTTTAATTGTGGTGGTATCGGACATGTTTTAGCTGATTGTAAAAGGAAGAATGTGGTGAAGTGTTATAACTGTGGGGAACCTGGTCACATTAGCTCAAAGTGTCCTAATCAGAAGAAAGCTCCGACTAGTGGGAAAGTGTTTTCATTGGCGGGAACTCAGACTTCAAGTGTTGATCGTCTGATAAGAGGTACTTGCTTTATTAATAATATGCCTTTAATTGCTATTATTGATACTGGAGCGACTCATTCGTTCATTTCGTCTGAGTGCGCGGAACGCTTGAATCTTGGGTTGTCTTCGATGGATGGTGAGATGGTTATTGATACTCCAGCGATGGGGTCAGTAACTACTTCTTTAGTGTGTTTGAGTTGTCCTTTGACCATTTATGGTAAAGACTTTGCGATGGATTTGGTGTGTCTACCGTTGGAAGGTTTAGATGTGGTGTTGGGAATGAATTGGTTGCAATTCAATCGGGTGCACATTGATTGTTATCATAAGCTTGTAAGGTTTCCTTCTCTTGAGGAAGATGAAGACTTGAGTTTCTTGTCTACTAAAGAGTTGAAGAGACTTTTGGCGGATGAAGCTCAGTTGTTTGGATTATTTGCATCTTTGACTGTGGATAGTCAAGTTTCATTGGAGGTGTTTCCTGTTGTGTGCGAATTTCCTGAGGTGTTTCCTGATGATATTTCAGATGTGCCGCCAGAGAGAGAAGTTGAATTTTCTATTGATCTAGTTCCTGGTACTAGACCTGTTTCTATGGCACCTTATAGAATGTCGGCATCTGAATTGATGGAGTTGAAAAAGCAGTTGAATGAGTTGTTGGAAAAGAGGTTCGTGAGACCAAGTGTTTCTCCTTGGGGTGCTCCAGTTTTGTTAGTGAAAAAGAAAGATGGGAGTATGCGATTATGTATTGATTATCGCCAGTTGAATAAAGTGACGATTAAGAACAAATATCCGCTTCCAAGGATTGATGATCTGATGGATCAGTTGGTTGGTGCTTGTGTATTTACTAAGATTGATTTGAGATCGGGTTATCATCAGATAAGGGTGAAAGAAGAGGATATTCAGAAGACGACCTTTAGGACACGTTACGGTCATTATGAATATTCGGTGATGCCGTTCGGGGTTTCTAATGCGCCTGGTGTGTTTATGGAATACATGAATCGTATTTTCCACGAGCATTTGGATCGTTTTGTGGTGGTGTTTATTGATGATATTTTAATCTATTCTAAGTCTCGGGAAGAACATGCAGAGCATTTGCGTATTGTTTTGCAGGTTTTGAAGGAAAGGAAGCTTTTTGCCAAATTGTCCAAGTGTGAATTCTGGTTGTCTGAGGTGAGTTTTCTTGGGCACGTAATTTCAGGTAATGGTATTGCAGTGGATCCATCTAAAGTAGAAGCAGTTCTACAATGGGAGGCTCCTAGATCCGTTACTGAAATTCGAAGCTTTTTGGGTTTGGCGGGTTATTACCGGAGGTTCATTGAAGGTTTTTCTAAGTTGGCTCTTCCTTTGACGCAGTTGACTTGTAAGGGTAAAGCATTCATTTGGGATATTCAATGTGAAGAGAGTTTTTGTGAGCTGAAGAGAAGATTGACGACAGCTCCGATCCTTATTTTACCTAATCCTAATGAACCATTTGTGGTATATTGTGATGCGTCCTTAATTGGTTTGGGTGGTGTTCTGATGCAGGAAGGTAAGGTGGTGGCTTACGCTTCAAGGCAGTTAAGAGTTCATGAGAAAAACTATCCTACTCATGATCTTGAATTAGCGGCTGTAGTTTTTGTGTTGAAGATTTTGAGGCACTATCTCTATGGTGCAAGGTTCGAGGTCTTTAGTGATCATAAAAGCTTGAAATATTTATTTGATCAGAAAGAGTTGAACATGAAACAGCGGAGATGGTTGGAATTCTTGAAAGACTACGACTTTGGCTTAAATTACCATCCTGGTAAAGCTAATGTGGTAGCCGATGCATTGAGCCGGAAATCGTTGCATATGTCCGCATTGATGGTGAAAGAGTTGGAACTTTTGGAATCGTTTAGAGACTTGAGTTTGGTATGTGAAGTGACTTCGGTTAGTGTAAGGCTTGGAATGTTGAAGGTTGCTAATGAATTTTTGATGTCGGTTAGTGAGAAACAACAGCTGGATTTGAAATTCATTGATTTGATGAGGAATGAGAATGTGGATTTCAAGGTGGATAATTTTGGTGTTTTGAGGTTTCGTGGTCGTATCTGCATTCCTGATGATGCGGAGTTGAAAAGAATGATTTTGGAGGAAGGACACCGGAGTAATTTAAGTATTCATCCGGGTGCGAATAAGATGTACCAAGACTTGAAGAAGATTTTCTGGTGGTCTGGTTTGAAAAGAGATGTGGCTCAGTTTGTGTATGCATGTTTGACTTGTCAGAAATCGAAAGTGGAACATTTGAGACCTAGTGGTTTGTTGCGACCGTTGGATATTCCTGAGTGGAAATGGGATAGCATTTCGATGGATTTTGTAACGGGATTACCAAGTACTCAGCGTGGGCATAATGCTATTTGGGTGATTGTGGACAGGCTGACTAAATCGGCACATTTTATTCCGATTGACATCAGTTTTTCTTTGGAACGGTTAGCTGAGATCTATATCAGTGTGGTTGTGAAATTGCATGGGATTCCATTGAGCATTGTTTCTGATCGAGATCCTAGGTTTACATTGAGATTTTGGGAAAGTTTACAGAAGGCTTTGGGTTCTAGATTGAGGTTGAGTTCGGCTTATCATCCGCAGACAGATGGTCAGACCGAAAGAACGATTCAGTCTTTGGAGGATTTGTTGAGAGCGTGTGTTTTGGAACAAGGTGGTGCGTGGGACGGTTATCTTGCTTTGATTGAGTTCACGTATAATAACAGTTTCCATTCTAGTATTGGAATGGCACCTTTTGAGGCTTTATATGGGCGAATATGTCGAACGCCGTTGTGTTGGCACGAAACAGGTGAAAGTTCTGTGGTTGGACCGGAATTAGTGCAACAGACGACGGAAAAGGTAAAGGTTATTCGTGAGAAAATGAAGGCTTCTCAGGATAGACAAAAGAGTTATCATGATCGGAGACGTAAGAATCTTGAGTTTCAAGAGGGTGATCACGTATTTCTGAGGGTTACGCCGGGGTAACAGGTGTTGGTCGTGCTTTGAAATCTAAGAAGCATACTTCTCGATTTATTGGTCCTTACCAGATATCTGCGAGAGTGGGTGCTGTAGCGTATCGTGTGGCGTTACCGCCGAATCTGTCAAATTTGCATGACGTTTTTCATGTTTCACAGCTTCGGAAGTATGTTCCGGACCCTTCACATGTGATTCCAATGGACGAGGTTGAGGTAAGAGATAACCTTACGGTCGAGACTTTACCGGTTAGTATTTTGGATCGCGAGGCGAAGCGGTTGAGGGGTAAAGAGATTGCACTTATGAAAGTGGCGTGGGGAGGCGCTGCTGAGGGTAATTTGACGTGGGAATTGGAGAGTAGGATGCAAGAGTCGTATCCGGAGTTGTTTGTATCAGGTAAGATTTTCGAGGACGAAAATTTCTAAGTGGGGGAGAATTGTAACGCCCCATTTTGCTAATTTTGTTTTATTGAGTCTTTTTGGATTATTTTATTATTATTTTATTGTATTTTTGACTTTTATGTGAAAATGTGTTATTTTTCGTCGTGAATATATTTTATCGCGTTTTGGGATCGTTTATGAGATATTTGAGTGTGGGGGTATTTTGGTATTTTCCCACTTATTTTTATTAAGTTAGTAAGAAAAGAAAATGGAAAAGAAAAGGGAAAGAAAAATAGAGAGAAAGAAAGAAGAAAGAAGGAAAAAGAGAGGAAAAGAGGGGAAGAGAGAAAATTGAAAAAAGTGTGGAAAAATCATCAAGAGCAAGTTCTAGAATCGAATTAAATCGGGTAAGGGTGCGAAACTCGATTATATTATACTTGTGTATGGTTATGTATGTGTGTGTGTGTGTTTTGGTGGTGTTTTATAGCTTTTGATTTTAGGTCGGATTGTGAGAATCGATGGTTTAACGGTTGGAAATCGATGTAAAGGTGGTAGTTTGTTTGTTGACATGATTAGAATAGGTTCTGATTGAAATATGTTGATTTGGAAATGGTTTGGGTTGGAAAATATCATTTTTGGGTTTCCAACAGCGCTGAAGGATTCTGAGTTTTCGCAGGTTCGCCTAGCGAACCATTCAGCGAAGGGTAGCGAAGGTTCGCTACGGGTATTCGCCTAGCGAAGGCGTGAGCGAAGGTTCGCTAGAGTGTTCGCCTAGCGAACTTTGGGTGTTTTTGGCTCTGTTTGGTTCTGACTTGGTTCGCCAAGTGCTCGCCTAGCGAACTTTGTGTCTGTTTCTAGCTAACAGTTGGTTCGCTGGAACATTCGCCTAGCGAAGGAGCTAGCGAATGCTCGCGAGGGATGTTCGCCTAGCGAAGCAGCTAGCGAAGGCTCGCGAGGGAGGTTCGCCCAGCGAACAGTGTTGTTCGTGTAATTTTGTTTTCTGCATAACTTTTGATCTGTGATTCGGTTTGAGGCGTGGTTTGATGCGTTGGAAAGCCATTGAGCTGTACTTTCTTATTATGATGGTTTAGAATTTGTTGGCCGATTTTATTTTGTCGGTAAATGTGAATAGTGTCAATGGTCGACTTTTGTCGTTTTAATGGTGCATAATTGTCATGTATTATGCTATATGTTTGTGCTTTGGATAAGTATGCCTTATATGCTGTTGTGAGGATAAGTTGTGGCCGAAAGGAAAGAAATGCTAAGTGTTGTATTTGATGATTTATGCATGATTATGAATGTGTGCATGGATGCAATGTGAGTGTCATGAGTCATTGTATGCCAAGCATCATAATGTGCATTGTGGAAACGTCCTGAGTGACGGTTTGATTCCTGAGGGAATATGCTACCATCGTGTGCCTCGAAAATATGAGGTGATGCCTGAGGACTTATAGCGATGGGTATAGAGGATTGTGGGCTCCTTCGGAGACTTAAAGCAATCCTTAACGTCGTGTGCCTCAAAAATATGAGGCGATGCCTGAGGACCTAAAGCGACGGGTGAACATCGTAGGCCCGACGGGGAGTTACTTGAGATTCTCAGTAACGAGCGATGGTTCCAATAGTTCCTGAGTGGACTAATGACGTGACATGACATGACAAAGGAAGTCGGTACCGCATGGCATGTGCATAGAGTCGTTGTGTCGATCTATGTGCATTTGCATTCATCATGAGTCATTTGTGCATGGAATTGTGAATGTGATTAATGAAATGGAATATGTGTGATTGTATTGTGAATGATTGATGTGCAGTGGTAATTGATACGTGTGAATGGTACTGTGTGTTGTTATAAGTTATCTGTGTGCTTTGGTGGTGAGAATATGTCATTTGTGCATTTTGTGTTAATATATAATCTTATGCAATTATATTATGGTTGTTTTTCTCACCCTTCTGCTGTTTTATAACGCTCTATGAGGCGTTGCAGATTAGAGCTGCTGGAGGTAATCCTTTTTGCGAAGCGTTGCGTCTTCATTATTTTGGTCGGTCGGCTCTGATATGTGACTCCGGGTAGCATAGGGTGGCCGTTTGTGATTGTTTTGTATATCTGATGATATATTTTGGTTGTACAGTTATAACTTGATGTATGACAGCCAAGTTTGTATGTATATATGTATATGTGTTATTCAGATTTTAGATCTTTCCACTTTAATTCTAATTTCTGAAAAGTGGGTGTAAGGAACGAAGTTTCCTCTGTATGATTGTTACCCCACGTTGCATATCTAAATGAGCAGGTGTTGCATGTTAGGTGTATGTTTGGTTACAATTGATGTGATTCCTCCCTTTCTATGCCATGATGTTTCAAATATACTCTGATCAATTTTCGAATTTTCTTTTTGCCGCTATAATTGCTTGTTAATTGGGGGTATAGATTGGGGGCGTCACAGTTTTACCTCTCTTTTGTCTACTGAGCCAAGCTTTAGAAGCTTTTTGTGCAATAGCTACATCATCAGTCATATGGAAATACAAAGATTCTTCCAAATCTTTTTCAGATGGAGGTTCTTTCAGAGCGTACGCAAACTGCCTGATAGCCAAAGACGGGTTGTAGTTAATACCTATTTTTCTTCCGATTAAGGGTACATTGGGATACTTGCCACAGCTATGCAAAATGTCAGTCCCCAATAAACCCTTATCCACCTAAAGAATATCTTTAGCAGCTAGGCCCATCAGACGCTTACTCCAATCTAGAGAAGTCTTTGAATCCACAAAAGCACCTGACCGGGGTAAACGGCTTGCAAACCACTTGTAAAAAAGAGATGCACAACAACAAACCACCCCACCTCGTCTTTTCTCATTCCTGTTGTACAGGGCGTAGTGAAGATCACCTAACAAAGTCAGTACCGGATTCTGAGCTGTAAATATCTGAATAGCATCCGTATCGACAAACTCAGACTCATTAGGGAATAACACAATGCCATATATACAGAGAGCCAATATTGCATTGAAAGCTATCCACCTCTTCTCCTTAGCTTCCTCTCGAGCCCTCTTTACCAAGTACTCCAAGTGATAGCCTCAGAATTTTCCCTTCTTATAAATGTCAGCCTCCAATGTCGATTTGCTCAAATAAAGAGCCTCAGCCAGCGCTTGGAAATCACAGTCTCCTTGGGAACCACAGAAAGGAACACCTTCTTTGACGGGAATCCTCAAAATGTTGGAGTACTCTTCCAGAGTGGGAACCAATACATAATCTGGCATCACAAAGCACCTCAAGGAAGGATCATAGAACTGCATCAAGGTGTGTAATCCATTGTATTCATACTCACCGAGGCTCCGAACCAGGGATAATATCCAACCATACTTCTCTTTAAAGACTCCCAATATTTCTGGACCTGCTATGTTCTGTAAACTGTCCAACGGACCAAGCGTGAGCTTCGGGAACTTGTAGACGATGATATGCTTCTTACCCCTCTTAGTGTCCATCCCTATGAACGCCCTCTGACTGGAATCAAAAGACTAGATACTACCTGGAAATGTAAAAACATGAATGTCAGAAAAATGGAATGCAATGCGAAGCATGGGATCAAGGTATCCATACGAACTGGCTGCACTGTACTGACTGAACAAATCAAGGCTCTGTACCAAAACCCAGAACAAAAGTAACCATAGTGATAAAACTAGAAAACCAGGTAGGTGGAAGGTCAAAGTCACCTGCAAACCTGCAAACACCCATCCCCTCTCACATGTGGGTTCTAGAAAACGGGATCCTCAGTCTCAGATTCTTGATTTGAGAAGCAATAGTACATTCATCCCTCAGGGTACAATACTATCACCAAACAAAGAGGTCGTCCACTGATTCCCCCCAAAAAAGGGTCATCCTATAGCAAGTTCCCAGCATTGGGTCCTCGGGTCGAGAGTCGTAATGGATTTGCCATTTCTGGTCTGCCATTATCGTTCTCGGGAGGAGTGTCGTTACTGAGTCCTCGGGAATGGTCACCAGAGTCGACAGTTCCTCAAGAGAATAACTACTGGCCTATATCAATATACAGTAGCAGATATCTCCCGATAGAACCTCGTCTGATTGTGGGGATCGTGATCACCCGTACGTGGTCAACACCACAGGAGCGTCACGCCTGCCCACGCTAATACCTATGTGTATGCTCAAGCCTGGGTAGTGGGCTTATCTCTCAGAACCTCCCAACCTGCCAGACAGAAAACCAGCACAGCGCAGCACAGTCCTGCATAATAATGAAATGCAATGCAATAAATGCGGTAAAACAGTAAAGCAGTAATACAGTAATATACAACAAAATAAAGCACAACAGTAAACACCCAATGAAATAAAAACAAACAAGCGCTAGGATTGACTCGTAAAAGGGAATGGACCAGCAAGAGGTCAACTTGTCCCCAGCAGAGTCGCCAGTTGTCGCTCCCGAGGATTTGCATCCATGGTACAAATACGAAAGTGGCGTGGAAAACAGAGTCGCCAGCAATGTGTATTTATCCCAAGAGAGGGAAAGGAAACACTGCGTAAACCCGAGGGAAGGGAAAGAGCATGGTCTCACGACCAAGAGAAACGGGTAAGGGAGTCGGTTACGCGAAGGGAAGGTGTTAGCACCCCACACGTCCATCGTACTCGACGGGATCCACGCTTGTTATCTCGATCAAAGGGTGTCGTCATCTGGAGCTCCACTTCTACTGGAAAGGAGAAGAAATGGGAACGGAAAAGAATGAAGAAACGAAGAAGAAAAGAAAAAGAAGTGACTCGATAGGACATCATTCGTCCTACGCCTACGTACTCCCTCGTGCAATGGGAAAGTCAGAGTCAACGTAGTTCGGACACGAATTAGAGGGGGAGGTTGCTCGCCAAGACATCGTCGTCTTGTGCCTACGTATCCTCAATCGGACTAGAGAGAGGAAATTAGAGCAGTCGTAGTTCGACCAAACGAGGTCGGTGTTTTTTATGAGCGACGTTAGTTTTGCATCCGGCAGTTAGGGTCGATGCCTGTTTGCGATGAGACGGAAAATAACGTGCTCTTTTCTGAAAATAGGTTTGAAACTTAACAATTCCCGAAGGATGAAAAGGTTTTGAATTTTTTTTGTATTTTTTAAGATAGAAGTGGTTTGAAGTTAGTTCATAACTTGCATTGCACCCAAGTCTGTAACATAGGAACGAATACTTCGCGCATCGTCCCCAACAGGACGTACACTAAGTACCCTAGAAGAATGAAGGGAGACCCCTAATACTTCACTTCCCATATGTAAGGCTCATGCGCAATACATGTTAATCCTTTATTAAGTGTTTTAAGATTGTTATGAGACGAGAAGAGAAGACTCAAAGGAAAAGAAAACACTAAGCGGAAACTAAATGTTCCTAATGTTATCATGCAAAGGTGGCCCTATAGTTGAGTTTGAAAGGGGAAAAATCTACCTAAGTTAGCATGCAAAAGGAATCCTAATGCTAATCCTACTCCAAGCTTAATCGAAAATTAAGTTGGACTAGGTAGCACTAAGGGAGTGAATCCAAGACTTAAACAAGTCTTGAGATCCGTGGGAAGAGAAAGAGTGAAAGAGATGAAGAAGAATGAGAGGTACAAGATGAGAAATAAGATGGGGAAGCAAGCACATCATACACATCATATCCAATTCATATAATTAATCATGCTTCAAAAGATCACACAAGAAAACTCAAGTAAGCAAGTAAAAGCAAACAAGAAAGGATGCAAGCAAACTTGCATAAGAAGCACAATTAAACATCATTAAACCTCACACGAAGATGACATGAATAAGGTAAGATGAAAGTAGATCCAAGTCAGAATTCAAGTCATGCCAAAGGTCAATCAATTCACACATTATAAAATGGCATCAAGAGCATCAAGTATGTATCTCAACAACACTCAAACAATTAGCAACAAATAACTCATGTACAACATAACTTCAAGTGATCAAACAAAGTGAAATCTAGGCATGAAAGCAAATGGCAGCAAGGTGAACATGTATATCAATTCAAAGATCAACTCATGAATATCAAGAATAAGCAACAAGAATCACATTCAAAACATGCTCCACAATTATGCAAACATCCATTTCAAACACCTATGCAAACAACACATGATAAAGTGAAGCAAGAAACAAGATATGATCACACAATGGATCCAAAATCAAAAGGATCAGAACCTTAAACATGTAATTCAAATCAAACAAAAGTCCTCAAGCATTGATTGGATCATACAAGAAAACATCTCACAAGATTAGGTCAAGCACACCAAAGGAAACAAGTCAAAACATTGTCAACTTATAAAATCAAGAACAAATAGGAAAATGGACAAATGAGGATGAATCCAAAGCCAAAAACAAGATAGGACAGTACACGATCATACCAAATAATCATCTCAAGCATCACTCAATCACAAGTAATCAAAAGCATCCAAACTAGGTCAAATATCCAAGCATGCTTCAATCAAATTCAAACCACAAGTAGGCCTCAACCAAAAATAGCAAAGTGGTCCAATAAATTCCCAAAAAATAATCAAAGGCGAGTCTAAACATCCAATTAACATGTACAAAAAGATTGGAATAGAAATAGCTCAAAAGCATATTCAAAAGTGCTCCACAAGTCAAGATATGCACATAATCAAGCAAGGATCGAGGGTCCACAAAAGATGAATGGCAAGTCACCTTAAGTAACTCAAACCATCCCTAAACCAGCAACAAAATACCCTCATATGATCCCCCACGAGTAACCAAAGTATTTATTTCAACAAATGAGTAAAAGTCAAGAAAATGCCTAACCCTAAATGAAGGGTATCATTGGAAACACATCCACAAAATAATTCCAAATAAAATAGGAAAAAGAAATTAAAAATAAAATTAAAAAAAATGAAAAATAACATAAGACATTAAATATTCAGAAAAGTATCTTTTGGTATTTTTATAATTATTTTAACAATTAAAAATAAAATGAAACGAAACAAATAAAAACAAAATGAAGTAAAAAGAAGAACAAGCAGAGGGGATGCAATAGCAAAAGGAACCCTGAACAGATTCAGGTTACACGTGCATTTGGGCCTTGGATACGGGGGTCTGAAAAGTACAAACACTAAGCCCAACTCTTAATTATTAGAAAAAACTAGAGCCAAAACATGAAACACATCGTTTGAATAAGTGAATAGTACACGCTGGCTTTTCAAAATGCAGACCCGATTACCATTGGCTGGTCAACCAGTCAACATTCTGCCACATCAGATGTCGGAGCCCTAGCTCCGGTCATCTTCTCCGGGAGGCTCACCGGAGTTCAGAAATAAAACAAACCAAAATGCATAAAAAAGGACGCCATCTTGTAGGGTTTTTCATGCTGATACCAAATCCACACTAAAAAACGATTTTCAAACACATTAACACCATGAATCGAAGCAAACAAGAAAATATGTCCAAACTGAAATCTCATAAAAACAAAACAACGAGCATTCAAATAGTGCCTACATAGTTATAGGACTTCAGAATAACCAGCAACAAGTTCAAAACACGTTCAACATGAGAGAACCAGTTCAAAGAGATTACCTAACGGAGCTGCTCCGTTGGCCCTTGTTTTGGCGTGTAAATGAAGGAAAAAGAAACCCAGAACTCCTCCTTAGACCTCAAAGATGATAAATCAAGTACTAAAATAGAATGAAGCCTTGGAGATATTGAGATTCGAAAATATGAGATTCTTGAGAAAAATGAAGCTCTGCGGATCTGATCTTTAGCAAAAAATAAGAGTGACCTCTCTTTTAGGGTTTGTGTCACTTATATATGATGGGTGGAGGAGTTTTTAAAGGCCCAAAGTGGAGGAATGAAGTGGTTTCACATTTTTTTCCAAAAAACCTTAAATGATGTACATACGGATTTTTCTTGTGGGAGGGTGTTTGTAGTAGTTTTGTGGGTTGTTTGCTGAGTAAAAATCATCACCAGGGCCTTTGTGAAATGGATGGTGCGTGTAGCAAGTTGTGTTTACGCATTTCCAAACTTGGTCATAAGAAAAGGAGTATAGCACATGGAAGGTACATGCTATGTTTGGCTATTTTGGCATGGTTTATTGACAAGAGAAATGATACCAATTATGCATGGGGAGGTAGCCATAAAGATATACCATGAGCCATCAAATGGTGCACCAAAAAAAAATCCAACCCGTGCCCACCAACTCCAAGGACCAAAACTTGATGAATTCAAACTAAATTCAAACAAATTTGTGCTTAAGAGAGACTAGGGAATGTAATGAACAAAATTCATGTTGGCAACAACTCTCAATAAGGTTTGGAAAATGACGGAAAATGACCATAAACATTGGCTCCCAAAACTAGTTTGTGCTTGCCTTGCCATTTAAGTCATGACACGCCATTTGAGCAGCTTGAAGGCATCACTTTTGCACTTCCATAACTTGGTCCATACTTGACCAAATGATGTATTTTTGAGCTTAATGGAAACTAGGAAGAACATGGAACAAGTTTGGTGTTGAAAAGAAATGGAAATGATGCTTGGAAGTCACCTAAAAATGGGCATGAAGATTGGTACTTGGATCTGACCCAAAATGACTTAGACAAATTCTAAGTTACCAAACTTTACAACTTGAAATCTCCAACTTTGGAATACCATAACTCTCTCAAAAAAAATTCAAATGACATGGTTATTGTGTCCATTTTGAAGGGAAAGTTTCATACTACAACTTTCATGTGGAAGAGATTTTGAAATGAGGCCTTGAACATGGTGAAAAATGGCTTAGAAAGTGATTAAAAACTTACTAAAAATAGTAAGTTTCTAAAAACCTAAATTTCCAATTTTAGTAACTTTTCACAATTCTTGATTTTTGATGAATCTTTGCACATTCCTTGACCAAATCTTGTCCATTGATCACATATGACTTAAAAATCAAAATGTTGACCTCAAAAAGTCAGGACTTGACTTTTTCACTGCACAGTTGACTTTATTCTCATTTCTCCTGATTTTCAATCTTCTGATCAATTGAAACCCTTTTGAACCAATTTGATGGACAATCCTCCATTCCTAGACACTTAGGGACATGAGGAATACCATGGAATCAAGTCTTGCCCAAAAAAATCAGAAATAAACTGATTTGATGGCAAACCCTAATTTTGGTGCCCTCAGTCTAGGAGGAATCAGCACATCCTCCAAATCCAAATTCCTCTTAGTATGATGTGTACCCTCTCAAACAATGATGAGATGTGCCATTTGGTGATGATAAAAACTAAAAGATCTTGCTCATTGGGGTGTTAGACTCAAGAATCTCAAAAACCCTAATCTGAGCAATCATGCTAGGAGAGTGTGATTCACTTGAAATTTCTTGTCAATTGTGATCTTTTGATGAGGTAATGAACAAATTAAGATACCTTGAGGCCCAAGGCTCCTTTGTGGCTCAACTAGTGATAGTATCAAGAAGCTTCCTTTCCCTTAGCTTCTAAGACAGGGCATATGAGCTTTGCTTGAAACCCTGGAAAACATCTTCTTCTTGTGAATGAGGTTAGATACCTTGATCCTATGCTAAGAACCAATGATATGCAATGATAATGCAAGAATGAAATGAAACATAAGCCAGTTAGTGCTAAAAGTAAGAGGGCAAATTTTGAGGTGTTACAGTACCACGAACTACAGGGTTTTGATCATACATTGCACATCGTGGGTATGTAGGCATGAGGCGATAAGTCTCTCCAAACACAAAAATATAAAAAAGTAATTCTCCTCTCATCTCCACAATCTCTTTCAAGCAAACCATTTTCAAACCAAAAAGCGGTAGATATTTCAAAGGGTTCCTATAGAGTACTATAGACGTTTTGGGTGCTCACACCTTCCCATTGTGTAACCAACCCCCTTACACATTCTCTGTTTGTTCTTGTTGTCTTAGAACTCCTTAGGTTTTGTTCGCTCTTTTTCCTTTCCTCTTTTTTGGATAAAATAAAAGTGCGGTGGCGACTCTTGTTTTTTTAGCTAAGTTAATCAATAGCTTACGCTCACAAATTTCCCCGCTACACCATCCTTGAAGCCATGACGATCAATCTGTCACCTAACTGATGTTCGTCATCTTATCCCGATGTAGTGACAGTTGGCCCATCACGAAGGTGATGCCTGTCACCACTGTGCAGAGTGCAACTTTATGTGTTTTCTCCATTGTAGCACTTTTGAAACTCTGATTTCAATTCAAAAAAGCTCAAAACTCATAGCAAACCATCATATATCACATATACAACATTAAATACATCAATTTCTCACATATTAATCATTTATATCATCGATTGGCCACAAAACCATTAACATGTTCATCAATTTAAAACATATCAACATGGACATAAAAACCCATATTTGCATATGCAATTTCATATGAATATCAGACACCAATACAACACGAAATTCACAACATATCACAATAATCAAGGGAGGTTTTGCACAAACCATCTCAAGATTCAAGAATTTCATCAATGGAAGAAAAATAGAAAGAAAAGGGAAAGAGGACAAGGAATCATTTATATCCTTTATGCCTAAATAAATCCATATTATGAACAGTCCTGCCCCATTACCTTGAATTCGCAACAAACATGAAGTTTTGGCTATGTAGGTTATCTCTTCTCCTTCAAAAAGCTCTCATAGGGTTTCTCTTTTTTTTTTTTTGCCTCTTTTCACTAGAAACACGTACTAACCAAATTTTCTCTAAACTTTTCTATTTGAATAAAAAAAATCATAATTTCCATTTTATTTTAATTAATTCCACAAATTCCCCTCAACTCTCATCAATTCCACCACCTCCCTATTTTCATTATAATTCTATTTTTTCTCCCCATAACTAAATATCTCACACTTCTCTATTATTTTAAATAAAAAAATTATAATTAAATTATAATTAATTATTATGCTATACTTCCACACTTCTACATCATGTTAAATCTCATAAATCTCTATTCCAAATTCAACAACTTAAATAAAACTATTAAATAAGTAAAAAATACTCTAAAACTCAATTAAATAAAATAATAAAAAAATTGGGGTGTTACATAGGGGGTCTACCCGTGATCAATTTGGCTTGGTGAATGGGTTATCTCATACCCGATATGATGGTTAAGCATTGGTGGCGTTCCTTGATAGGCCCGCCTCTTTGACTTCCATAGAAGGAGTGAGAGTTTCTCTTCTTGTCTAGTTTTTCCTTTGGATCAAGAATGTTGAGTGGTAGTCAGAGGGTGCTACCGACCAGTCTCCTTACAAGTGGAGTCAGGGGTACCTTTCTTCGGGCATGCTTGGAGAACCTCCGCTCTTTGATCTGGTATGAGGAGACCCCGGTGCATCAAATGAAATCCTCTGGTGTCGATACTAGATTGGCGCTCTATATTAACTATGAACTTGTAGTATATGGGCATTATCAACTATAAACTTGTGATATCTTATGATGTCACCACGGTAAGCACCCAGGTAGTAGGGGGAAATACAAGAGAAGTTAGATAGGAGGAATGATTCTGACCCCAACGTAACCCTATATTTGGATCTAGGATTCTTCCTCTTGTTATTTTGTGGAGCCCCGAGGGGAATAAGAGATATAGATTTTGAATAATTGGAGCAGAAACGATGATTGAATGAATCAACAACGACAAATTAATGTGTTCGCTTGTGTTATGTGTTTGTTTTTGTTATTTATGAGCTCATACCCATACTCATCCAAAGAAAAACGATTCCTTCTTTAGAGTAGGATTGCTCATATCATGCCAATCTGTCTGGGCGTGTCCTGGGGGAAGAACCGGTGACTCTAGTGTGGTATATACTCGACGTGCCTTTATTGATTTTGCCCCCAATATAATCGTTTACTGGGGCACTCTTTGTTCTGACCAGCAATGTGAGGAAAAACATCGCCTGGAAGAAAGTGTTTGTAGTCTGATGCTTCAGCAGGATACGTACCCAAAGGAAACACAAATACCTTCCACCTCACTTACCAAGATAAGGAACACTTTGCTCCCATTGGTCTCCTTGGTTCTCTTGCCATCCACATGATTCTTCAGGCAAGGAATGTTGCAAGGAAGGACAAGTCTTTAGTCTCTGCTCGGGATACTTTGAAGTCCACTTAGACGTTTCTTTGAGAAACTCAGAGAGAGTTAAAGTCTCAGGGCCTTGATAATGCTTCTTTGACTCAACATTTGGATGATTGTATGTCTGCCAGCCTTGGGGTGGTTTTACAGTCTTTTGAGAATGCTTTACCGCAAGTGAAGCATTTTCAACATCCCCTGCATGTTTTGAGGGAGTAAGTTTGACAATATCAAATGCTCAAAGTGGGGAGGTCGTCTCCCTGCTGAGGTAGCCCTACATTTTTTTTTTTTTTTTTGCGTGTACTCTATGTAAAGTGCCTTTGTAATGGAAAAGTATATCTACACATATTCGTAATGAAGTGGTTTTTTTTACCTATATGAGGTATATTTGTATGATCATAAGTGTTTATCTCTAGATGTTGTGCAAACTTATGAGGTCTTCCCTCGAATTTTATTGAACGTCTATAGAGTCATTTTTTCCAAAGGTTGGCTCCCCTTCCCCCGCCCAGGTGAAAACCTGGTCCATGGTCGACATAAGCTTAACCCACCATGGCCTCTGGAGTGCGTAGCTTCTAGAGGAGGATGTGTCGTTATTTCCTGTGGGGAATTGATTAATGTAGTCACACATGCGAGGCATTTACGACAACACCCCTGAATTTCTGTGTGCATGATTTGCAATGTGGGGAACTTATTTCTATAGTCGCATGTGCGAAGCGTTTGTGATAACACCCCTGACTATGGGAAATTGCTTGTTATAGTCGCACGCGCTAGGCATTTGCAACAACACCCCTACATATTTTTGTCATAACTTTGTACTGTGAATTGATTGTTGTAGCCACACATGCGAGACATTTATGACAACAATACATCCCTGAGTGTGGGGAATTTATTATTGTAGTTGCACGCGTGATGCGTTTGCGATAGCACCCCTGAATTTCTTTGTGCATGTTTTGCATTGTAGGGAATTAATTATTGTAGTTGCACGTGCGAAGTGTTTGCGACATCACCCCTCTGGGTATCGATTCTGTAGGTCGTCACCCGAATTCCCTGTTACTATGCACAACCACAAGGAAATGAATATTTCAAAATTTGTCACATTTCATTCATAATTGATAGTTACTCGTGTATATGAGGAGAGTGATTATACAGACATAACATTTAGTACAAATAGGAAAGAAAACATAACCAGATGGGCTAACCTCCGCTTATTTTTCGTGTTTGCCTCTTGGATTTCTCATCCACATTTTAGGGGATGAATGTTCATGCTTATGAGCTGGACGATTAGGGAACCCACATTAATTTCCATGGCCACGCCTTCTCCTTGGTCTCTCTGGAGTATTTGATAGATTTTATTTGCTCATTCGAGGTTGGGATTGATGGTGACTGATTCTCCTTGAAGATTATGGTACTTGAGTTTAAGATGTACCAATGAGGCTACATCGTCCAGAGTGGCTGCTAAGGGTCTTCCCACAATGCAATTGTAGACACTTTTGCTGTAATACCTGCATATAATATATGTTTAGAATAATTCATATTATACATGGTCGCAAATTTGGTACTGAAATATGTAAGAACAAGATTTGTTCATGACATATTCTCTTTTAGTTTTGATGATAACAAAAGTATTGAAAGAGCAATGGTTTATTTGATGTGTGTTTTATTTATGCAGGTTCTTGTTCTCATACATAAATAATCAGAATTTGTTTTACTTAGACACACTTGGGAGTTGCTTCAGTGCTAGCTTCTGGTGGCAGAGTTTAAAGAATAATTGCTAGTGTGGCTTGGCGCAGACTCTAAGCTGAAGGCCTCATCATTCAGACGAGTTACTACACTTGGTAATTGTATATCAGCATCTGGTACCATTCAGAGTTGGTGATAAAGTTATCATTGTCCGTACTACAGAAAGCAAGTTGTATTATTTTATCAGCTTGTCAGCTAGATTCTACAAGATTGCAAAGCTCAAGAAAGGTTGACATGCTCTACGGATATATGCTCTCAACGACTCTATCACTACAGAACCTCTTAAAGAATTAAAGGTTAAACACGTTACACACTGGATTCAAAATCTGCTGTGTATCCTTCTTCAATGGCTCTTGTACTATGGAGTAAAGGCAAAGACACTTGATCAAGTTACCTCTTCAACGACTAGTTTCTCCAAAGGCTATAAATATGGCTGAAGATTCAAGTTTGAATCTTAACAAGGATTCTCTAGAAGAAGGAGTAGCAAGATTAAGCAATTATCAACTCTATTATAATATGTAGGTTTTCTATTATTGGTTGTAATTGTAAGAGCCTTAATATTTTTTACCATTGAATATCTTAGAAATCTTAAGTGCTTTAGGTCTTTGATATGGTGATTTCCCGTACCTCTGATGCTTGTATCATGTACACCTTGTTCTCTATTCTTCTGAGCCTTCAGTATTTTAGGTCAAGTCTCTTGCTATGTGCTTAAGCAGAAGTCTTGTCTCATTGGGATTCAAGCAACAAGTCTTGAGCCAAGATGCTTAAGCCACGTAAGTCTCATTACTTAAGTGCTTGAGTCGTGAAAGTCTTATTCAGCTAGTCTGATTGAGCAAGGGAAAGTCTCCGTCTGAGGGGCGTGAACAGGAAGTCTCAAGTGCTGCTTGAGTAAGGAATCTCAGTCTGGAATTCCAGAAGAGCAGGTGGCTTGGTTAGGGGATGTGAGTAGAAGTCTTAGACATGTGCTCTAAGAAAGGGTAAGTCTCAACCAGAATACCTTTGGAGTAGTTGGCTCGGTCAGAAGGTGTGAGCAAGGAAAGTCTTAGACATGTACTCTAAGTAAGAGAGTCTCAGACAGTTGGTCTGAGCAAGTGTAAAAGACTTATGCCGAAGCATAAGTGATTGTAATCATGAAGTGGTTATAATGAAAATCTATTGTGAGACAAGGGGACTGGAGTACTCTCAGTTAAGGGAGGAACCAGGATAAATCTTTTGTGTCTTCTGCTGTTATTTGTTTACTTTTGTTATATCCGTTGCCAATGAATTAAAACAGAAACTGAACACCAATTATGATTCTGAAACTCTGATCAGAAGCTAAATTAAAGAAAACGCGAAACACAATTTAACCCCTTTCTTGTGTACTTTTCACACCTTCAAAATATACATAAGTTCCTAGTGACACATTATACATATTACATGTCCAAAATACAAAAAGTGGCATAAATATATATAAGATTTCCAAAATAGCTAAGAACTAGATCATATCAATGATCTCAAAATGGAGTCTTCGCAGCGGAAAAGCCATCCCAAAAGCTAAGACAAGTAAGGATATCAAACTGCTTTACCCTTACCCTTCACAGAACTGGAACCACCTGAAAAATAATCAACAACATGGGGTGAGATAATAATCCCAGTGGGTTCCCTATCTCATGGATTCTCTCAGCTTTACATGGTTCTAACCAATCTTAACTCAAGTCAAAAAGGGAAGGGACAAGACTTGAGTTCATAACTTCACACTATATGGAAACATGTTGCTTGAGTTCAACAACTCAAACTATCACTAATCAGAAAACTATACCAAGGCATCCCCTTTTTCCCGCCCTCTCCTACGTATAGAACTATCGGCACGGGTCATGGATCCTTATAGCATACTTCGACTTCATGAGCATTTTAAGCTCCTCTATAAGACTTTAACCCACTTGGTTGAACATATGGAACTTAAACCCGCTTGGTTGCACATATGGGACTTTAACCCACTTGGTTGCACATATGGAACTTTAACCCACTTAGTTGCACATATGGGACTTTAACCCACTTGGTTGGATGCGAAGTATCGGTGCCTTCATCCCAATCTTACCCTATACGAGTATCAATACTTGGAATGGCACAATTAAGAATTCTTTCTGACTACATGATCTCACACACAAGTGTGATTATATTCGACAATCACAAGGCCACATATGCCTTATTCTCAAAGTAACACAAAACCAACACATGTTTCATATAATGTCTCAACTCTCCACTAGACAACTACTTGTCAAGGATGCACATCTAGGCATCAAATGCACAAGCATTGTCATCTAGTTATCTATCAACTCCTAGTTATATCCCTAGGTCATTCCATTGGATTGTGATAAGTTTTCCTCACTTTTCTTAATTTTTTTAATCATATAACCATCATTTAGTCAATCCACCAATCCACAAATACACATGCATACTACTCATCACAATCAATGTAAACAATATATAGTAACCACAAACGTGTATGTGAAACAACCATGCAAGCATCAAAACAAATTAGGAAAAACACTTCCAGGTTCCCTGTGCGAGGGCCAGGCGAGACCCCTTCGCCTTGGGTTCGATATACGAACTTTGGGCGATGCAGGAAAAATAATGGCAGTGGCAAAAGTCCTCAGTGTTCGTTGTGCGAATGTCCGCCTTCGTCTCGCTTTCGCTTATAGTGCAAGCATAGCAGACTGTCACGTTCGCCTGCAGTTCGCTAGAGCTCGCAGTGCAAGCCCTGTAATTTCTGCAATCTGTCTAGCATAATAGGACAGTCTCAAGGGGTTTTTAAACCCCACTCTTACCCAAACTTAATCCATCAATAATGTTAACATATTCACACATGAAACAACATTTTAAACCATAATCTCACATCAATATCATGAATATAACATGAATCATATATTTTCCATGGAAATGGAAGAAGAACACCATAACCTAACTTTTTCCATTCTATCCAAATACTCTAACCTTGAGTTTATACTTAGAACCCACCTCTAGAAGAAGAAGAAGAAGTTGTTGATGATGAAGATGAGATGATTTGATGATGAATATGAAGTTTCCTATTCCTCTAGGGGTTTTTTCCTCGTCTCCCTTCTTTCTCTTCTTTCTCTCTATTTTTCTTTTCCTTTTCTCTTCCTATCTTTTCTTTCCTTTCTTTTCCTTCTTTAATACTTCTCCCACAAAATTGGAACAAAGGCACAAAGTAGTAACATGAGAAGTTAGTAAGACTAACTTGGTTTGATGTCCAAAATTAAGGGTATCCAAAATGTCTCTAATGTACCAATTAATAAAACCTCAGAGTCAGATAATAATAATTAAATCAAATTTGAGCTCATCGATTGCTCTAATTATCTCAATAGATAACTCTCACAGCACACCGGAACCCAGTTGATCACAAATAATATTATTCAGATCATTTTATCAAATACAGGGTATTACATTTGCAAGGGAAGTAGAGGAATTGCAAACTCACTATACGAACAACTGTTGACAGTTCTAGCAAGTGTACTAGTCTCGTCGAAGTAATAAAATGAAATTCGCCTCCATAGGGATTGCGAATTTTAACAAGGTAACTATGTGCGAATTAAAGTAAATAACAGGGGGTTGTCAGAGTTATTTAGTTCAAGAATAAAAACGAGAAATTAATGAAGTTAATTTCAGAAACTAGAGGTGATTAGATATTTTTTGGACTCCCCTACTTCTACTTGTTGATGAACTGTGCATTAATCAAATTTGTAATATGTTAAAGAATTACGACAAATTAACATGGTCACTGCACTCAATTCCTTGGTGTATAACTCTCTAATCTAAATAATAATTCCCTAATTCCTTAGGATAATCCAGAGTTAAATTAGACGTTCTAAGTTTGTTAATTCAAAAACCACAACTTATAATTATCTATTCCTAGTTAATTACTAAGTTGAATAATTGCACTATATCAGATCGGTAGACTAACGATTAGAAATCTCTACTCACCTGATATGAATTCATGCATTCACCAATACATTAAAAGCATTAAGACCAAGAATAATTAAATAATAACAATAACATAAAATTATTAAATTAACATCGAACAACCATATGATCCAACAAGTACAAGAAGGTTTGTCTAAAAAGACTTAATCTAATGAATCTAGCTACTCATAGTAATAGTAACAATTACCATGAGTTTAGATGGAGTGAACATGAAAATCAAGGAAGAATACAGTTTTCAATGGCTTCAAAAATCCTCAAAATCGTCACTTTTGTACACCTAGCCTCACTTTTGTACACCTAGCCATCACTT
This sequence comes from Lathyrus tuberosus, assembly GCA_022829125.1. Taxonomy (NCBI): domain Eukaryota; kingdom Viridiplantae; phylum Streptophyta; class Magnoliopsida; order Fabales; family Fabaceae; genus Lathyrus; species Lathyrus tuberosus. The sequence continues at coordinate 827,841 of JALAZF010000924.1, read as the reverse complement.
TCTCAATCAAATTTGAGACCCTAAAAAAGTCGTCAACATTCTCTATTTAAAGCTGAAAAGTGTGTCAGAATTTGTTGCAACATCACGCCACCATGGGTATCATCGTACCACGATAAGCCTTTGATGGAGCCACGATAGAATGCATTGCGCGCGCGTAAAATCCAGGGGCTGAATTACTTATTTTCTTACCTTTTCTTCAATATTTTCACGAAGTCCCAAATCTTCCACTCTTAGTAGTTTTTCTCTATTCTTCACACTCTGGCTTGACTTTTTCTCATTATTTTAATGCTTTCATCAAAATTTGCTGGTAAAAATCGCATAATGACGGCTGTCATCACAACCCAAAACTTACTCTATTTCTTGTCCTCAAGTAACTTGTTTGCACACTGAACATTTCATCAGAATTAAAATGCTTATCCTTACCAATGATCGTTATAACACCCTACACCCTAAAAACTCCTAATTAATTAAAAAAAAATATAATTTTCATATTTATACAATAAGGGTGTAACACATCTCCCTCAAATAAACATGCTTTTCAAACAAAAACTTTATAGAAATAAATCAGAAATTCAAGTCGTTTTATTTCAACTAAAAACATCTCAACATAATTAAATAAACCCATAAATCTCATAAAATAACAAATAACAAAACTCATCCCGATGTCACACTATTAAAGCGACACTACAGAAAACTAAACTCAAAATAGTAAACATAAATGAGTCGACATTTTACGCCAATCCATTGAACAAGCAAACATCTAGTACTCCTCTACTTGAGTATCTGTAATACCAGCATAACGAACAACACAAAAATAAAAATGGGTTGAGAATAAATTCACAGATGTTATCAGTGTATTGAACAACAAGGATAATTTCAAATAACAAGAACATCACCACAAATGTTAATTCACACCCACAATAAATTACAATGCAAATGAAATTCTATGTGTAACACCCTTCTAATCCCCGCGGAAACATATAATAAATCAGAGTAAATAATCATGCCTTTCACAAAAGGGTGCCACACATATTTTCAAATACATCATACAAAACCTGTCATGCTTATTAATACTTAAGTGATTTCATGCTTTTCAAAAACTATCACATTGGCATGTAGCAGCGGATTCAAGTTACTCATTTTTTACATAAAGAAAGTTTCATGCTCATCATATTCATAATCAATACTTAGGCATGAAAGCTAAACTTCATACAAGTCAAATAACATAAAAGCATAAAGTAGAGTACTTAGTGTATCTCTAAAACATAAATCAAAACGATCCCAATTGTTGCACCCTAAATTTTACCCTCATTTTTCTGCTATTTGTTGCTCTATTATCTTTCTTCATATTTTAATTTAATAATTATCTTAGCTTTTATTTGTTTTATGATTAGGTTAATTTCAATTTGGCCCATTTTATTTTATTTATATTTGAGTTGTTTTATTTTTATTAATTTAAGTTAATCTTAATTTAAGTTAATTTTAATTAACTAGGTTAATTATCCATTTAGTTTCTTCTTAAACCTAGAATTTTAAGTATGTTTGTCATTATTTTCAACAACCATATTGTTAATTTAATTAAGAGAATGTGCCCAAAATAAGCTTACCGTGACCAATTTCATTTTGCAATTTTGGACTCTCATTTCATTACCATGGACCAATGAGAGTTAAGCTTGGTATGTGTTTGACTTTTCAACAATTCCATCAACCAATGAGAGCATGACATGTGACACCAAAGAAACCAAAGAGAACCAAGTTCGTCTCTTCTCTCTCGTTCTTGCTAAAGTTCTGAATGATGAGGAGAAGTTCAACGTACTTTGGATCGATTCAATTCATTGGATTCGTTTCAACCACAATGTCGTTGGCGCGACTTCTCCAATTTGAAATCTCCAAGTCCATTCCTCTTCAAGCTCAGCTGTGTGTTGCACAAAAAGTGGTTCAGAGAAGTTACCAATTCCAGCATACGACCTGCTCCATCTGCGAATCTGTCCACGCTATCTCCAACCTTTGCTCCATTTGGTACCCTTCTCAATAGCATCAATGGAAGAGCTCTGAATCCATTCACAAAGTAATGAGTGTGACCCTGCACATCTGAAAATGCCACAGCGTGTTTATCTCCCAGAATTTGAACAAGTTTGAAATTCAAAAGGAAAACCTAGTTGCTAGCATATGCCCACCAAATGTTTGAGGAATTGACCCAGCCCATGATGCTTCTCATCAACCCAATACCTTGCCTATTTAAAGAAGCTCAACTTCCGTTCTTGGGACACCAACAATTTCTATGAAAACACACTAAATATTGGAGTTCAAAAGAGGGAAGAAAGCAAGGATTGGCATCAAGAATTTGTGGTCAATCCAGAGAGAAGCAAGTTCAGTTGGTAACTTTCTTTTTCCTTTAATTCTAGTATATTCATTAGTTCATGGTATGATTGTTTTAATTTTGTTATGATGGTTGTTGAATGTTTGTCATGGTATGCTTTTCATTTCTTTAAGTCTGTAATGTATGTATGGACTTTATTGTCATCCAAAGTCTGTTTATGTTACTAACATGGAGTGAATATTGCGCATATTGTCTTGATGATACATAGGTTCTTGACTACATTGAATATATGTGATTCCATGCTTGGTATGTCTTTTGGAAATGTTGTTTTTACCATAACCTTGGCTGTGCTATTTTCAGTCTTGTATTAACAGTTGTTGTGAATTTGTTAAATTTTCTCTATTGGTTTTATTTGTTATTGTAAAAGCTTTCTCTGTTTATCATGTCAACCGTATATGAGAGTAAAATGATTGCTTTTTATGTTAACTAAGTTACCATTGCTGGTCTTGTTTGCTTAACATGTTTAAAATGATGTTTGAACCTTTGCTTTGATATAACCGTGTTTTGTTGTATTCATGTTATCTATGAAACCAAATCTGGGTAGCATTCTTTTCTGATTTAACTTGATGACCATATCATTCTTTGCATTACTTCTATTGTTGATGTTTAATCTTGCCCCATGTGTGTGAGTGTCATCTATTTTCCTTTCCTATTATCTCATTTTGTACCTGCTTGGACATTTTCATTGAGACTATCAACTCAGATGCTTTTTGATATCCAGCTTTTGTTTTAATGTCAATACATGTATTCTTAATGTGTATGTTGACTTTGATGTGTTTTTAACTCAATTCCTAAGCTATGCCATTTGTCTATTATTAAATGATGTCTGATTAAATGTTCTTGCTATATGGCATATGCTTTGTTTTTGCCCTAAATATATGTTGTAGTTTAGGAGGCCTTTGGCTATCATTTGGTCACTTACATTGTATTCTGGCCTAAACATTGGTTGATGTACACTATCTTTGAACCTTAGGATGCACTGCAGACTACTCTTTATTATTATTGAACACAACCCTGCTTTACTTTGAGTAAAATATTTTGTGCTGGTTCCTCTGCCCTTTAACCATTAGGATGACTCGTGTCTTTGCTATGTGATTGCTGTGTGAACCATGTTTGATTCTAGCTGCATTATGTTGAAGCATAAGCCTCTGTTTTGCTCATATTTTGTCCATGCTTAATTGACATTTAACTTGAATCTCATTGATTACCATATATGTTTTGAAATGTATGATCATTTGTTTGAGTTCATGTCTTCTGTTACTAGGATTTTAGGACTAAATAAATTTTTTCTTTGAATTTGAAGTTTAATTCGTGTGCTCGTAATCTTGACATGATGTTGAACTTTAACTTACATGTGTCTTGTATGCTACTCATAATGAAACTATGTCTGCTGCTTGTATTAACTTTGGTAACCTATGTCTGTTCTCACTGCCAATGCATAGAATGTCTTTCTCATGTATGTCATTGTTGCACCTGATTTAGATATGTAAATTGTTAAAATTGGTTGTGTCATTGCTGCACCTAATGTCTCTTTGTATGTTAACCAATGTCAAACTTAACATGATAACCTATTACTTGTCTGTCGTTTTTGTCACAAACCAAGAATTTAGAATCCCATTACCTCTTGGTTGTATTTTTATCTTTGCTTAAAGTTGAATTTGCTTGTTGTGTTTGAGAATAATCTGACAGTTTGGACTTGCTAATCTATTGATCCATATCCATTGGTTCTATTTGTATTAATACTGCTATCAAGTGTTGTGCATTGTTGCTTCTAATACATAAGTTGGTTTATATCTAATTGGCATTTGTGTCTGACTGTTAAGCCACTTGGTTCATTATTATGTCATTAAGTGTTGTTTGTTTACCAACTTGCTTTAAACTAGGCCAATAACAAGTCCAGCTTGGTTTACACATGTTTAGTGGAATGCGTGATTTCATTTGTTTGCCCAATTCTCATCTAACTCATCTCTGTCCTTGATTTGTGCTGGTCACTTCATTGGTATTGCTACTGATATGCTACTGTTATCATTTAATTTCATGGCTTGATGTGCTTTTTCCCTTGGATTCATTTGTTAACCATAGTTAATAGCCATACGCATAAGATCTCTTGGTCTTGTGTATTAGATTGTGGATTTCCTTTCACCTGGTTTGTGATTAATATAGTACTGTGTTTGGTTTGGTTGCTATGTCTGTTTTAAATTGGTTTGGTTTTTTTTTTATTTTGAATATATGCGCACAATACATGTTATATATTTATCAAGTCATACTTATCATTGGATGTATTCCCGCCCCAGCGGATGGACTTGTGTGTGTGTTACTATTCCTCTTTGTCGTGCCTATAAGGACTGGGGTTCGATCCCTACCCAGTCCTTTTGTTTTTTTCTTTTGGTTTTCGCTTCCTTAAAATATATATGTCCACTTGCACTTTGTATGCACCACACGCGCGTAGCTCAGATGGTTGGAGTTTTGGACATTGAGGTCCAAGGGCGTGGGTTCAAGCCACACTTGGAGCATTTTTCTCTCTTTTTCACTTAAAACCATTTCCTTTTATTCAAGGTTCATTCAAATAATTTATTTTTTAGAGAAATCTGAATTTCTTTTTAAAACTCCATATTTATTTATCTTAGCAATTTATTTTCTTAATTAATTATCTAAAAAGATTTACGTTTTTTAATGTGAATTTCCACTCTCATTATTTTGATTAAATTATTGAATCTTCATTATAACCTTATTGATCTTTTAATGTTTAACTCATTTTTAATTTATCTTATTATTTGATTGTTGATTTAATTTGTGATTGGTATTGTCTAAACTTAGAATATCATCTTAATTGATCTTTTATTCATGACTATATTTTGACTTATGATGTGTGATATATTTTCTCAAGTTCAATATCTTTGGTTTGTCTTTGTCTAATTGATACCTTGATATTTATCTCATGTCTACTCATCATGAAACATATTGCCATCTTCATGTTTATGTTGCTCTCATTATATTATCTCATATCAATGTTTCATCTTCTATGACTTTTATTCTTTATTCTCTTTTCTTTTCCCCATATTCCAAAGGAAGGTTAAACATGTTGACTCCTAAAGTCATGACCTCCCACCTTAACTTAGGTAATCTCTTAGGAGAAAACTTCAATTTCTTGGCCTCATCAGAGCCATAGAAACTACAACTAGCTTTAGGAGAGAGTTCCTCAACTCTTGGTGATATTCATCATAATGAATTTATCACTTCCCCTGCTAATTAACCTTTAGCATAGAACCCTTTAGCAAACATAACATAACATTAACAAGAGGTTCCCGTAGAATACTACGGACGTTTAGGGTACTAATACCTTCCCTAGGCGTAACCAACCCCCGAACCTTAGATCTTTCCCTTTAGGTTTTTCTAACGATCTTGAACCTTTCCTTTGGATAAATCAAAGTCGGTTGTAAAAGAAAATAATGCAAATTAATTAATAATTTGTTATCCGATTTTCACCGCAACACCAGTGTTACATGATCAGAGCATGACTCAACCCAACATAAATAAAGAAACTAATCAGCTACTCCAGCGGCTACCTCGCGCTATGAGCAACTCTACTCCTCGGTACCTGAGCGATGTCGTACAAAACATCATTCCAACAGAAGGGTGAGAATTCATATCAATATTGAAATCATAAGATAATAATTAATTTAAAAGGCATACAAACATAATTATAATCATTCTCACACTTCTAGATTTCATCAACAAAATATTACTCAAGTAACCATTCAATTCACAATTTCATTAATTCAACAAGTCGCATACATACACATACTTCCATATAACAACATATATACAATGTGACTCGATGCGCGACTCAATGCAACTCATACCATATGGTACCAACACTTGTTATTATTTTTCGGTTTTTACATTAAACCGGGTCCGTTCTCTAGACCAATAACACACAAAGCCCGTTCTCTAAGCTTTCAAACCCCACTCTAGGTTTTGGGACAAGTCACTAGCTCCCACGAAACTAGCAAGCATTGCCTCTTGACACAAATGATGCGTATGCAATTACAACAACCATATGCAATTAAGACCGTTCTCTAATCTTAATCATGCATATCTCCAATAATTCACCACATTTGAATTATCACACAATTGCACACACAAACATATTTCCACATTCAAGGTACTCATACTTTAAACATCATCACCACAATTAGCAAATAAACACACAAGGATCAGCTCACCCATTCACAATTTACAAAACACAAATTACCAATTAAATACGGAATAATTAATCAATCATTAATTATTGAATCCAATATTCAATAAAATTCCACTATTTAATAAATATTAATCAATATTTAAATAAATAATTAATATTTAAATAAATAATTGATATTTAATAAATATTCAATATTTAATAATTAATAATTAAACAAGTATTCAAATTTAAATTAAGTAATTATATTTGGAATTAATAACCAATATTTAAATAATATTCAATATTACTCAGTATTAATAATTATTAGTTACAGTACATGACAAAATAAATGGTTACATTTCATTTCCATGGTTTGTACAGTATATGGTCATGAAAAGATTGGATCTCAATGCACTTTTCTTACAAATAATTGCTGCAGGTTAGTAAATTCATTCTACATTTCTAGTTAATTCTTATATAAATACTTTATATTCAATTTTGAAGCCCCCACTAGTCACTTCACCCTATGAAAGCACTATACTGACCAAGCCTCGCATATTAAGGGAACAAAAGTGGTGTTTACCCCCACTGTTTTAATGAAGTCACCAAACACTTTTTTAAAGGTTATAAATATCCATCATTTATAGACCTAGATTATCAACCTCATCCCCAAAGTGGTTATGCGAAATATTAATTGTATGAATTTTATTTTCTAGTGTTTTCTGCAATAACAACTCGTTCAAAGCACAAGAAATATTTTTACCAAAACTCGTTCAATTGAGTTTCAAGAGTGCTAATTCTCACACCAACGTAGAAGCAAAGTGAAGTATAACAAAAAAAAGGAGCAATCCAAACACTAGCATTCCATTTCAACAAAACTAACAAAATATGAATGTAAGCTCACAGTAATGGCAATATTATATTGCCTCTTATCCTAAGCTGTGCTACAGCGCTACAATATTGATGAACAAATATAATTATTTCAATTTCTAACTCCAAATATCAAATGGGTCTCTAAAAATATCACCAAAATCAGTTCTAAACACACCAAAATCTCATAGAAATTTTTTAAGGATTTTACTCTAAATCTATTTCTACTCATTAATCATCATCAATAGTCCCGATAATTGAGTGAAAACCCATCCTTATCTTATTTTTGGATGATTTCTTGAGTTGGGTTTGATTTCCTCTTATTCTCCACTCTTCTTCTTCTCTTCTACTCTTCTCTTCTATTTCTTCTCTTGTTCCCAATATCCTTACCATCTTTTGTTTCTTTAAAACCCTAAATTGTCTTAAACCAAGTGGGCCTAACTCAACCCATCTCACTTACTAATCACACACCAGATAAGCCCAACTAATAATTCTAGTAAATCTATAAAATTCTATCAAATAGAATAAATGAAATAAATTACTTAATTTAAATAATCTAAATAAATCAAGTAACTAAATAAATTAATTATTTCAAACAAATCCAAACAAATTCATCATTTCAAGTAATTCAATAAATCACATATTTCAATTAAATCAATTAATTCAAATAAATTAAATAAACCAATTAATTTATATAATTTCAATAATTCATATAAATCAAATAATTCACATAAATCCAATAAATCAAGAAAATCAAATAAATCACATAAATCAAATAATTCACAAATCACTGAATTAATTAATATAAATAAATACTTTCTAAAATCGGGGTGTTACAACCCTCCACCACTTAAAAGATTTTCGCACTCGAAAATTACCTCAAACGAATAACTCGGGATAAGATTCCCTTATCTGACTCTCAAGCTCCCAAGTCACGTTTCCACCGGCCGGTTCTCCCCAAGCGACCTTCACCAAAGCGATCTCCTTACCTCGAAGTTGCTTCAACTCCCAATCCTTAATCCGCATAGGTGAGGTCTTCATAGTCAGGTTATCTCTCACCTACACATCATCTACTTGGACTACATGAGACAGACCCGCAATGTATTTCCTCAACTGAGATACATGGAACACGTCATGGAGATTAGCAAGCGACGGCGGCAAAGTTATCTGATAGGTTACCTCTCCTACCCTCTGCAAGATCTGATAAGGACCAATGAAACGCGACGTCAACTTACGCGACTTCAACACCCTATCAACACCAGTTATTAGAGTAACTCGAAGAAATACATGATTTCCTTCATGAAACTCAAGCGTTTTCCTCCTCTTGTCATGATAACTCTTCTGACGAATCTGAGAAATCTTCATCTTCTTCTAAATCATCTTAATCTTATCAGTAGTCTGTTGAACTATCTCAGGTCTAACCACGACACTCTCACCCGACTCATACCAACACAATGGCGTCCTACACTGCCTACCATACAATGCCTCAAACGGTGCCATACCAATACTCGAATGAAAGCTGTTGTTGTAAGTGAACTCAATCAAAGGCAAGTAGTTATCCCAAGCTTCTCCTTTCTCCAACACACAAGCTCTAAAAAGATGCTCAAGTGACTGAATCATCCTCTCAGTCGGACCATCAGTCTGCAGATGGTAAGCAGAACTCAAACGCAACTCCGTACCCAAGGCACCTTACAAACTCTCCCAAAATCTCGAAGTAAACCTTAAATCTCTATCTAACACAATGCTAGATGGAATACCATGAAAACTGACAATCCTCTCAATGTACAGCTTTGCTAATCTCTCCAACGGGTAATCCATTCACTTTGGAATAAAGTGAGCAGATTTCGTCAATCTATCCACAATAACCCAAATAGCTTCAAAATTACTCGGTGTTCTAGGTAAACTAGACACAAAGTCCATAGATATGCTATCCCATTTCCACTCAGGAATAGATAACAGTTGCATCAAACCCGACGGTTTCTGATGCTCAATCTTTGACTTTTGACAAGTCAAACAAGAATACACAAACTCGGCAATATCCTTCTTCATACCAGGCCACCAGAATACTTTCCTCAAATCTTGATACATCTTAGTAGCATCGAGATGAATACTCAATCTGTGAGGGCAAGTTGTCTCTATACTCGGTTTTAATGATGTCAAAACGTATATCATGTCAAGCATATATAGAATACACATGTAGGTTCATACAGAAGTGCATACTATGTGTTTTTAAATGTGTTTGATCAAGTTGATAATGTTGTATGTGCATCAAGTGTTGTTAGGGACCTTTAGAAATGTCAAAATATTGAGTTTTGCAAGTTTCAAGGGTTTGAGTTGACTCACAACCCTGTTCTGGTCGACTCAAAGATGTTGCATTTCTCAGAATTAGCAGCTGGAGGGCTCGCGTTGATCCTCCGGTCAACTTATACCGATTGCATTTCTGATTATCAAAAACTGGGAGGTTTATGTCGACGCACTGTCCTGTTCCGGTCGACGCAAACATGATTTTTCAACGCAGTTTGGTTAACGGGTTCGCTCAGGTCGACCCCCTATCTGTATAGGTCGACCGTTCGCTCGTTATGCACTATTTTTCTACTGTGTTTTGATTTTAAATGTTTATTATTCTTGTTACTTGGTTATAGCATTGTATATATATTGTTTTTGGCTCATTTTTACAAAAAAAGGAACAAGAAATGTGAAATAGGCACTGATTTTTCTCTTCATCTTCACCTTCAATCTTACATTCTCTAACAACTACACATAATCATTTTTGTTAGTGTTGTGTATTTTGTGAAGTGATAACGTCCAGACTTAGGTGTGTTGTATCCTTCGTGTTGGGTTGAGAATCAGTGGGTGTTTCTTGAATAAAACCTTAGGGTTTTTCCTCCAAGAATCTAGGTGATTTTGAGGGTTTTTGCACAAATCCTTTCTCTACAAGGATTCAGCTGTGCGAAGGTGATTGAAGAACAGAGTGTTCGGTCAGTCTAGTAGCAACAATCGGAGGATCGTAGGAGAAAGATTTGGGATCGAATTGTGGAAGATCGAAATCGACCAAGTGAAGGGGATTGAAGAGTTGCGGGTTCTTGAAATCGAGTAGCGTGAGACGGTGATTTGTTTGACCAAATTCGAGGCACTTGATTCATCTTGAATCAAGGGGAGAGAAAACTTTGCATCGACATCAAAGACGTTTGAGGGTTTGGTGTATCTATTTTCTCTTGTACAAACAATTTGCAGCCGTAATATATACATATCTCAATTCCATTTTCGGAATTAGGGGCAGAGGTACCCTTAGTGAGGACGAAAGGGGAACTGCCTAAACAAATCGTGTTTTTTCTCTCTTTCCCTATCCTTTTATTTTTTTGATATTGATTAAACTTGTGAATTATCAATTGATTGGAAAATTTCTGGTGTAGTGTAGTATAGAGCTGAATAATTGATTTGTAAAAACACTAAAATCCATTGGATTGTATTTAGATTAGCTCTACACTTACATTGCTTTGAAATTTACACTTGGAGTGCCTCTCACGCCAAGTGTTTGATAAATTGATTAAGCACAAGTTTCTAAAGCACTTTGTGAATTAAGTTTGTTGTATTCACCCGTTGGTGATTGGATAATATCAAGTGCATATATTTGAGTTGATTACATTGTGTATTGTTGATTCTGTTGTATTTCTCTCCTCCGCCATATCATTCTTAGCGGCTTTACGCATATTCGATTTTTCTAGTAGCGATTCATTGTAGACGAACTGATTCAGTGGTTGCTTCTGAACTAAATTTTTAAAACCAAATTTTGGAACACCATAAGCGTGTAATAAATTGTGGGATCTATTCAACCCCCCTTCTAGATCCAAGCCATCATCTAACAAGTGGTATCACGAGCTCCGGTTTATCTGGTGCTTTGATATAATTTCCTAGAAAATGGCGAACGAACCTAAAAGGGCTTATAATAGAGCTTCAATTTTTACAGGCAAGAATTATATCTATTGGAAAGATTGTATACGCGTGCATATAAATTCCATTGATCGGAAGGTTTGGAATGTTATTTTAAACGGTCCTATGGAAATAACCATGACCGATGAAAATAATGTTGTTGTGCCCAAGCTAGAAGCACAATGGAATGATGAGGATGAGAAAAAGTACAGCTATGACTGGAAGGCTCAGAATATTCTGATCTCCTCTTTGGGAGTTGTCATACCCCAAATTTTGACCACTAATATTTCCCATCATTGTGCAAATCATCATCACAATATGGAGGAACTATCTTACCTCATCAGTCTCCCCAAAGATGGGTGAACACTTACTACAATCAAATTTAGGGTTTCAGGCCCTCTCAGAGTTCTTAGACAAAGGATCAATCAAGGAATGACATGATCTTCAACTTGTCTAGCCTCTCAAACATCCTCAATGGATCAAAAGGACTCCCACTTCAAGGATTAAGCACAAGGTTGTTCCCTTCTAGGTGGATCAAGCCTCAAGATCGCCAGTGTCACCAAATTAGGGTTTTGGTCGACCAGGGCCTCCAGATGAAAACTTTTCTCTGGGCATGAGCCATTGCTTCAAAGCATAGCCTATGATGCTCCAAGGGACATCATGAACCCAATCATCAAGTCAATTTAGCCTCAGGGGATGCATTCATCAAAAATCAGGAATTAGGGTTTCTTGACCTAATTCACCCCTAAGTTGACTTTTGGGACAAATCATGAGCCAAGACCTCAAGACATGATTTTAGGGTCTCTAACATACTATATTGATCCATTTGCAACAATGGATTAATCCAAGAAGCTTGAGCAACAAGTCTCAGTTTCATCAGTGCCACAATTAGGGTTTCGCGAGAAAAGTCAACTGTAACTTTGAATTTTGACCAGGACATGCTCCCAAGCCCTAGGACATGAATCAATATACCCTATAACACCCATGGAACATGTCCATCAAGTTTGATTTAGGTCAAGGACATGATTTCCTAAAGGATTGCACAGTTTGGAATTCATCTGATAAAAGTCAATTGTGCACAAAAGTCAAACTTTAACTTTTTGAGATTTTTCACTTTTATGGTTTTTTAACCCTAAAATGATGTTAATGTGTGATTTGAATCATCATTCATCAATAAAAATCAAGAAAAGTTGGATAACTTGTAAAAGGGGTAACCATAAAAACTTAGAAAATTTTCTAAGTTATGAAATAAAGTGGCAAGGGTACCAACTTTGGAGGATCATAACTCCTAAACCACAAAGCCATTTTTCCCAATCCAAAACTGGATTTGTAGCCCTCATAGCCCTCTACAAAAGTGTCAACTACAAGTCATTCCAAACCATTATGGATTTTGAGTTATGGTTGGATCAAAATCACTAAAACATGAAAATCCATCATTTTCCAACACTTAGAAAAATTCTGGGCAAGGCAGATTTTGTGTTGAAACACCAAAACTTGTGGGATTTTTTCACATAGATGCAAGCTGAATCAGTTCCAAAGATAAACATCAATGTTGTTGCAAATATTACCAAGAATCCAAAGAGCTCACTAGCATGAACTGATTCATCTTAAGCCAAGAGAAATCCATGCCCAAAGTCATGTTGCTGCAAGCTGTTTTGGAAAAATCAGTTTGCATGTTTGCTTGCCACACACGATTTTAAGCCAAAGACCAAGGATCACTATGCCACCTTGTAGCGAGTGATTTTTGGATGTGGTTGCGAAGCACAATCGCTCTAGTACTACAGTTCTATTCATTTTTTATCTTATTGAAGCTGATGAAGGAAGGGAAATAGATGTCTCCAATTAACCCTTTTTGCATACTGAGGTTAAACAGTCAAAACTGTTGGTTTACAGATGCTACAAAGATTCGGGGTCTCTCCTAGGTTATTTTGTCGAAAAGGGGTATTTTAGGCTATCGGTTGAGATGTTAGGATGGATATATATGAAAGTATGGGATTTTGGGTTTTTGTTTAGTGTGCTCGCTAACATTTTTCTTTCAATCTTATGCCTACGTATTCCCATTTACCGAAACAGGGAAATCAGAGCGATCGTAGTTCCTCCTATTCTATGGGAGGAAATGGTGTTTTGGTGTCTTGTTCAAAGCCCAAGGCGTGAAGCTAAAGAGTCTATTTGTATCTTGTTCAAAGCCCAAGATATGAAGCTAAAAGGGTTTGACTTTAGAGAGAATTTGTCATCTCTAAAGAGGGGTTTCTATGTCACAACTTTTTATAAAGGAGAATTACTTTAACCGGGATTTGTGAATCCCAACAATGCCATAATTTCCTTTATAGGGGACTTCTAACCTGAAGGAGAAGACTTTAACTCAGTGTAGAGCAATGCTATCTTTCCTTAGGAATTTCTCATGCTAAAAGAGGGACAGTGGCATGGATATAGATAATCCAGAGGCTTGCCGCTTACAGCGATTAGATGAAGGAGAAAGAGTTGTTGATGTTTGTGTAATGTGAATGAGGCACAACTTTGATGCTAAAAGGTTGATTGGATCAACCAGTGGTTTTCTTATACAAAGCCTAAGAGGAGGCTAATATGTGTCTCGTACAAAGCCCGAGAGAGAGGCTAAAAGGTTTTGACTCAACGAGGGAGTCTTTTGGTATCTCGTATAAAGCCCGAGATGGAGGCTAAAAGGTTTTGACTCAATGAGGGAGTCTTTTGGTATCTCGTATAAAGTCTGAGATGGAGGCTATTTGACTCAACAAGAGAGTTTTTTGTATCTCGTACGAAGCCCGAGATGGAGGCTAAAATTGTTAACTCCGCTGGGGAGAATCATTGTACAAATCCCAAGAGGAGGCTATTGTGACTGTTTCAGTTGAGTGACAGAACCAATATGCTGATTTAAAGAGAAAATCAGTTCTTATATGAGTAATGTTTGCACTCAGGGATTTGATTTGAGGATCAGGGTTATTTCCTGTTCTTTAAGGAAATGGGAAATCCAAGGGTATTAAGACTGTCCGAGTCTACGGGTTTCATCTCCTAGTTTTGGAAGGAGCTTGAGAATGTCTTTTGAGACTCAAGGAAATTAGACTGTCCAAGTCTAGAGTTTCATCTTTTGTACTATGCTTTGAGAAACAGTAGTAGACTCTTGGAAAGACTACTCTATTAAGATGACTGATTTTTGTTCCTATACCTCTAGGAGGTCGCCGGGACAATTTGTACGAAGCCCAAGAGGAGGCTGGAAATTTTAAGAAGCCGAGTGGTCCTTGTATGAAGCCCAAGAGGAGGCTATCATTCCCGGAGGAAGAAATCATTTATACGAAGCCTAAGAGGAGGCTGTGAATACTTCTAAGAAGCCTACGGGTCCTTGTACAACGCCCAAGAGGAGGCGGGGATGCTTTTAGGAAGCCTGTGGGTCTCCAAACCCCGAGAAGTTCAAGACAGGATATTCACAAGGAATGGATCAAGCCAAGAAAGTTCGAGAATTTGGAAGAAACTCAAGAGATGCCATTCACGGAGAAAAGATCATCTATAGGAGTAGAGTTTCTTGACAAGTGCTTTTAAGAAGCCTGTGGGTCCCCAAACCCCGAAAATCTCAAGACAGGCTATTCACAAAGAATAGATCAAGCCAGGAAAGTTCGAGAATTTGGAAGAAACTCAAGAGATGCCATTCACGGAGAAGAGATCATCTCTGGGGAATAGAGTTTCTTTGACAACTTCTACGAGTGACCGTCTATGAAAGGGTTCACCGAGAATGCTGCCTTTCATGTCTCCATATTGTTTAACCCCAAGAGGAGGGAAGACTGTGTCTGGTAATCCTATGGGGATCTAGTTTTGACTATTTAAGAGTGATCAACGGGCTTAATGCTAGACGTAGTTGCCGGGGAAACTCTAAATATCTATACTAGTATTACACAGTTGATATGAGTTTATGAAAGAAGACTTACAGTGAAACAACCCCACAATACAATTATATGTATATGAAAGCGGTAAATGAAAGCATATAAACACTTACTCGGTTGTAGAGTTTCCATGCTGTTTGGTTAGTTGTTTAACAAAGAAAGATTGAAAGCAACAGTATATTTCAAAATCAAAGGAGAAAGTGCTTTGAAAAAGAAATATTTGGGGCTTACAGCTCAAGGAGAGGCCCAGGATTTATCAGTGATCGCACTGTTGAATTTGTACAGAGAGACTTATACAAGTGACTGAGGCCCAAAAATCTTTTCTGTACAAAGGGATTTGGGTCTTATACTCTCTCAAGAGGCCCAAAAGGTTTAAAGAAAAAGAGTGGGGCTTATAACACGAGGGTAGGCCCAGATGATTTTTCATTTAAAATGGTGATCGCGCAGAGATTTTCTTTTAACGCGAAGGGGCTTATACAATATCTGAGGCCCAAAGTTGTTTTGGTTAAAAGGGGATTGGGTCTTACACTCTATTAGAGGCCCAAAAATTTTGAATGAGTGATGGGGCTTACAGCTCAAGGAGAGGCCCAATTGATTTTTAAAAGGCGACGATCGCGCTGTTCACTTGCACAGAGGGACTTATACAATAAGTGAGGCCCAAAATGGTTTGTACAAGGGTGTTTGGGTCTTACACTCTATTAAGAGGCCCAAAGAGTTTTAAAGAAAAGAAATGGGTCTTACTACTCGAGGGTAGGCCCAGGGTTTGTTTTTCAACGGATGATGATCGCATCGAACTTTTTGAAATACAACGGGACTTATACAATAGGTGAGGCCCAAAATAGGTTGTATTTACAAAGGGTTGGGTCTTACACTCTATTAGAGGCCCAAAGTGTTTTGAAAATGATTTATGAGGATTGAATTAATCAAAAACCCTGATTTGTTTTCAAAATGTGTTTTAATTGAATAAAAATTCAATTAAAATGATCAAAATTGTTTAACATATGGAAAACAAATTGTGATCTTGGATTAATGCTTCAAAAATTAAGTATTGACCTACAAAATAATTAAAAGGCATTAAAAGTTGCAAAATCAAGGTGGAAAAAATATTCAAAATGTCAAAAACAATTAAAATATTAATTCTTTGCAAAAATATCAATTATATGAAATAAATAATATTTTTGGGATTTTTTGGGAAAATAAAATATTTTAACATTTTTGTGAATTATTAAAAAAAGAATCAACTCAAAATCATTAAAACTCAGAGAGAAATTAATTTTTGAATCAATTAAATAAAATCACAAAATTCAAATATTTGAATTTGAGAGAAATGGCGCCAAGAACAGCTGAAGAACACACGCGTTTTTTCAGTTTTACCCAGATTTGCATTTTCTATCCAATCTCGCTGAATACTTGATCATATCATGCAATCCATATACCAATCAACTCGTCTCAACCTCACGATCATGTCTATGGCAATTAATTTCATTTAAATTAAGCATAAAACAAGAAATCACGAAAAATCCTCAAGAACCCTAAATTCTGCATGAAGGCTGGGATTTTTGATACACGATTCAAACAAAGCAATTACTTGAGGGGAAACATTCCATGCATGATTATGAACATTTGGCAAAAGTATTGTGCGAGGAAATATGCATAGATTGAGAGATGACCAAGTTTAGGCTTACCTCTAGGTCGTGACAGCAAGAGCAAATTGATTTCTGAGTAGGAGGTGTTACAGATGAATTGTGATGATCTGAACAACTTCCCTACACCCTATGGAGTGTGTTTGAATGCTTGGACTTGATAGAAATTGGCTGGATCACTTTATGGCATCTCAACTGCAGCTTGGTTAAAACCTTGAGCAATTGACTGGTGATTCTGAGAAATCAATGTTCCAGATGTTGTTTAAGTGTTTGATCAGCTCACATATGATGTATAAGAGGTGTGTGTGTGATTGGTTTGAGTGGAATTGCTCTCTAATGAAAAACCCGATAGTGACTTGCTAAGAAAGGCATTTTTGAGAGTGAGAAGTGGATTTTATGAAAGGCAAGTGTTGTAGGCCTTTGGTGTACTTAAACTGATCACAATTGAGCTCTATTTATAGTAGAGCAAGTTTGTTTTGCAAGGAATAGTGAATGGCAACTGCTGAGTAGGTTTAGCCAATGTTGGCAAATGAAAATCCAAGTCTCCTCTAGCCATTGACTAGAGGTTAGGGCACAGGCTGCTGGTCCCCTTGGTCTTGGATAAGTCTTAACTGAATTCAGTTGTAAATGGCTCAGTCCATGCCACCTTGGTGCTTCCATTGAATGCTCCAATCCAAAATTGGAGTCTTGTCCCTATTTTGGGCAATTCTAGGTTTAGCATGCTATTTCTTGTTCCAAGGACTTTGGAGGCTTGGCTCAGTGATTATCCCCTTTAGATTCAATCCTCAGATGTGTCCAAGGTGATGACAAGGCTTGGAATTGGCTGATTTTGACAAATCGACCAAAAGTGAAAAAATCTGCCTTGCCTTGGCAGATTTCAGCAAGGCAACTTGCCAATGTCATATCTCATGGTTCAAGTTGAATTTGGTGATGTTCTTGGCCATTTTGGAAAGCTCTTATATGATACAAAAACTGTTTGATCATATTTGGTTTTGATACTTTTTGGATCCAAGTGAAAAATGTCCCTACATTTGGAAAAAAGTAAGGCAAAATCTGACTTAGTGAAATTTTCACTAAGTGTTGGAACAAAGTGACTTTTCTTGATTTTGATCACTCCATAACTCAAAATCCATGAGGAATTTGGACATAGGTCAGTATGAATCTTTTGTAGAGGGCAATGAGATCTACAAATCAATCTTTGGATGGAAAAAAATGGCTTTGTGGTTTAGGAGTTATGATCCTCCAAAGTTGGTACCTTTGTCACTTTTTTTCATAACTTAGAAAATATTTTAAGTTTTTATGGTTACCCCTTTTACAAGTTATCCCATTTTCTTTGATTTTTCTTGATGAATGATAATTCAAATCATACATTAACATAATTTTAGGGTTAAAAATCCATTTTTGTGAAAAATCTCAAAAAGTCAAAGTTGACTTTTGTGCACAGTTGACTTTTTGTCAGATGAATTCCAAACTGTGCAATTCTTCAGGAAATCATGTCCTTGGCCTAAATCAAACTTGATGGACATGTTCCATAGGTGGCATAGAGTGTATTGGGTCATGTCTTAGGGCTTGAGAGCATGTTCTGGTCAAAAGTCAAAGTTACAGTTGACTTTTCCCGCGAAACCCTAACTGTGGTTCAGATGAAATTGAAACTTGTTGCTCAAGCTTCTTGGATCAATCCATTGTCCCAAATGGATCAATATGGTATATTAAAGACCCTCAAATCATGTATTGAGGTCTTATTTCATGATTTGTCCTAAAAGTCAACTTAGGGGTGAATTAGGTCAAGAAACCCTAATTCCTGATTTTTGAAGAATGCATTCCCTGAGGCAAGATTAACTTAATGATTGGGTTTATGAGGTTCCATGGAGCATATTAGATTATGTTTTGGATCTTTGGCTCATGCCCAGAGGAAATTTTCCACCTGGAGGCCCTGGTCGATCAAAACCCTAATTTGGTGACACTGGCGGTCTTGAGGCTTGATCCACCTAGAAGGGAGCATCCTTGTGCTTAATCCTTGAAGTGGGAGTCCTCTTGATCCATTATGGATGTTTGAGAGGTTTAGACAAGTTGAAGATCATGTCAATCCTTGATTGATCCTTTGTCTAAGAGCTCTGAGAGGACTTGAAACCCTAAGTTTGATTGTAGTGGATGCTCACCCATCTTTGAGGAGATTGATGAGGCATAAAGGTACATCCATATTGTGATGATGATTTGCACAATGATGGGAAATCTTAGTGGTCAAAATTTGGGATATGACACACCTGTACTCAAACCAATCATAATGTAACTGATCCAACTGATAAAGCTGAGTCAAAAAGCCAATGAATCTTCCAACTTGAAGTGCATGCATTTTGGCACATTTTGCCTTGAATTCAAAGGGAATTAATGTGGAATAGTGCATTGTCAAGGTAGCCACTCTACTCAGTCAAGTTCTCTGATTAAACAACAATAAAAACATCTGAAGAATGTGAATTTGGTCAAGACATAGCCCTGCTCTTGGGAAGGGCTAGTTTGCCTTGCATGAGAAGAAATCCTCCAAGCCAATCCATGCGAATGTGATCTGATCCAGCAGCCATTCACTATTCATCCAAGACAAGAGTTGATCCCCTATAAATAGAGGTTTCAATGGATCATTCAACTCACACCAAAGCCAGTTATAGCACTGCTTTCTCTCATTCTCTCTTAAGTGCCAAGTTTTCTTGTTTTTGAGCAACCACTATCGGGTTTTGAGTTGCAACCATAAGCAATCCATTCCAATTGCCCAGACACATCACATATGATGTATTTGAGGTGTCAAAATGCTTAAACACCATCTGTAACACCCCCAGCTCAAAATCACCTATCAACCTAGCCATTATGCTTCAATTATGCAGTTGGAGTGCTCCAGCTTGATCCAAAGACTTCCAAAGTGTTCCAAAGCTTGCAACACACTCCACAACATCCATTGAAGCTGTTTAGATCATCACAACACATTTGTAACACCTCCAACTCAAAAATCAAATTGCTCTTGTTGTCACGACCTTCAAGTAAGCCTAAACTTGGTCATCTCTTAATCTATGCATATTTCCTCGCACAATACTTTTGCCAAATGTTCATAATCATGCATAGAATGTTTCCCCTCAATTAATTGCTTTGTATGAATCGTGTATCAAAATTCTTAGCCTTCATGCAAATTTTAGGGTTCTTGAGGTTTTGTCTTGATTTCTTATTCCATGTTAAAAATAAATGAAATTAAAGACCATAGACATGATCGTGAGGTTGAAACGAGCAGATTGATAGGTGGTTTGCATGGTATAATCAAGTATTGAGGGAGATTGGAGAGAAAATGCAAATCTGGGCAAAACGCAGAACACGCGCGTGTTCTTTGGTGTTCTTGGCGCCTTTTTTTGAAAATTCAAATATTTGAATTTTGTGATTTTGTTTAATTGATTCAAAAATTAATTTCTCTCTGAGTTTTAATGATTTTGAGTTGATTCTTTTTTTAATAATTCACAAAAATGTTAAAATATTTTATTTTATCAAAAAATCTCAAAAATATTATTTATTTCATATAATTGATATTTTTACAAAGAATTAATATTTTAATTATTTTTAACATTTAAAATATTTTTTCCTCTTGATTTTGTAAATTTTAATGACTTTTAATCATTTTGTAGGTCAAAACATGATTTTTGAAACATTAATCCAAGATCACAATTTGTTTTCCACATATTAAACAATTTTGATCATTTTAATTGAATTTTTTATTCAATTAAAATACATTTTGGAAACAAATTAGGGTTTTGATTAATTCAACCCTCATCAAACTTTTTTCAAACACTTTGGGCCTCTAATAGAGTGTAAGACCCAAGCCTTTTTGTAAAATAACCTATTGTGGGCCTCACTTATTGTATAAGTCTTTTCGGGTATTTTCAAAAACCTCGGCGTAATCTTCGTTTTGTACACAAAAAAACCTTGGGCCTACCCTCGAGTAGTAAGACCCATTCTTCCCTTTTTAAAAAAACACTTGAGCCTCTAATAGAGTGTAAGACCCAACCCCTTTTGTAAATACACAAATTTTTAGGGCCTCACTTATGGTATAAGTCCCGTTGTATTTCAAAAAGTTCGACGCGATCATCGTCCGTTGAAAAATAAACCTTAGGCCTCTCCTCGAGCTATAAGACCCATTAAAAACTCTTTGAGCCTCTATTAGAGTGTAAGACCCAACCCCCTTTTGAAAACCAAACCATTTTGGGCCTCAGTCTTTGTATAAGACCCACTGCATTTTCAAAAATTTCGGCGCGTTCGCCATTTCAAATGAAAAATCATCTGGGCCTACCCTCGAGTAGTAAGACCCACTCTTTTTCTTCAAAACCTTTTGGGCCTCTTGAGAGAGTGTAAGACCCATCCCTTTGTACAGAAAACCTTTCTTGGGCCTCAGTCACTTGTATAAGTCCCTGTACAAATTCAAACTCACAGTGCGATCACTGATAAAAATCTTGGGCCTCTCCTTGAGCTGTAAGCAACAATCTTTCATTTCAAAGCACTTTCTCCTTTGATTTTGAATATACTGTTGTTTTCAATCTTTCTTTGTTGAACAACTAACCAAACAGCATGGAAGCTCTACAACCAAGTAAGTGGTTATTGCTTTTATTTACCGCTTTCATATACATATAACTGTATTGTGGGGCTGTTTCACTGTAAGTCTTCTTTCATAAACTCATATCGACTGTGTAATAATAGTATAGATATTTAGAGTTTCCCCGGCAACTACGTTTAGCATTAAGCCCGTTGATCATTCTTAGAAGTAGACAAAACTAAATCCCCATAGGATTACCAGATACAGTCTTCCTTCCTCTTGGGGTTAAACAATATGGAGACGTGAAAGGCAGCATTCTCGGTGAACCCTTTCACAGACTGTCACCTTTAGAAATCGTCAAAGAAAGTCTACTCCCCAGAGATGATCTTTTCTCCGTGAATGGCATCTCTTGAGTTTCTTCCAAATTCTTGAACTTTCCTGGCTTGATCTATTCTCAGTGAATAGTCTGTCTTGAATTTCTCGGGGTTTAGGGACCCACAGGCTTCTTAAAAGTATCCTCGCCTCCTCTTAGGCGTTGTACAAGGACCCGTCAGCTTCTTAGAAGTATTCACAGCCTCCTCTTAGGCTTAGTATAAATGATTTCTTTCTCCGGGAATGATAGCCTCCTCTTGGGCTTCGTACAAATTGTCCCTCGACTTCTTAAAAGTCTCCAGCCTCCTCTTGGGCTTCGTACAAATTATCCCAATGACCTCCTAGAGGTATAGGAATAGAAATTAGTCATCTTAATATAACAGTCTTTCAAAAGGTCTAGATCTTACTACTGCTGTTTCTTAAACGTAGTACAAAAGATGAAACTCTAGACTTGGACAGTCTAACTCCCTTGAGTCTCAAAGACATTCTCAAGCTCCTTTCAAAACTAGGAGATGAAACCCGTAGACTCGGACAGTCTCAATACCCTTTGGATTTCCCATTTCCTTAAAGAACGGGAGATAACCCTGATCCTCGAATCAAATCCCTGAGTGCAAACAGTGCTCATATAAGAACTGATTTTCTCTTTTAATCAGCATACTGGACCTGTCACTCAACTGAAACAGTAACAATAGCCTCCTCTTGGGCTTTGTACAATGATTCTCCCCAGTGGAGTTAACCTTTTTTAGCCTCTATCTCGGGCTTTGTACGAAATACAAAACACTCTCTTGTTGAGTATAAAAGAATCTCTTGTTGAGTCAAACACTTTTAGCCTCCATCTCGGGCTTCGTACGAGATACAAAAACACTCTCTTGTTGAGTATAAAAGACTCTCATGTTGAGTCAAAATCTTTTAGCCTCTCTCTTGGGCTTCGTACGAGACACATATAAAAGCACTCTCTTGTTGAGTCAACCCTTTTAGCCTCTCTCTCGGGCTTCGTACGAGACACATAAAAACACCCTCTTGTTGGATCAATAGCCTCCTCTTAGGCTTTGTATAAGAAAAACCCCGGTTGAGCCAATCAACCTTTTAGCATCAAAGATGTGCCTCATTCACAGTATGCAAACATCAACAACTCCTTTCCCTTCATCTAATTGCTGTAAGCGGCAAGCCTCTGGATCATCTACATCCATGCCACTGTCCCTCTTTTAGCATGAGAAATTCCTAAGGAAAGATGGCATTGCTCTACACTGAGTTAAAGTCTTTTCCTTCAGGTCAAAAACCCTTATAAAGGAAATTATGGCATTATTGGATTCATATATCCCAGTTAAAGTAATCCTCCTTTATAAACCAGTCACCCAACAGTTGTGACAAACAACCCCTCTTTAGAGATGACAAATTCTCTCTAAAGACGAAACTTTTAGCTTCACATCTTGGGCTTTGAACAAGATACAAATAGACTCTTTAGCTTCATATCTTGGGCTTTGAACAAGATACAAACCACCTTTAGCTTCATGTCTTGGGCTTTGAACAAGACACCAAAACACCATTTCCTCCCATAGAATAGGAGGAACTACGATCGCTCTGATTTCCCTGTTTCAGTAAACGGGAATACGTAGGCATAAGATTAAAAGAAAAATCTTAGCGGGCACACTAATCCAAAACCCAAAATCCCATACCTTCACATCTCAATCGAAAAACATCCAAGTCCGTATTCCCCACCAAAAGTCTAAATTCAACCAAAATAACCAGAGAGAGGCCCCCCACATTGATCGCATCTGTAAACCAACAGTTTTGACTGTTTGACCTCAGTTTGCAAAGCAGGGTTAGTTGGAGACATCTATTTCCCTTCCATCATCAGCTTCAATAGGACAAAAAATGAATTGACCTGTAGTAACCCAGAGCGGCAGTGCTTAAGAACCACGTCCAAAAATCGCTCGCTACAGGAGTTGACGAATATTATCGAGTCTCTCACTGTACAACGGCCAAAGCCATGTGGGATGCTTTACAAGTAGCCCACGAGGGCACTAATGATGTGAAATTGGCCCGAATCATCACATTAACGCAAGAGTTTGATCTCTTTTACATGAAGCAAGGGGAAACCATTGCCGACATGCAAAAGCGATTCACTCATATAATCAACAAATTACATACACATGGTAAACCAGTTCCCAACGAGGTTGCTGAAGATGACTAGTTTATACCTGAGTGAATCACACACTCAAAGATACAACAGAGTTGCCACTGAACTTTATTTAGTCCCAAAGGACAGGGAAAATATCGATAAAACCCAAGGGGAAGAGAAACGGGAACGGGGGTCGGTTATGCGAAAGGAAGGTTGAAATTCTGGTATCAGACGTGTGATGTTAAGGTGCGATGTCACAACAACACACTCTGCAATTGGACAGCAATAACAGTAATAATTCAACACGACGAGTTGTTCACCCAGTTCGGTCTAACTACCTACGTCTGGGGGCTACCAAGCCAGGGATGAAATTCACTACTTGTAGAATTAATTTACAGACTTACCAACCCAGTTGACAATCTCCTAAACTTAACTCCTACTAGTGACTTTCTACCTAAGAAACCACTTAGATATGAGAACGCTACTCAATCCCTAAAACACTTCAGTGAGATAATTCTAAGATCACACACTTTGAATAGCACTACTTGATTCTGCTTCACAGCTTTGATCAAGAACATTTCAAAACAATAATACCAATTCACACTAGAATGGTTTACAAATCATAAACGAAGACACCAACGACAATTAGTCTTTAGCTCACTTTCTTCGTCACTTTTCTTTAGAACTGGTGCGCTTTATATAGCTCTTTGAATTGGACTTGGACCTCCCACAATATCTGACTTGATTTGTTATTTAAAACTGAATATTCAAAACAGATTTTCTCCTAAAATCTTTTCAAATCTTCAACCTTTTAAATCTCCTACAAATCTGCACCAGATCTCCTATGCAGCGAAGAATATCTAACCCAAGATATTCGCATCCAATGACACAGCTTGCTCTCCACAATTCTAGCTAACACGCAAACCCTAACAACATCACAACCTGATGTTATTAATTCTGCAGATCTAATGTCACAACATCGCATGTGACATCAGACATCCAAAACTTCAGCAATTAAACACTTAACACAGCCCAGTGTTAAGACTCAATGTTACAACATCACCGCCTTGACATCAACATTGAACATACTTTGTTTTACCAAAATTCCAGCCAATCCAAGAACTAACAATCTCCCCCTTTGGCTAATTTTTGCTAAAACAATCTCTGCACCTTCAGAGACTTCAGCAGCGGAAAAACTTCAAACAATGATTTTGAAACTTCAAGCAGCTACACTCTTCAACCATTCAAACAGTTGCACATATTTCATTATTAGCAGCAATGAGCATGCACTCCCCCTCACAGCAATTACTCCCCCTTAATCTCTGCACTTCTCTGCATCACAACACTTTTTGGACTGTACTACACACATACCTAGGCTAACTCTCCCCCTTTTTAGCCATAATTGGACAAACACCAAACACAATGTTCTGTCATAAAGTCATGGTCAAATATCATAAGTTCCAACACATTGACTGTCCAGTCGATACAGACGATGCTCCTTATTTTTCACTATAAACACAAGCCTTTCTTCTAGCAGGACCACTCAGCAACCAAGAATGAGCCAGACACACTCCAAAGATGCAACTAAGACCCTCAAGCAGGAGGACAAGAGACTAGATCCACTGAAGAGGAAGAGCAAAACACAGACACCAGCTGGAGCTTCTTTAGGAACAACAAGGACTGGCAGGACCTCAGAAACAAAAATGAGGACCAGCAAGAAACCTCCAGTGCAACGACATGCTTCTGATGATGAATGGGATAAAAACTGGAAAACTTTTCTAGATTCAGGGGGTTGGGACAATCTGTAGACTCTTTGTTTGTAGCTTTTTATGAACTCCAATCTTGTATGCTTTCAGCAGTTGAATTAATTTTCAATAAAGTACACAACTGCACAATACACTCTCCAGTACCTTTAATCTTCATAAATGCAAATTCCCAATTTACTTCTTAATCTTTCAAATTGGTTTGCATCTAAGGCTTTAGTTAAAATTTCTGCTAACTGCTTATCTGTAGCTACATGCTCCAAAGTAACAATTTTGTCTTCAACCAATTCCCTTATAAAGTGATGCCTTAGGTCTATGTGCTTTGTCCTACTATGCTGTATAGGATTTTTAGATATATTAATGGCACTCAAATTATCACAGTATAATGTCATAACATCTTGTTTGACATTGTATTCACTCAACATTTGCCTCATCCAAACCAGCTGAGAGCAACTACTTCCTGCTGCTATATACTCAGCTTCAGCAGTTGAGAGAGATACACAATTCTGCTTCTTACTGAACCAGGAAATCAGATTATTCCCTAGAAAGAAACAGCCTCCTGAAGTGCTTTTCCTATCATCTGCACTTCCAGCCCAGTCAGCATCACAATATCCTCTTAACTCAGTCCCAGAATCATGACTATATAGCATCCCATAGTCACTTGTGCCATTCACATATTTCATAATCCTCTTCACTTGATTCAAGTGACTCACCTTAAGATCCGATTGATATCTGGCACACACTCCAACAGCAAAGGAAATGTCAGGTCTGCTTGCTGTGAGATACAGTAGACTCCCAATCATACTTCTGTACAAGCTTGGGTCCACACTCACTCCATTTTCATCCTTGGATAGCTTCAAATGAGTAGGAGCAGGTGTCCTTTTGTGATTGGAATTATCCAGGCCAAATTTCTTCTTAGCATATTTGCTTTGAGAAATAAAGATGGAATCCTCCATTTGTCTGACTTGTAGTCCAAGAAAGTAGCTAAGTTCTCCAACCAAACTCATTTCAAATTCAGATTGCATTTGTTGAACAAACTGTTTCACCATAGCATCTGACATTCCCCCAAATACAATGTCATCCACATAGATTTGGGCTACCATTAATTTTCCGCCTTCTTCCTTGACAAACAAAGTTTAGTCAATCCCTCCTTTTCTATATCTATTTGCTGCTAAAAATTCTGTCAGCCTCTCATACCAGGCCCTTGGAGCTTGTTTCAAGCCATACAGAGCTTTCCTCAGTTTGAACACATGATTGGGGAAGTTTGGATCAGTGAATTCTTTAGGTTGGTCTACATAGACGTCTTCATTCAGATAGCCATTCAGAAACGCACTCTTCACATCCATTTGGAACAGCTTAAATCTTAGGCTACAAGCCACACCCAAGAGTAGTCTGATGGATTCTAATCTAGCCACTGGAGCAAAAGTCTCATCAAAGTCAACTCCCTCAACTTGAGTATAGCCTTGTGCAACAAGTCTAGCTTTGTTTCTTGTAACTACTCCAAGCACGTCAGACTTGTTTTTGTAGATCCACTTTGTTCCAATAACATTCACCCCTTCTGGTCTTGGCACAAGATCCCAGACATCATTTCTTCTGAACTGCTCCAGTTCTTCATGCATAGCATTTATCCAAAACTCATCTGTCAAAGCTTCCTTGACATTCTTTGGCTCAATTTTGGATACAAAGCATGAGCTAGCTATGATTTCTCTTGACTTAGTCCTTACTCCAGAATTTGGATCACCTATAATTAGCTCCTTTGGATGGTCCTTCTGAACTCTGATAGAAGGATTTTTCTGAGGTTGCTCAGCTTCAGGCTCAGCAGCAGCAACACTAGGAGTTTGGCTTCTGTCTTCAGCTTTTGGTACAATTTCACCAACTGATGTCTCAACAGCATCTGGGGCATCATCATTTTCCAGCTTGTCACTGTCATCAATCACCACATTGATTGACTCCATCATCACCTTGGTTCTAGAGTTGAACACCCTATATGCTCTGCTGTTAGTAGAGTACCCCAAAAATATTCCTTCATCACTTTTGGAATCCAATTTTCTTCTCTGCTCTCTATCAGCCAGAATATAGCATCTGCTTCCAAAAACATGGAAGTATTTAACATTAGGTTTTCTTCCCTTCCATAGTTCATACAGAGTGGATGAAGTGCCTCTTCTCAGGGTAACTCTGTTGTGAATGTAGCAGGCAGTGTTCATGGCTTCAGCCCAGAAATGATAAGGAAGTTTCTTGGCATGAATCATTGCTCTAGCAGACTCTTGGATAGTTCTGTTCTTCCTCTCGACAACTCCATTTTGCTGAGGAGTGATAGGCGATGAAAACTCATGACTTATACCTTCAGCAGAGCAAAATTCTTCAAACTTGCTATTCTCAAACTCTCTTCCATGATCACTTCTTATTCTGATAACCTTACTCTCCTTTTCTCTTTGGAGTCTTTGACATAGCTCTTTAAAGACATCAAACACCTCTGATTTGTCTTTGATGAAGTTCACCCAGGTGTATCTTGAATAGTCATCCACAACTACATAAGCATATTTCTTTCCACCCAGACTTTCAACTTGCATAGGTCTCATCAAGTCCATATGAAGAAGTTCCAATACCTTGGAGGTGGTGTCATGTTGAACCTTCAGATGATACATCTTTGTCTGCTTTCCTTTTTTACAGTCTCCACACACCTTTCCTTCCTCAATACTAAGTTTGGGAATCCCTCTGACTGCTTCTAAGGAGATAATTCTCTTCATTCCCTTTAGGTGAAGATGTCTCAACTTCTGATGCCAGATTTTGACATCATCTTCTTTAGCAAGCACACACGTGGAAGAATTTGAGTTTTGAGGCACCCAAAGATAACAATTGTCCTTAGACCTGGCTCCCTTCATAATGACTTCTCCTTTATCATCTTTGACCATACATTCAGACTTTGTGAAGTCTACTTTGAATCCTTGATCACAAAGTTGACTAATACTAATCAAATTTGTTGTTAGTCCTTTAACAAGAAGAACATTCTCCAGTCTGGGAGCACTAGCACAGTTTAGTTTACCAATCCCCTTTATCTCTCCTTTGATCACATCACCAAATGTAACATAGCCAGAAGACTGAAGCTTCACATCTACCAGCAGATTCTTTACTCCAGTCATGTGCCTCGAACACCCACTGTCAAAATACCAGTCTTCTTTGGTAGAAACCCTTAAGGAAGTGTGAGCTATCAAGGTGGTAACTTTAGGAACCCATTGCTTCACCACCTTAGGCCTGACCTCTTTCTGTCTGGGTTGAGGAGCAGAATTTGGATAACCATGAAGCTTGAAGCACGAGGACTGCATGTGTCCAATCCTGCCACAATAGAAGCATCTGACTCTGTCATCTCTAAAATGGTTAAATCTTCTTCCACTTTGATGATAATGATGTGGCTGCCACCCATAATGTTGTCTCCTTATTCCATGGTTGGATTGTCTTCTTCTGTACTGAGGATCCTGTCTCTTAGGCTGTCTCCTATGGTGATGAGGCTTCCTTCTTCCATAGTAATGAGGCACAACATTGTTGTATTCATTTCCATGCCAGTTACCCTGATGATGAAACCTGTTCTGATTGGACCCAACAGCCTTCATGCTCTTGTGATACTGGGGAGGCATATACTGACTGACTCCTTGGGGCTGCATCTTCCTCTGATGAGGACCATTCTTTTTCTCAACATTTTAGGGCTGAACAACCTTCTTTGGTGTAGGACCCTGTCTCTTAGGTTGATGTTGAGACAATGGTTGAGACATCTCCTTCTTTGTTCCTGAAGTGCTTGCCACATATCCTATACCTGATTTATCTCCAGCAGTTTTTTCTGACTGAAGAATCTTATCAAGAGTAGCTGTACCACTGTTCATCATCCTAACGGATTTTGTCATCTGATCTAGCTGAGACTTAACTAGTACAACTTCATTTTCCAGATCAGCTTTTTCATTTTCAAGCTGAGCAATCTGTTGCTTGTGACACTTGTTTTCTTGACAAATCTCAGCACTTTTTAAACACAGCTCTTGATAAGTAGATGATAACTCTTCATAAGTTATTTGTCCATCACTATCATCATCAGACACAACAGTTCCTGTTAAGGCTTTAACATGCCTTGCCGACTCACCTTCACTTTCACTATCAGATTCAGACCAGGAAACTGCCATGCCCTTCTTCTACTTCTTCAAGAATGTGGGACATTCTTTCTTGACATGTCCATACCCTTCACATTCAAAGCACTGAACACCTTTATCCTGGGCAGTCTTCTCTTCATCTTTCTCTTTTGGCTTGCTGATGTCAGAAGATATGTTCTTGACACTAGGCTTGTAGTTATTGTTCCACCTTTTCAACACTTTGTTGAACTGCCTTCCCAACATAGCAATGGCTTGAGACAAATCTTCCTGAGAATCATCATCTTTGACTTCCTTAGCTTCTGCAGGAGTGGAGACCAAAGCAATACCCTTGGGCTTCTTTTCTGGTTCTTCTTCACTCAAACCAAGCTCAAAAGTTTGAAGAGATCCAATGAGCTCATCAACTCTCATCTTGTTGATGTCTTAAGCTTCTTCAATAGCAGTTACCTTCATCTTGTACCTCTTAGGAAGGGACCTAAGAATCTTCCTTACAAGCTTTTCTTCTGAGATTTTCTCTCCAAGAGCACTAGATGCATTGGCCAGCTCAAGAACACTCATGTGGAAGTCATGAATAGTCTCATCTTCCTTCATCTTCAGACTTTCAAACTTTGATGTTAGAAGCTGAAGTCTAGACATCTTCACTCTAGATGTTCCTTCATGTGTCACCTTCAAAATATCCCACGCTTCCTTAGCAACTTCACAGGTATTGATTAACCTGAACATATTCTTATCCACTCCATTGAATATTGCATTTAGAGCTTTGGAATTTCCAAGGGCAAGCTCATCTTCTTCCTTGGTCCATTCTTCTTCAGGCTTTGGCTTTGAGGTGCCTTCTTTATCTTTGCCAGTATCGTCTTTCTCACACATAACAGGTGTTTTCCACTCTTTAATAATAGCCTTCCATGCCCTGTTGTCCAAGGATTTTAAGAAAGTAGTCATCCTTGGCTTCCAATAGTCATAATTGGATCCATCAAAAATATGGGGTCTGTTGACGAATCCTCCAACTTCTTTGTCCATCTTTACACCAGAAAGTAACTTCCCTAGATCTCACCCAGAGACAGACAGGATGCCTGCTCTGATACCAATTGAAATTCTGGTATCAGACATGTGATGTTAAGGTGCGATGTCACAACAACACACTCTACAATTGGACAGCAATAACAGTAATAAATCAACACAACGAATTGTTCACCCAGTTCGGTCTAACTACCTACGTCTGGGGGCTACCAAGCCAGGGATGAAATTCACTACTTGTAGAATTAATTTACAGACTCAACAACCCAGTTGACAATCTCCTAAACTTATCTCCTACTAGTGACTTTCTACCTAAGAAACCACTTAGATATGAGAACGCTACTCAATCCCTAAAACACTTCAGTGAGATAATTCTAAGATCACACACTTTGAATAGCACTACTTGATTCTGCTTCACAGCTTTGATCAAGAACAACTCAAAACAATAATACCAATTCACACTAGAATGGTTTACAAATCATAAACGAAGACACCAACGACAATCAGTCTTTAGCTCACTTTCTTCGTCACTTTTCTTTAGAACTGGTGCGCTTTATATAGCTCTTTGAATTGGACTTGGACCTCCCACAATATCTGACTTGATTT
Organism: Lathyrus tuberosus; assembly: GCA_022829125.1. NCBI lineage: Eukaryota > Viridiplantae > Streptophyta > Magnoliopsida > Fabales > Fabaceae > Lathyrus > Lathyrus tuberosus. The sequence goes on along the minus strand of JALAZF010000924.1, from coordinate 796,377 downwards.
GTTATTTAAAACTGAATATTCAAAACAGATTTTCTCCTAAAATCTTTTCAAATCTTCAACCTTTTAAATCTCCTACAAATCTGCACCAGATCTCCTATGCAGCGAAGAATATCTAACCCAAGATATTCGCATCCAATGAGACAGCTTGCTCTCCACAATTCTAGCTAACACGCAAACCCTAACAACATCACAACCTGATGTTATTAATTCTGCAGATCTAATGTCACAACATCGCATGTGACATCAGACATCTAAAACTTCAGCAATTAAACACTTAACACAGCCCATTGTTAAGACTTAATGTTACAACATCACCACCTTGACATCAACATTGAACATACTTTGTTTTACCAAAATTCCAGCCAATTCAAGAACTAACAAAGGTATTAGCACCTAACGCATCTGTCGTACTCGACGGGAACCATTTCGCTTGCTTCTAGGCTTGGATGGGTTATCTATCTAAAGGCTTCTACCTAAAAGAAGAGGAGAGAGGCGAAAAGAAAGAAAGAAAGAAGAGTGCTCGCGGAGGATTGGGGCCCTCGTTCCTACGTACCCTCATAGTGCAATGAGGAAATCAGAGCGTCGTAGTTCATGGAACCAGGGAAAAGAGAATAAGAATGAAAGGGTGGAAGCGTGGAAGTGTGCTCGCCAAGATCATCGCAATCTCGTGCCTACGTATCATACATTCGAAAGAATGCAGAATCAGAGCTTCCGTAGTTTGTGGAACCAAGACGGAAAAGGAGAAGGAAAGGAAAGTGGTGTCAAAACCAAGAGCAAAAAAAAGAAGGAAAATCCGTTGGGGATCCTAAAGAAATGGTGTCAAAACCAAGAAAGAAGCGCAAAGGAAAAGACAATAACTGTACAGAGAATAATGTGCAAGGATTATGTTGAAACCAAGAAAAGGAAATGAGCAAAAGGAGTAGAAGGGACTCCACTGGGGAGTAAGAGGACAAAGAATTGTGCTAGGGACCAGAGGATAAGCGACCCTACTGGGGAACAAGCAAAAGGATGGTGTCAAAACCAAGAGAAAAAAAGTTCGGTGTATTAACTGAATGGCAGTGGTTAACCGAAAGAAAAGAGATAAGAACTCTAGTGGGGAAAAGGTTTTAACAGATAGACTATGATCAACCAAAAGAATGGGTGTAGAACCGAATGAAGGTTGTAACCCAAAGGACGGGTGTGGGACCAAGCGAAGGTCGTGATCCAAAGGACGGGTGTGGGACCAAGCGAAGTTCGTGACCCAAAGGACTGCCGATACTGACTAAACAAATAGTAATTGATCAACAAAAGGGGTATTGAATCAAAAGAAGGTTATTAACCCAAGGGTGCAAGTATTTGAACCAAGAAAATGTTGCCAACTGCTGGGGATTCGGTTTTAACAGAAGAACTGTGATTAACCGAGAAGAAAACGAGTGATTAACTAAGAGAAGGTGATTAACTAGAAAAGGCTCAGTATTTTAACAGGCAGGCTATGGTTAACTGAAAAAATGGGTGATTAACTAAGAGAAGGTGATTAACCCGAAAAGGCTCAGTATTTTAACAGGCAGACTGTGGTTAACTGAGAAGGAGTGCAAATTGGTGTTTTAACTGACAAGCAGTGGTTAACCAAACAAAGGGAGAAGAACCAAGAGAAAGTCGCAACCTCTGAAAGAGTTTCGGTGTTTAACAGGAAGACTGTGTTTAACCGAAGAAAAGGGTTTGAGACTCTTCAGGGGAATCAAAGAGCAATGATTAACCACGAGAAAAGGCTAATGAGGCAAGAGATGGGTGCTAACCCAAGAGACAATGATCTTTAACCAAGAGAAATGGTGATTGATTAAAAGAGAGATTGAAAAAGATAAAAGTGATCAGGGATCAACTCAACCGGGGATGGAGAAACACTACAGTTTGAGGATAGAGGTGACTATTCTCAGCGAGAGGGCCAACGCCTTTACCCAAGAAATAGTCAAAATGAGGGTAGGACAAATCCCTCCTTATTCCTTCTCTAGCACTCAAAGTATAGTGCGGAAATTGAAACGGACAGCGTAACGGCTCCAATTTGTACAGTGCTCCCGTGCGTTGTGCGTCGTGTACCATGCGTCGTGCGAATCTCTGACTCAGCGGGGGGAAAAGAGAAATAAAGCTATAAAGGAAGCCTAAAGAGAAGAGCAAAGGAAGGATCGACCAATCGAAACAAGGTTTTGATTAATTGATCAAGGGGAATTGATATGCTAACAATCTTCCAAAGAGAATGGAAAACCATTAAAGCAAAAGGTGTAAATTATTGATTATACAAGATTAAGTTTATTCTCTTGAGAACAAACCTAATGTAAAGCAAAAATAGAAAGTGCAAAACAGTGCCAAATGATACACCAAAACATGTAGCATGTGATAAAAGAAAAATGCAAGAAAGCATGTATTCACATAATGCCAAGAATATGAACAAATTGGCATAATCGAAAGTGTGCAACAAAAGTTCATGAATAAGCTTCAAACAAAAGTTAAATGACACTTAAAACATCCATAAAATCAAGCATGACAATCAGTGGAAGTTAAAAGGAAGAAAGCATGGCAAACACACTTGAAAATGCAAGAAAATGGCCTTCTGGTTCAGTGTTAATCGATTAACACTTTTGCACTGCAAAGTGTTAATCGATTAACACTTGCAAAACAGCAAAAAAACTGAAAAAACATAGTGTTAATCAATTAACACTTTTGCACTGCAAAGTGTTAATCGATTAACACTGGAACAGGGGCAGAAAAATAGCTTTCAAAAGTGCTTTTGGCCAACTTAATGATTGTGCAATCACTCCAATGCTAGGGAAAACAATTATGCATGAAAAATCAAGTTTAAAAATAGCAAATGATCAACAATAGAATCAATTAAATCATCAAGATCATGGATCAAGCAATGGTATAATCAATTCACATGCAAAAACAAAGAAACTACATCGCGAATGATACAAAATGTTCGAAACAAAAAAATGAGTGAGATCTACCAACCTACAAGCCGGAGATTTGGCTTGGTGATTGTTGCAAAGAAATCTTGGTGAAGAAAATCACAGAAAACCATAGGAATCTTCAACTATAGCCGAAACGTATCGAAACCGAGCAAATTGCGATGAAGCTCTGAAATGCGAATTCGAACCGTAGAATCTTGAAGCAAACACTTGAGATGAATCCAAAAGTTAATAGAACTCCAGGAACTCAAGTATAATAGCAAGATGATGAAGATAATCAAAGAAAACCAAAGGAATCTTCAAACGTAGCCGAATCGTATCGAAACCGAGCAAAATGCGACGAAGACTCCGTAATGAGAATTATCACCGAAGAAACTTAAAATAATCACTTAAGATGAATCCAAAAGCTACTGAAGCTCCACAAAATCTAATAGAATGGAATGATGATGTAGGTTAAGCTTAAGAAAAAGCACTTTCAAAGTGAAAATAGCTTTTCTTCAATGGAGAATTAAGAGCTTTGGTGAGGTTTTGGAAGAGAATTGAGATGAAGATGAAGATGTAGCAGAAAAAATCAGAGAGAATGTGAGAGAATTGAGAGTGAAGTGTGAGGAATTTGTGTGAAAATGGTTGATCCCTTGAAAAGTGAGTGAAGATGTGTTTATATAGACTTTTGGTTTGGAGTGTGAGAGGTTTGGAATTTGGTTTGGACTTAGCTTTAGGTGGTTTGGAACTAGGCTATGAGTTAGTTAGGCTTGAATTATCGAGTCAAGCGGTTAACTCGGTTAGTTAGAACCAACTCGGTAACAATCCCAATGTGAGCTCCAACATCCAAAGGTCCACATACTTGGAAATCAAGGAACATGGTGCACTTATTTGAAAATGATGCATTGGAATAAATTTGAGTGAATTCTTGAATACTCCAGAAGGTTCCACATGCTACTAGACCAATGTAAAAATCAAAATGTGGAGGGAAAGTTGTTGTCTTGAAAAAGAAGCAAATTCTGCAAATTTTGCACGTGTTAATCGATTAACACATTTGCACTGCAAATGGTTAATCGATTAACCAAGCCAAAAATGCCCAAATTTGCCTGAAAAATGGTGCGGTGGCCACGGTTCCGATTTTCAGCCTCTTGCTTTGATGAATAGGAACAGAAACCTTTATTTTGTGCTTGTTTTGATGATATGATGACCTTGTTAGGATGCGATTGATCGGGCTTGGAAAACCAGAACATTCCTGCAACAAAATCACAGAGAAAAATTGCGAATGCGTATGCCAGCGATGCGAATGCACATGCCGATGCAAAAAGGCAAAAGAGGGAGGTCAAATTCCGGGTTACGACAGCTGCCCTTATATAATCCACTTGGACCTGAATGTTCGAATTGCGCCAGTTTTTCGTTGATTCAAGGTAAAAAGGGATTAAATAAAGAGTAGCTCAAAAATTTGGCCTACGGCGACAAAAGAAAGGTTGAATGTTTTGAGGGTTGATAAGTGCGAAGTTTGGCTGAATATCTGCTGAGGAGATGAATCAGGCCAAAAGAGAGGGAGTATGCTTGATGCATATGCCATGTATGCGTTCTACAAGATGCTTGATATCATGTAATGCAAAGGTGCGGGTTAAGGTGATGTGCGAGAGTTAGGCAGAGATTGCAGCAAAACGATCTTGACATCCATGGTCGAGGAGAGAACCCTCATATGAGGACAAAACCTGTTGAGGAAGGGCCCCAAAGGGTACTAGTTCTACTGCGAACAATCCCAAAATGGTGAAGACTCTGCTGGGGAAGAAACTGAGAAGTCTCAAATCTCCAGACCATCACCATCGACACTGCAGGGGATAAGAGAATCAGGCCAACCCTTCCATCATGACTTACCATGCCTGGGAATGAAATCAAAAAAACTCTAATTCCTAAGCTGTCACTAACTCTGTTGCAGGGAATTCATAAGGCTCGGAGGATTTTCTCTGCTTGGGGAAGATGAGGAACCAAATCATACAGCTGTTGGTGTGCGACAAATCAACACGCTGGGGATGATGCACGACCCGTGCTGGGGAAAAGAACAACCATGTCTTTTCTCGGGGTACATCATGGCATCTTTACTGGAGACATTATGGATCTGTTGGGGAAATGGAAGGCAACCAACCCTTCCTGAGAACCACAATGGCGATTGCTGGGGAAATGATGACTCTGTTGAGGAACCGCTGAGGAAACAACAACTTCTTCAGAGAACCATCACATTGCCGACCGGGAGTTAGGCTTACTAATGGATATTACTGATTATCCTGCATGAATTACCAGTAAAATATGCAATGCATAATGCTTTCTCGATTGATTTAGCTTTTTATTGTTCTCAACATTTTATAGTATTATGTGATCACATATAATCGTTTATTTTGCAAACAAAATACTGGAATGAAAACAATTGAGATAACAAATGATGCATTTTATTGAATGTGAAAAATATTGTACATAAGATGTGTACAAGGATGCAAAAATCATTGATGAGGAAATTTGCAATAAAATTGAGAAACAAATGTAAGTGGCAAAGGGAACTCATGCTTCGCATTGATTACAACATTGGCTACCATCCCCTGTAAGTCTAGGTTCCAATGCCTTGCACCAGTTAATGATTATTTGACTGCTCTGTTACCGTCTGAGGTCTAGCTATGACGAAAAAGAGGCTCAAGTGTTCACAGTCAAATGCCTTTATCCCTAATTTTTGCCTGGACATTTTTTTTGTCCACCGAGATACCCATTTAAACAGTGTGTTGGTTCGTTCAAGCGATTAATGCGGATATGAGGAGCTTCTTTCTTCCACTTGACCTTGAACATGGATGCTAAAGTGGCAAGTGCATCAGCTAGTTGATTTTCCTCTCTAGGGATATGATGAAAAGAAATCTCATCAAAGTAAGGAATCAACTTTGCAATGTGTTGTTGGTACGGAACCAGCTTGGAATCCCGAGTCACAAAGTTCCCTCTGACTTGACCGATGACCAAGGCAGAATCTTCATAGACCTCAAGAATCTTGATTTTCATGTTAATAGCCGCTTCAATATCGTAGATACATGCTTCGTATTCAGCCATATTATTGGTGCATGCAAAGCATAATCTGGCAGTGAAGGGAAGGTGAAAACCTGTTGGAGAGATGAGGATAGCACCGATTCCACGACCTCTAGAATTGGAAGCACCATCGAACACGAGCGTCCATCGTGCCCCTAGTTTGGGTCCTATGTTAGGGTCTGGAGTCTCATAATCTCTGATGCACAGAACATCCTCATCAGGAAATTCAAACTTCATTTGTTGATAACCCTCTACAGGTTGATGGGCAAGGTAGTCAGACAAGACGCTCCCTTTTATTGCTTTCTGGGTAACATGTTGGATATCATACTCATTTAACAGCATCTGCCACCGAGCAATCCTTCCAGAGACAGCGGGCTTTTCAAATATGTACTTTATTGGATCCATTTGGATATCAATAAAGTAGTATGGTAAATCATGTATTGTCTTAGGCGTCGAGCTGCCTAGACCAGAGCACAACAAGTTTTCTCTTAGAGTGAGTATATGGTCTCACAATCAGTGAACTTCTTGCTCAGATAGTAAATTGCATGTTCTTTTCTGCCAGTGTCATCATGTTGACCCAATACACATCCCATTGATTCATCGAGAACGGTGAGATACATGATTAAAGGCCTACCAGGAACCGGCGGTACTAAGATCGGCGGTTCTTGCAAGTATTGTTTTATTTTGTCAAATACTTCTTGACAATCATTGTTCCATTCAACCGATTGATTTTTTCTTAGTAATTTGAACATCGGTTCACAGGTAGCCGTCAAATGGGAAACGAACCTTGAGATGTAATTAAGTCTGCTCAGAAAGCCACAGACTTCTTTTTCTGTTTTGGGAGGCGGCATGTTCTGAATTGCCCTAACCTTGTCGGGATCAACTTCAATGCCTTTCTGACTCACAATAAAGCCCAACAGTTTACTAGATCGAACTCCAAAGGTGCACTTCGCAGGATTCAACCGCAGTCTAAACTTCCGGAGTCTGTTAAACAATTTCTTCAGGTGGACCAAGTGATCATCTTCAGTTTTGGACTTGGCAATCATATCATCCACGTAAACCTCAATCTCTCTATGGATCATATCGTGAAAGAGGGTTGTCATGGCATGTTGGTATGTTGCCCCTGCATTCTTTAAACTGAATGGCATGACTTTGTAACAATATGTACCCCACGGCGTGATGAAAGTAGTATTTTCCATATCAGCTAGGGACATCTTGATCTGATTATATCCTGAGAAACCGTCCATGAAAGAAAAGATAGAGAACTGCGTGTGTTGTCCACTAAGACATCAATATGAGGCAAAGGAAAATCATCTTTCGGGCTGGCCTTGTTGAGATCTCGATAATCCACACACATTCTGACTTTCCCGTCTTTCTTGGGAACTGGGACAATGTTGGCAATCCATTCAGGATACTCGGAAGTTGCTAAGAACCCAGCATCAAGCTGCTTCTTTACCTCTTCTCTGATTTTAAGTGCCATGTCGGGTCTAGTCTTCCTGAGTTTCTGCTTGACAGGAGGACATCTGGGCTTGAGTGGTAAGTGATGTTCAATGATGTTGGTATCCAACCCAGGCATATCTTGATAGGACCAAGCAAAGATATCAACATACTCTTTCAATAACTTGACCAACTCAGAGTGTACATGCTTAGTGAGAGATGCGCCAACCTTGAATTCTCTTCTGACCTCATCAGTACCAAGATTGACAACTTCCACTGGCTCTTTGTGTGGTTGAATCTCTCTATGCTCGTTCTCAAGAAGCCTTGCTGGTTCAGCCGGTAATTCACAATCTTCCTCACCATCTTTTTCGGCTTGGTTAATTGGAATCCCAGAATTACAACGAATGTTTGCCATGTTGTTATCAATGCTTTTATTATTTCTGCATGTTTATGAATATGTTTAGAATGAGCTATTTTAAAAAGTGAAAAGAAAAGAAACTTTTGCCATTTGTTTGTGAAAAAGTAAAATAAATAAAGAAAATAGAGCATGATTTTGAATGCAAAAAACTTTTATTTATTGATCACATAATATTTCAAAAGCGTGAGGCCCTTTACAAGCTATCCACTCGTCTCGGGCAAGGACGAGGGAATGAGAAAGCAAAATGCATTACATGTTGTATGGAAAAACCACAGGAATCACGGTAGATGTCCAGTTGTTAAGCTTGAAACCCGGCGGACACTTGCGCACAAAACTTAAAATCTGATTACTAGGACCAGCATCATCAATGGCTACCACGATGTCACCCATTTGAAACCCCGCGCTATTGAATTTGATGGAATTGCACTGCTTCTGACCATGTGAACTAGATTGTCGACCAGGACAGTAACCCAATCCAAATCGATTATGCTTCTCAACCACATCAATCACATGCCCCCAGCCTGGCAAGGCACCTTTCTCGATGGTCTCTTTAGCACTCTTGGAAGATGCTAAGGTAATTTATGGTGATCTACTGTGACTAGTGGAAGCAGAGCTGACATCTTCAAACTCGAGACACTGCAATGGCACCTCAACTATACCTTCTTCGGTCTCGATGTATCGAAAAGATGATAACTCACTCACAATCAGATCCTCTTCACTACAGACGATGACCAGCTGATCGTCAAACATGAATTTCAATTTTTGATGTAAAGTGGATGTAACTGTCCCTGCGGCGTGAATCCACGGGCGACCCAATAAGCAACTGTACGCCGGATTGATATCCATCACTTGGAAGGTAATGGTAAACAAATGCGGCCCAACCTTAATGGGTAAGTCTACTTCTCCAATAACTTGCCTTCGAGAACTGTCAAAGGCTCTGACAACTAAGGCGCTCGGCCTCATCTCGCTTCCTTCTACCAGTAATTGACTCAGTGTGCTCTTAGGCATCACATTGAGAGAAGAACCGGTGTCCACCAGAACACGAGATAAGAGGATGTCTGTATAGATTACGGATATGTGCAGTGCTTTGTTGTGGGTAGTTCCTTCAAGAGGTAATTCTGATTCATTAAAACCCAAATACCGACTTGCAGTTATATTGGCCACCACGTCATCGAATTCAACAACGGATATATCTTGCATCACGTGAGCAGTGTTCAAAACTTTTAACAAAGCCGATCAGTGCGCAGGAGAGCTCATGAGTAAAGACAAGATTGAGATCCTCGAGGGAGTCTGCCCCAGCTAATCCACAATTTTAAAGTCGCTTTTCTTAATCAATTTAAGGAACACTTGATCATCAAGTGTCTCTTTGCTCTTTGAAATATCTCCAGACGGGATAGTCGGCACTGGAACTGTAGCAGATTCCCCTTGTTGAACAGCAGGGGTTGCAGATGCAGGCATCTCCTTGGGAGGAACAACAGTTGGCACTTGAACAGGCTTGGTAGTGACCTTCGGAGCGAACACCCGTCCACTACGAGTCATACCTCCAACGGCTGTAATGTTTACGATCTCAGATTCCACAAACCTTATCTCTTGATCTCCGGAAAACCCAGTAGACCCATACCTCCAAGATACCTCCTTAGAATTCTGATATGGAGATGGCTTTGGCGGGCAAACAACGATAGGTTGTACCTTCTTCTGCTTAGGGGATTCAGCAGAAACCTTCCTATAGACGATGGTGAATGGCTCGATAGCAGCAACTTCCTCAACAGGCTTAGATCTGGAAAATTGAACTTCACCTCAGTTCATCAAGATCTGGACACAACCCTTCAGCCTTCGACATTGGTTGGGATTATCGTCACAAATTTGACATTTACCATGCAGCCCTTTCAACAACCCATGCTCTTTCAATCTCTTGAAAACCACAGCCATTGGGGTCTTTACCTCATCGACATCCTTGATCAATTTCGCCCTTGAGTTATCTTCAATCATGTTCACCACAGGTCCGCCGTGATTTGGCAACAGATTATTCTGAATGTTAGGTCCTTCCTCAGGGAAAGTCAGAATCTTCTTATCAATGAGTTCCTGAACTTTGGTTTTGAAAACAAAACAGTCCTCTGTCGCATGTCCTATGTATCCAGCATGATAAGCACAAGATGCATTTGGATTATGCTTTGGGCCAAATGGAGGAATTGCAAGTGCAATTTGCTTGGAAACAATTGCCCCTTGGTGAATCAAGTAAGGAAACAATTCAGTGTATGACACTGGAATTCTGTCGAAATTCGGACGCTTACGGTTTCCTTGATTGTTATTGCTTTGACGGTTTTGATTCTGCTGACTTTTGTTGTTCTGTTGATTCTGTTGCTGATTTTGAGCATTCTGACCTAGTTATTGCGGATGATACTGATATGGAGGTTGTTGATATTGTGCAGCAGCAATGTACGAATATGGATAATATGGCATAGGTGCCATGGGTGCTTGATACTGAGGAGAAACTTGGGTTGTCACAGCATTGGCTTCACCTTCTTTCTTCTTTGACTGACTGTTCTAAGACTTTCTGGTGGCTGGCTGCTGGGAAGCAGCTCCAGGAATCTTTCCAGTCTTCAAACCATTCTCAATCCGTTCACCAATTGTTACAACGTCAGCAAAATTCGATGAAGAGCTACCCACCATTTTCTCATAGTAGGATCCTTGCAATGTACCCATAAAGATGTCAACTAACTCATTGTCAAAGAGAGCAGGTTGCACACGAGATGCCATCTTACGCCATCTTTGTGCATACTCCTTGAACGTTTCAGCTGAACGCTGGGACAAATTATACAACTGTAATCTAGTAGGCGCCAAATCAAGATTATATTTGTATTGTTTCAAGAATGCTTCAGACAGATCCCTCCAAGTACGGATTTTGCTGCGTTCTAAGCCCGTGTACCAATCCAATGAAGCACCAGACAAACTATCTTGAAAACAATGAACCAGCCATTCATCATTATCAATATAGGATGCAATCTTCCTACAGTACATAGTGATGTGACTACTCGGGCAACTTAAACCTTTATACTTAGGAAGCTTAGGTATCTTGAATTTCTGTGGCAACACAACATTCAGAACCAAACACAAGTCTTTGGCCTCCAAGCCAAAAGCAGAAAACCCTTCAATAGCTCTGATACGGTCTTCCAACAACTTGTAGTCAGCAGGTCTATTCTGATTAGTGGGCCTGACAAGAATCTGAGGATTTGGCAACTGAGAGGCGGCCGGAGCGTGCACTTGCGGAGTTGCAAACTGAGAAGGATATACCAAACCCTGATTAACCATCTGACCAATATTCTGACCCATCTGAACACCAAACAGATAATGTGGAGGAGGTATTACAACAGCTGAGGAAGATGCCCCAGGATAGAACATTCCAGGATAAACATTTTGAACAGCAGTTTGAACAGCTTGAGATGAAACCGGAACATGAATAGGAGGACCCCTATACACATGTTCTTCTTCTTCAGGAGCTTCAATGTTAGCCAACCCAGGAGTCTGACGAGTCTGACCCTGAAGATTCTCTTGATCATCATTCACCACTGGAGGTGGAACCGGAGTAGGCATACCCCATGGATAAGTAGCAGCATTCCCATTAGACATGGGCACAACATAAGGCTGATATGGTACAAAGGCACTACCATTATTTGCAATCTGAGGAGTGTAATTCGAAGGCATGCCCCAAGGAAAACTAGCGGACATTTTGTTCACACTAGACTGAACAACAGGCTGATTCACGGGCTCAACTGGCACTTTAACCGCAACAGGAGAAGGAACAACAGCATGAGTGGTTGTAACAACAGGAGAAGTAGTCACAACAGGAGTGACAATGGTTGCATCAGTAGCAGTTGCAACAACAGTGGCAGCAACAGCAGCATCCCTCTGAGCACGAAGGAGTTCCATTATGACATTCATGTTCGTCTGAAACTGATCCATCCGACCTTGAAATTGGGCCAAAGTTTTCTTATAAGCAGCGTTCTCAGCTTCGAAGTCAGCCATGATTCTGGATTTGTTTGAGCATGTGAAATACCGATGTCGAGTCGTCGTCTTGCTTCAAGCCGGAAATGATCAGAGTAAGCAATGGTTTCCTGGATGAAGGACATGCATATGCGTGCATGGATGATTCCAAATCATGCAAAAATAATTTGTAATGCACATGTAAAAATTAATTTGACATGATGAAATGATATGCAACATCAGAATTAGCAAGTCAGCACAGTCTGAATAGTCAAATCTGAACATCTGCAAAGATAGTGTTGTGTTGGTGCGAAATCTGACGCAATAAGAGAACAAAGGTTGGAAGAGTCTTGGTTTTCTGCAGAAAAACCCAATATCCCCCTCACAGGTATAATCTAGCCAAGAATGGTCCTCAGCTTCTCAGGCTCTCAAGTCGATAAATAATAATGCGTTTACCATTTCTGGTTTGGCATTATTACTCCTCAAGGAGGCCTCCACTGATTTCCTCAAAAGGGTCATCCTATGGCAAGTTCCCAGCTTTGGGTCCTCGGATCAAGAAGCATAATGGGTTTGCCATTTCTGGTCTGCAATTATCGTTCCTTGGGATGAGTGTTGTAACTGAGTCCTCGGGAATGGTCACCAGAGTCGACATCTCATCAAGGGGATATCCAATGACCTGCATCAACATTCAGTATCAGATATCTCCTAGAAGAACCTTGTCTGGATGTGGGTCTCGTGAACACTACACGTGGTCACTACCACGCGAGCAACACGACTATCCACTCTAAAACCTGTGTGTATGCTCAAGCCTGGGTAGTGGGCTTATCTCTCAGAACACCCATCCCACCAACAATAAAGAATATAGCAGATATCCATAATATACAGCATACGAATATCTAAAGTAGTAAAGAAATGCAGTAAATAAGCACAAATCGAAATAAAGCGTAAAGATAAAGCTAGTAAAGCATGAAAGATAAACATCCAAACAAGCAAGAAAGCAAACAAAACTAGGCGACACCCCAACTTGCAAGAGCGCAAGGACTCCCCAGCAGAAGATGGTTAGTTTATACCTGAGTGAATCTCACACTCAAAGATACAACAGAGTCGCCACTGAACTTTATTTAGTCCCAAAGGACAGGGAAAATATCGATAAAACCCAAGGGGAAGAGAAACGGGAACGGGGGTCGGTTATGTGAAAGGAAGGTATTAGCACCTAACGCATTCGTCGTACTCCACGGGAACCATTCCGCTTGCTTCTAGGCTTGGATGGGTTATCTATCTAAAGGCTTCAAGCTAAAAGAAGAGGAGAGAGGCGAAAAGAAAGAAAGAAAGAAGAGTGCTCGCGGAGGATTGGGGCCCTCGTGCCTACGTACCCTCATAGTTCAATGAGGAAATCAGAGCGTCGTAGTTCATGGAACCAGGGAAAAGAGAAGAGGAATGGAAGGGTGGAAACGTGGAAGTGTTCTCGCCAAGATCATCGCAATCTCGTGCCTACGTATCATACATTCGAAAGAATGCAGAATCAGAGCTTCCGTAGTTCGTGGAACCAAGACGGAAAAGGAGAAGGAAAGGAAATTGGTGTCAAAACCAAGAGCAAAAGAAAGAAGGAAACTCTGCTGGGGATCCTAAAGAAATGGTGTCAAAACCAAGAAAGGAGCGCAAAGGAAAAGACAATAACTGTACAGAGAATAATGTGCAAGGATGATGTTGAAACCAAGAAAAGGAAATGAGCAAAAGGAGTAGAAGGGACTCCACTGGGGAGTAAGAGGACAAAGAATTGTGCTAGGGACCAGAGGATAAGCGACCCTACTGGGGAACAAGCAAAAGGATGGTGTCAAAACCAAGAGAAAAAATCTTCGGTATATTAACTGGCTGGCAGTGGTTAACCGAAAGAAAATAGATAAGAACTCTAGTGGGGAAAAGGTTTTAACAGATAAACTGTGATCAACCAAAAGAACGGGAGTAGAACCGAATAAAGGTTGTAACCCAAAGGACGGGTGTGAGACCAAGCGAAGGTCGTGACCCAAAGGATGGGTGTGGGACCATGCTAAGGTCGTGACCCAAAGGACTGCCGATACCGATTGAACAAACAGTACTTGATCAACAAAAAGGGTATTGAACTAAAAGAAGGTTATTAACCCAAGGGTGCAAGTATTCGAACCAAGAAAAGGTTGCCAACTTCTGGGGATTCGGTTTTAACAGAAGAACTATGATTAACCGAGAAGAAAATGAGTTATTAACCAAGAGAAGGTGATTAACTCGAAAAGGCTCAGTATTTTAACAGGCATGCTATGGTTAACTGAAAAAATGGGTGATTAACTAAGAGAAGGTGATTAACTCGAAAAGGCTCAGTATTTTAACAGGAAGACTGTGGTTAACTGAGAAGGAGTGCAAATTGGTGTTTTAACTGACAAGCTGCGGTTAACCAAACAAAGGGAGAAGAACCAAGAGAAAGTCGCAACCTCCGAAAGAGTTTCGGTGTTTAACAGGAAGATTGTGTTTAACCGAAGAAAAGGGTTTGAGACTCTTCAGGGGAATCAAAGAGCAATGATTAACCATGAGAAAAGACTAATGAGGCAAGAGATGGGTGCAAACCCAAGAGACAATGATCTTTAACCAAGAGAAATGGTGATTGATCAAAAGAGAGATTGAAAAAGATAAAAGTGATCAGGGATCAACTCAACAGGGGATGGAGAAACACTACAGTTTGAGGATAGAGGTGACTATTCTCAGCGAGAGGGCCAACGCCCTTACCCAAGAAATAGTCAGAATGAGGGTAGGACAACTCCCTCCTAATTCCTTCTCTAGCACTCAAAGTATAGTGCGGAAATTGAAATGGACAGCGTAACGGCTCCAATTTGTATATTGCTCTCGTGCGTTGTGCGTCGGGTACCATGCGCCGTGCGAATCTCCGACTCTGCGGGAGGGGGGAGAGAGAAATAAAGCTCTAAAGGAAGCCTAAAGAGAAGAGCAAAGGAAAGATCAACCAATCTAAACAAGGTTTTGATTAATTGATCAAGGGGAATTGATATGCTAACAATCTTCCAAAGAGAATGGAAAACCATTAAAGCAAAAGGTGTAAATTATTGATTGTACAAGATTAAGTTTATTCTTTTGAGAACAAACCTAATGCAAAGCAAAAAGAGAAAGTGCAAAATAGTGCCAAATGATACACCAAAACATGTAGCATGTGATAAAAGAAAAATGCAAGAAAGCATGTATTCACATAATGCCAAGAATATGAACAAATTGGCATAATCGAAAGTGTGCAACAAAAGTTCATGAATAAGCTTCAAACAGAAGTTAAATGACACTTAAAACATCCATAAAATCAAGCATGGCAATCAATGGAAGTTAAAAGGAAGAAAGCATGGCAAACACACTTGAAAATGCAAGAAAATGGCCTTCTGGTTCAGTGTCGATCGATTAACACTTTTGCACTGCAAAGTGTTAATCGATTAACACTTGCAAAACAGCAAAAAAAACTGAAAAATAGAGTGTTAATCGATTAACGCTTTTGTACTGCAAAGTGTTAATCAATTAACACTGGCTCAGGGGCTGAAAAATAGCTTTCAAAAGTGCTTTTGGCCAACTAAATGACTGTGCAATCACTCCAATGCTAGGGCAAACAATTATGCACGAAAAATCAAGTTTAAAAACAGCAAATGATCAACAATAGAATCAATTAAATCATCAAGATCATGGATCAAGCAATGGTATAATCAATTCACATGCAAAAACAAAGAAACTACATCGCGAATGATACAAAATGTTCCAAACAGAAAAATGAGTGAGATCTACCAACTTAGAAGCCGGAGATTTGGCTTGGTGATTATTGCAAAGAGATTTTGGCAAAGAAAATCACAGAAAACCAGAGGAATCTTCAACTATAGCCGAAACGTATCGAAACCGAGTAAATTGCGGCGAAGCTCCGAAATGCGAATTCGAACCGTAGAATCTTGAAGCAAACACTTGAGATGATTCCAAAAGTTAATAGAACTCCAGAAACTCAAGTATAATAGCAAGATGATGAAGATAATCAAAGAAAACCAGAGGAATCTTCAAACGTAGCCGAATCGTATCGAAATCGAGCAAAATGAGACAAAGACTCCGAAATGAGAATTATCACCGAAGAAACTTGAAATAATCACTTGAGATGAATCCAAAAGCTACTGAAGCTCCACAAAATCCAATAGAATGGAATGATGATGTAGGTTAAGCTCAATAAAAAGCACTTTCATGGTGAAAGTAGCTTTTCTTCAATGGAGAATTAAGAGTTTTGGTGAGGTTTTGGAAGAGAATTGAGACGAAGATGAAGATGTAGCAGAAAAATCAGAGAGAATGTGAGAGAATTGAGAGTGAAGTGTGAAGAATTTGTGTGAAAATGGTTGATCCCTTGAAAAGTGAGTGAAGGTGTTTTTATATAGACTTTTGGTTTGGAGTGTGAGAGGTTTGGAATTTGGTTTGGACTTAGCTTTGGGTGGTTTGGAACTTGGCTAGGAGTTAGTTAGGCTTGACTCACTGAGTCAAGCGGTTAACTCGGTTAGTTAGAACCAACTCGGTAACAATCCCAAGGTGAGCTCCAACATCCAAAGGTCCACATACTTGGAAATTAAGGAACATGGTGCACTTATTTGAAAATGATGCATTGGAATAAATTTGAGTGAATTCTTGAATACTCCAGAAGGTTCCACATGCTACTAGACCAATGTAGAAGTTCAAAATGTGGAGGGAAAGTTGTTGTCTTGAAAAAGCAGCAAATTCTGCAAAATTTGCACATGTTAATCAGTTAACACATTTGCACTGCAAATGGTTAATCGATTAACCAAGCCAAAAATGCCCAAATTTGCCTGAAAAATGGTGTGGTGGCCACGGTTCTGATTTTTAACCTCTTGCTTTGATGAATAGGCATAGAAACCTTTATTTTGTGCTTGTTTTGATGATGTGATGACCTTGTTAGGATGTGATTGATCGGGCTTGGAAAACCTGAACATTCCTGCAATAAAATCACAGAGAAAAAGTGTGAATGTGTATGCCAGCGATGCGAATGCACATGCCGATGCAAAAAGGCAAAAGACGGAGGTCAAATTTTGGGTTACGACAGTTGCTACTAATAAAATCTTGAGGTGTCTTAATAGGGAGTGGCAACCAAAGGTCACCGCAATCAAGGAGGCCAACGATCTAACTACTCTAGACCTCACGACATTATTTGGCAAACTCGATGAACATGAGCAAGTGCTCGTCAACTTGGAAAAACATGAGAAAAATGTGAAGAAAGAGAAAACAAAGGAAACGAAAAAGAAGTCGATAGCTCTTAAGGCTTCTTGTTCAAAGTCCACATCTCAAGAGCAAAGTGAAAATGAAACCAATAATGATGAAGATGATGACTCGAGTGATGATATGAGGCTGTTTGTGAAAAGATACAATAGGTATATTCGAAAGAATGAAATTCAGCACTCGGATAAAAATCTCATCAAATTTAGAAGGCAATCAAGAAATGATGGCAATAAGAGTGGCAAGTCAAGAGGGTCTTGTTTCAACTGTGGAAAGTCCAAGCATTACAAGCCGGATTGTCCATCACTCAAGAAAGACAAAGATAAGGATAAGAGTCGTCAACACAAAAAGTCAAACAAATCTAGACGAGCATATATTGCTTGGGAGAGCGATAGCAAGTCGGAAAAAGATGACAATTCAAGTGACAAAAGTGAATCCGTCAATCTTTGTGTTATGGCACATCAAAACAAGAAGAAAGAGGTAAAACACTCTAAATACGATCACTCTAATAATATGTCTCATTTAGAATTACAAAAAACTTTTGATATGTTACACCATGAGGCTAAGGAAGCTTTTCAACGCTTAGCCTCGAACAAAAAGATTTTTTCATATTTAGAGAAAAAGATTTTCGATTCTGAAAAGGAATTGGAAGCTCTTAAAAACTCTATGGTGGATACATGAAAAGCTGAGATTGAAGAGGACAAGTCTCCTTGGTTCAATTAGGGCTGTGATACTTGTCATATTTGGTAAAAAGAGGTGAGAACCCTTAAGGACAATTTAGACAAGGCTCTAAAACCTAAAGTTACTTTTGGTATTGATCGATCACACTATCGAGAAAGTATGAATAATCCGTATCAAAGGTATACATATGTGATTCGAGATAGAGATAGCAAAGGTAAATCTCAACTGAACCTAAATTGCCTATATTGTTGCAAACGGGGTCATACTATTGTTAAATGTCGTTTTAGAAGATTTCTTGTTCCAAAAGGCATTTATCAATGGTTGCCCAAATGCAATCTTGGTTTCACTCACAACAAAGGACCCAATAAGAATTGGGTACCTACTTTCCCTTGATTGACTATGTAGGTACAACGTCTTGAGACCACCGAAAGAAGATGGGTTCTGGATGGCTGCTCAAGACATATGACAGGAGACATATCTCTTTTCATCGACTTTGTGGCGAAGAAAAAGGGGTTTATTATCTACGAAGACAACAACAAGGGACAAATTATTGGCAAAGGTAGTGTAGGTAACCCCTCATCTACTACTATCTCTGATGTGCTTCTAGTTGAGGGCCTTAAACATAACCTTTTAAGAATTAGTCAATTATGTGACAAGGACTATAAAGTATATTTTTCTAAGGATTATTGCATAATTGAGAATAGTGATAAAAAATATGTGTTTAAGGGCTTGAGGGTGAATAACGTCTATATGCTAGACTTAAATGAGGTATCGTTGAATAGCGACAAGTGTCTAGTCACCATGAGTGAAGATTCATGGTAATGGCATAGACGGTTGGCGCATATCAATTTTGATTTGCTTAATAAAATAGTCTCTAAAGACCTAGTGATCGACTTGCCCAAAATCAAACTCACAAAGGATCACTTATGTGATGCTTGTCAAATGGGGAAGCAAACAAGGATCTCATTCAAATCTAAAAACATTGTTTCAACTATGAGACCCCTTGAGCTCCTCCATATGGACCTCTTTGGACCATCTAGGATCAAAAGCCTAGGTGGTAACTATTATGGTTTTGTGATAGTCGATGACTTTTCTCGGTTTTGCTAGACTATTTTCTTAGCAAACAAGAGTGATACCTTTTCGGCCTTTGAAAGATTTGCCAAGTTATCCCAAAATAAGTTAAACACGAACATTATATCAATTAGAAGTGATCATGGGGGTGAGTTCGAAAATCATCTTTTTGAAGCATTTTGTGAAAGCCATGGAATTGATCATAATTTTTTCGCACCATGTACCCCTCAACAAAACGGGGTTGTGGAATGTAAAAATAGAATTTTGGAAGAATTAGGATTGACTATGATCAATGAGAGTGGACTTCCAAAATACTTTTGGGCCGACGCCATAAGTACGGCTTGTTACGTTTTGAATAGGGTGCTCATCGTCCTACTCTAAACAAGACACCATACGAGCTTTTAAAAGGGAGAAAGCCCAATGTATCTCACCTTCACATTTTTGGTTGTAAGTGTTTCATGTTGAATAATGGTAAAGAGACACTTGGTAAGTTTGATGCTAAGGCCGACGTGGGTATTTTTCTTGGATACTCTCAGTCAAGTAAGGCATATAGGATTTATAATAAGAGGTTACATACTATTGAGGAGTCGGTACACGTTACTTTTGATGAGTCTTATCCGAAAAATGTCGGAAAAGGTAGTTCTTTTCATGGTGCAGGTGTATCTTTAGAAGACATACTCAATGACACTGAAAAAGGAATTGATAAACCTGAAGCAGTGCATATTGAGGAGGAAAAAGATCACTGACCTATGAAGAGTGATGAGGATCATCCATCTAATAAAGATGACATTCCTCCAGCTTGGAAGTCTTCCAAAGACCATCCCATAGACAACATTCTCGGTGACATCTCTAAGGGAGTAACGACTCGCTCCAAGCTAAGTAACTTCTGTTATTACTCCGTTTTCGTTTCGCAAGTTGAGCCTAAAAACTCTAAAGAGGCCTTACTCAATGAGCATTGCTTTTTATCAATGCAAGAAGAATTAAATCAATTCAGGAGAAATGAGGTTTGGGACCTTTTCCCCCCTCCGCGAGGCCATCGAGTAATCGGCACTCGATGGGTGTTTAGGAACAAGCTCGACGAAAATGGAGTTATAACTCGAAACAAAGCGCAGCTTATAACGCAAGGGTATAACCAAGAGGAAGGAATCGACTATGAGGAAACTTATGCGCCGGTTGCCCGCCTCGAGGTTATACGCCTTTTACTTGCTTACGCTTGCACAAAATTTCAAATTATTTCAAATGGATGTGAAAAGTGTTTTCCTTAACAGATACATCAATGAAGAGGTTTATGAAATTCTGGTATAAGATATGTGATGTTAAGTGTGATGTCACAACATCAATATTTGCAGTATGAACAAGATGATAAAAGCACTGAATATCACACAAGGATTGTTCACCCAGTTCGGTTCAACAACCTACATCTGGGGGCATACCAAGCCAGGAAGGAATTCCACTATTAGTAGTATCAAATTACAGACTCAACAAACCAGTTGACAATCTACCTAATTTAATCACTACCCAATGACCCTTCTATCTAAGTCCACCCTAGATAAGAGACCCCATCTCACTCACAATCATAGCAATGATGTCTAGCAGTCAACATCTCCGCCACTGCATCAACAGCTTGATTTCCAACAGTTCTTCAATCACATAGAAGACACACTCATATGACACATCTTGGAGTTGCTTCAAAGCTTCCTCCAAGAACAATACAAAACTCATTACCTACAGGTTTCTGAGTTTAAACACAGTGACCATCTCACAACCCGAGTGGTTCACTTAGACTAAACCCTAATGATCTACATCTTGGACCCGTACCTCTTCTAGATTACAAGCATTCTATTTATAACTTTTTCCCAACTGGATTTGGGCCTTCAAATCACAACAAATCTTCTGCTACAAATCTGCAAAAGATTCTGCTACTAAATAGATCTTCAATTAAATCTTCAATCAAGTCTTCATAATTAAATCTAATTATTTTCCATATCTTTTTGCATGAAAATAGCAACAAACTAATCTTCAACACAACTGAAAAAGATTGCTTCAGAATAAATCAACTCCTCGAAAATATCAGATTTGATATGAAATTAAACCAGATATGATTTGAATCTAAAACAGATTTTATCTTCAAATCTTTCCAAATCAGCCCTAATGTTTGATACATGATTTGCTCCATGATCTGCTCCAAATCTGATTGGCAAAATCTTCTCCAAGAATTTCGCATCCAATCCCTAACAGATCTCCTCAAAATCAAGCTAACACGCGCAGCCCTAAACATCACAAACTGATGTTTTAATGTTCTGGTATAGTGATCTCAAGACATCGCATGTGACATCACTCTTCAGCACTTTAACTCTTCAACACCTTAACATTCACCAATGTTATGACTCAATGTTAAGACATCAGACAAATGACATCTTGATTAAAAATCACATGACAGCAAAATAGCAACACCTGCTATACCAGACTAAGATGTCATGACATCTCCTTCAACATCTGTCACACCATTACAGCCATGCACTCATCCTAGTTAGGTGCAGCACAACATGTCAAGACATCTCACTTGACATTTCCACAACCTGCTGTACTGGACCCAGATGTCATGACATCTGTTGTAACACATGACAGCAATACTATCATGATAATTGAAGATGTTTCAACATCAGGTTCAACATCTGTAGTGATGTCTGAGCAACCATGTCAGGACTTCTGATTTGACATCTTGTACCACTTGTTATAGATCATCATCTGTTCTGACATTAACATATCCTGCAGTGATGTTCTACTCTTATGTCAAGACATTCTTCATAACATTTTCCTGAGCAACATGTTTTGCAAAAAATGCTGCCAACTCAGAACTTACAATCTCCCCCTTTGGAAAATTTTTGGCCAAAACATAATTTGATCATACACATCATATTAAAGGAAAATGCAGCAGCAGAAAACAGAAGTCAGAACATCTTTTTAGGCATATATCAATCACAATCAGTTTTACCAAAATTAATGCCAACACCAAAAGCTGCAGAACTATCAATCTCCCCCTTTGGCATATTTTGGCTAAAACCTTCTTCTTTGAACACCCATCCAGCTCCTCCTCAACCAAGGGACACCTGATGTTTCGTAATTCTCCCCCTTTTTAGCCCTAATAGGAGCAAACCAAACAAACGACATGTACCAGCTAGAACACCAATAAGAACACTGCTCCCCCTTAACACCACAAGTCCAGCTGCACAAAATTGTAACACTCTCCCCCTATCATACTCTTCATCTTCAGACTTCCAATCAATCAATACCTGATCTACTTTAGTCTTCTCTACATTCTCCATGCAAGGCAGACCTTCTACTTCATCATTCTCCCGTATGACTATGTAGACGCTCCTTAGGCATAATGTATTCACCGAGCTTCAGAACCAGAACAAAATCATCCTTCACCAAGGATATTCAACCAGATAATGTCCCAACACAAGTTAGAACATTTGCCACACACCAAGATATCATCACCATGATTCTTGATATGCTCCACCAACTGGACTTACTATTGCTTAGTAATCCAAAGAACTAGAGAATTAAACTCTCATCCACCTTCAAGAAGAATAATCTCCTTGAGTCTTCAACTCATCACCCTTCTGCCCAAGAGTAACTTGTTCCAAGACAATCCTCAATAATAACCAGCTGCCACACTCTGATTATCTTGATTCTTCGAATCCACTTCTGAGATCAACCAAATGCCACATTTTAACCTTTTTCATGTTTGTCAGAACTCTCACAAAGATATCTTGATCCACCAAGGAAACTTGATCTTCAAGTCACATGTTCCACACTTAGACTCCCTAAGCTATGGTCATGTAACATCTTCTCCTTCCTGCAGCTCCCGCAAACTGCCATGAGAACGATCTTTTTGAAGCATCCAATGGTTCATTCCTGTAGATCATCCAATCATTAGCTGATGTGCCACATCACCAGCTAAGACTCCTGATGTTAAGCTAGATGTCAGAACATTATGTCATCCAACTGTTGAATTCAGCTCTACCTTCTGCCACTCAGAAGAACCTCCTCCCTTTGCAGAAACAGATTTCCATGCTCTCATAGACTTGATTTAACAATCAAGTTTGAGTAGACAACGTTCATCCTGCTTAGAAACTCCAAAGACTTCAAACCTACAACATCTGAATCTTCAGAAAATAAGTAGTCCAAGACTACCCCATAACAATATTAAAGAAAGTCACTTCCCTTAGTAGAGCCGTCAGTAGAAAGCCAGAGATAACTGCCACTTATCCTCGACCTTCCCAACCAGAGCAAACACCATGCTCCAAACTGATCCAAGCTGTAACCACCAAGATTCTGATGTCTTCATAGTCTTCCATCAGCACCATCATCTGGAGAAGTCATTCACAATACTTTCTAGGAATAGATGCTAAGCAATAATCCCAGGTCAACACCTAGGCGACTTGTGAGCGAATGTAGAACCCCTCCCATGATTCTCCAAACCTCTGATGAAAAGATGTTAAAACAATAGACAGAACATCCTTAATCTTGTCTTTCAAGGATAATCAATAGCAATTGATCCCTATGGTTTAACCCTTCTTCAGATTCCAGCATCTTCTGAATCTTCTTCATGACAGACCATTATGACAACCATTCATACCACAAAAGCCTTCCAGGTTAGGTCAGTGTCTTGATCTTTTACTCCACCCTGAGCAAAGAACTGATATGATGTTTCAACATCAGTTCCGACATTAGTATTGACATATTAAGCTCAGCTTCTTTCTTGATGAAACTTCCTCCAGTTCATGATCAAAAACATGTATCTTATCATAACTAGGAAGATCCTCCTAATTAGGTCACCACAACTAAGCTTAAGAGATAACTTATCAAGATCTTCACTCCCGCATGAAAGATTTGACAGTGATACTCTTTTGCTTTGGCTCCACCCTCTTCTTTCATCATCAAGAAAAATGATAAAGAAGGAATCACTGTTCTGGACAGATTGGTCTTCAATGCCTGATTTGAAATATATTCTTCTTCTGAAACTTCCATGTCAAATAGTCTTTAGTAAGATCAATTCACCTTGTGAACAAATATATGAGATAATCCTCAAGTATCTTTGGTATCTCTAACCAAACGGTTGAAGCTGTCTTGCATAAACTACAACATCATAGAATATCCTGCTGGGGAGACCAAACCCTAATGTCATTGCAAGAGAAAACCTTCCTAGAATCTCACCACCATCAGATCCCAAGCAGCGGAACACACGCCAACTCCTCAACAACCTTCAGGCACTACTCAATAATCCTTGCACACCATCATCATAAACCAAGTGCCAACAGCAGTTCTCCTGATAACATTACTCTATCATGAATAGTCCATCCTTCACTCCAAGGGATCATACAAACAACTATCTTCCTTGCTCATGAACCAGAAAGTATCTTCCCTAGATCTCATCCAGAAACAGACAGGATGCCTGCTCTGATACCAATTGAAATTTTGGTATAAGATATGTGATGTTAAGTGTGATGTCACAACATCAATATCTGCAGTATGAACAAGATGATAAAAGCACTGAATATCACACAAGGATTGTTCACCCAGTTCGGTTCAACAACCTACATCTGGGGGCATACCAAGCCAGGAAGGAAGTCCACTATTAGTAGTATCAAATTACAGACTCAACAAACCAGTTGACAATCTACCTAATTTAATCACTACCCAATGACTCTTCTATCTAAGTCCACCCTAGATAAGAGACTCCATCTCACTCCCAATCATCGCAATTATGTCTAGCAGTCAACATCTCCGCCACTGCATCAACAGCTTGATTTCCAACAGTTCTTCAATCACATAGAAGACACACTCATATGACACATCTTGGATTTGCTTCAAAGCTTCCTCCAAGAACAATACAAAACTCATTACCTACAGGTTTCTGAGTTTGAACACAGTGACCATCTCACAACCTGAGTGGTTCACTTAGACTAAGCCCTAATGATCTACATCTTGGACCCGTACCTCTTCTAGATTACAAGCATTCTATTTATAACTTTTTCCCAACTGGATTTGGGCCTTCAAATCACAACAAATCTTCTGCTACAAATCTGCAAAAGATTCTGCTACTAAATAGATCTTCAATTAAATCTTCAATCAAATCTTCATAATTAAATCTAATTATTCTTCATATCTTTTTGCATGAAAATAGCAACAAACTAATCTTCAACACAACTGAAAAAGATTGTTTCAGAATAAATCAACTCCTTGAAAATATCAGATTTGATATGAAATTAAACCAGATATGATTTGAATCTAAAACAGATTTTATCTTCAAATCTTTCCAAATCAGCCCTAATGTTTGATACATGATCTGCTCCATGATCTGCTCCAAATCTGATTGGCAAAATCTTCTCCAAGAATTTCGTATCCAATCCCTAACAAATCTCCTCAAAATCAAGCTAACACACGCAGCCCTAAAAATCACAAACTGGTGTTTTAATGTTCTGGTATAGTGATCTCAAGACATCGCATGTGACATCACTCTTCAGCACTTTAACTCTTCAACACCTTAACATTCACCAATGTTATGACTCAATGTTAAGACATCAGACAAATGACATCTTGATTAAAAATCACATGACAGCAAAACAACAACACCTGTTATACCAGACTAAGATGTCATGACATCTCCTTCAACATCTGTCACACCATTACAGCCATGCACTCATCCTAGTTAGGTGCAGCACAACATGTCAAGACATCTCACTTGACATTTCCACAACCTGCTGTACTGGACCCAGATGTCATGACATCTGTTGTAACACATGACAGCAATACTGTCATGACAATTGAAGATGTTTCAACATCAGGTTCAGCATCTGTAGTGATGTCTGAGCAACCATGTCAGGACTTCTGATCTGACATCTTGTACCACTTACTATAGATCATCATCTGCTCTGACATTAACACATCCTGCAGTGATGTTCTACTTTTATGTCAAGACATTCTTCATAACATTTTCCTGAGCAACATGTTTTGCAAAAAATGCTGCCAACTCAGAACTTACAATCTCCCCCTTTGGCAAATTTTTGGCCAAAACATAAATTTGATCATACACATCATATTAAAGGAAAATGCAACAGCAGAAAACAGAAGTCAGAACATCTTTTTAGGCATATATCAATCACAATCAATTTTACCATAATTAATGCCAACACCAAAAGCTACAGAACTATCAGTTTATGTAGCCCAACCTCCAGGTTTTGAATCCCATGAATATCCCGATCATGTTTACAAACTTAAACGTACTTTGTACGGACTTAAACAAGCCCCTAGGGCTTGGTATGAACGTCTTAGTAAATTTCTACTTGATCAAGGGTATTCAAGAGGCAAGGTTAACACAACCCTCTTTATTAAACGTCAAGGAAAACATTTAATTTTGGTACAAATTTATATTGATGATATCATTTTCGGGTCTACTAACATGACCTTGGTCAAGGAGTTTTCTAGTTTGATGCAGGGTGAGTTTGAGATAAGCATGATGAGGGAGCTTAACTATTTCCTCGGATTGCAAATCAAACAACTCGGAGAGGGCACATTTGTGAGTTAGACGAAATATTGTCTTGAGCTTCTCAAACGTTTTAACATGGTAAATTGCAAGGCAATTGATACTCTGATGCCTACTTGTGCTAACCTTAATCGTGACGAGAATGGTAAGGATGTAGAGGTAAAGAAGTATAGAGGTATGATTGGTTCTCTCCTCTATCTTACCGCATCTCGACCCAACATTATGTTCAGTGTTTGCATGTGTGCGAGGTATCAATCATGTCCCAAGGAATCTCACTTGAAAGTTGTTAAGTGCATACTTAGATACCTCTCTGGTACTCCAAAGTATGTGCTTTGGTAATCCATGGGTAGTGATTATTCCTTGGTTGGGTATTCCGATTCTGACTTTGCCGGGTGCAAATCGGATAGGAAAAGCACTAGTGGCACATGTCATTTTTTTCTCAAATTCCTTAGTGAGTTGGCATAGCAAAAAGCAAGTTTCTGTTGCTTTGTCAACAGCCGAGGCAGAATACGTTGGAGCCGGCAGTTGTTGTACTTAAGTCCTATGGCTTAAGCAACGATTGCTCGACTTCAATTTAAAACTTGAGCATATTCCTATTTTATACGATAACACAAGTGCCATTAATCTAACCAAGAACCCTGTATTGCATTCACGCACCAAGCATATCGAAATACGTCATCACTTCCTTAGGGATCATGTAGAGAAAGGTGATGTGGTCTTCGAGCATGTTGACACTAAAAATTAACTTGCTGACATTTTTACAAAACCACTCACTACAGAGCCTTTCTTTCACATCCGTAGGGAACTAGGCGTTCTCGACATCTCGGATCGTGCTTAAGAATTCACAAATATATTGGTGTAGCGAGCGATTTTGGACGTGGTTCTTAAGCACTGTCGCTCTGGGGTACTACAGGTCGATTCATTTTTTATCCTATTGAAGCTGATGAAGGAAGGGAAATAGATGTCTCTAATTAACCCTGCTTGAATACTGAGTTTGAACAACGATCTGTTAGGTTACAGATGCTATGTGGATGGGGGGCCTAATCTTCGGTTATTTTTCTAAGAGTGAAATGTATGGATTATTTGTGAGGTTTTTTATTAGTATGCTCGCTAAGATTTTTCAATCTTATGCCTACGTATTCCAGTTTAATGAAACAGTGAAATCAGAGTGATCGTAGTTCCTCCTATTCTAAGGGAGGAAAAAGGTTGTTTTGGTGTCTTGTTCAAAGCCCAAGACGTGAAGCTAAAGGTGGTTTGTATCTTGTTCAAAGCCCAAGATGTAAAGCTGAAGGGTCTATTTGTATCTTGTTCGAAG
This sequence comes from Lathyrus tuberosus, assembly GCA_022829125.1. NCBI lineage: Eukaryota > Viridiplantae > Streptophyta > Magnoliopsida > Fabales > Fabaceae > Lathyrus > Lathyrus tuberosus. The sequence continues at coordinate 768,655 of JALAZF010000924.1, read as the reverse complement.
CCCAAGATGTGAAGCTAAAGGGTTTTGACTTTAGAGAGAATTTTTCATCTCTAAAGAGGGATATTTGGTCTGTTTGTCACAACTGTTGGGTGACTGATTATAAAGGAGGATTACTTTAACTGGGATATGTGAATCCAGCAATGCCATAATTTCCTTTATAGGGATTTTTTAACCTGAAGGAGAAGACTTTAACTCAGTGTAGAGTAATGCCATCTTTCCTTAGGAATTTCTCATGCTAAAAGAGGGACAGTGGCGTGGATGTAAATAATCCAGAGGCTTGCCGCTTACAGCAATTTAGATGAAGGGAAAAGGAGTTATTGATGTTCGTATACTGTGAACGAGGAACAGATTTTGATGCCAAAGGGTTGATTGAATCAACTGGGGTTTCCTTATACAAAGCCTAAGAGGAGGTTATTGACCCAACAAGAGGGTGTTTTTATGTGTCTCGTACGAAGTCCGAGAGAGAGGCTAAAAGGGTTGACTCAACAAGAGAGTGCTTTTGTATGTGTCTCGTATGAAGCTCGAGAGATAGGCTAAAAGTTTTTGACTCAACATGAGAGTCTTTTATACTCAACAAGAGAGTGTTTTTGTATCTCGTACAAAGCCCGAGATGGAGGCTAAAAGGTTTTGACTCAACATGAGAGTATTTTATACTCAACAAGAGAGTGTTTTTATATCTCATACGAAGCCCGAGATGGAGGCTGAAAGGTTTTTGACTCAACAAGAGATTCTTTTATACTCAACAAGAGAGTGTTTTTGTATCTCGTACGAAGCCCGAGATGGAGGCTGAAAGTGATTGACTCAACAAGAGAGTCTTTTATACTCAACAAGAGAGTGTTTTTGTATCTCGTACGAAGCCCGAGATGGAGGCTAAAAGGGGGTTGACTCAACAAGAGAGTCCTTTATACTCAGTAAGAGAGTGTGAAAAGGTTAGCTCCACTGGGGAGAATCATTGTGATGGTTCAGTTTAGTGACAGGTCCAGTATATTGGATAAAGAGAAATTCAGTTCTTATATGGGTAATGTTGTGCTCAGGGATTGATCGGAGGATCAGGGTTATTTCCTATTCTTTAAGGAAATGGGAAATCCCAAAAGGTATTGAGACTGTCCAAGTCTACAGGTGTTTTGAGAAATCGATTCTCAGGTAGTGAATGATCTTTGTATAATGCCCAAGAGAAGGCTGGTATGTTAAGGGATGAAGGTCAACCCATTAACTGGTCTGACACTTGACTCAGAAAGACAACTCTAGCAAATTGATGACTAGGTTCTGTTCCTATACATGTAGAGGTCTCTGGGTCCTTGTACTAAACCCAAGAGAAGGTATGAGAGCTTTTAAGAAGCCGAAGGGTCCTTGTACAATGCCCAACAGGAGGCGGGGATGCTTTTAAGAAGCCTGTGGGTCCCCAAACCCCGAGAAGTTCAAGACATGCCATTAACCGAGAATAGATCAAGCCAGGAAAGTCTGAGAATTTGGAAGAAACTTAAGAGATGCCATTCACGGAGAAAAGATCATCTCTGGGGAGTAGAGTCTCTTTGACAATTTCTAAGGGTGACTGTCTGAGAAAGGGCTCACCGAGAATGCTGCCTTTCACGTCTCCATATTGTTTAACCCCAAGAGGAGGGAAGACTGTGTCTGGTAATCCTATGGGGATCTAGTTTTATTTGTATTTAAGAGTGACCAACAGGGCTTTACCTAGTGCTAGACGTAGTTGCCGGGGAAAACTCTAAATTACTATACTAGTATTACACAGTTGATATTTGACAAGTATATAAAAGTTTGTGAAAGAAGACTTACAGTGAGCAGCCCCACAATACAGTTATATATATGAAAGCAGATAAAGAAAGCGGGTAAACACTTACTCAGCTGTAGAGCTTCCATGCTGTTTGGTTAGTTTGTTCAACAAAGAAAGGTTTGATAACAATATTATATACAAAATCAAAGGAGAAAGTGCTTTGAAAAGATTGTTGGGGCTTATAGCTCAAGGAGAGACCCAAGGTTTTGTCAGTGATTGCACTGTTGTTTTGTACATTGTACCGGGACTTATACAAGTGACTGAGACCCAAAAAGGTTTTCTGTACAAAGGGATGGGTCTTACACTCTCTCAAGAGGCCCAAAGGTTTATTTTTGTACAAGTGGTGGGGCTTACAGCTCAAGGAGAGGCCCAAATTATTTTTATGAAAAGGCGTCAATCGTGCCATTATTTTGAAAATACACAGAGGGACTTATACAATAAGTGAGACCCAAAATTTTTGTATTTACAATGGGGATGGGTCTTACACTCTAATAGAGGCCCAATGATTTTTAAAGAATGGGGCTTATAACACGAGGGTAGGCCCAAAGGGTTTGAGTTTTGAACTGACGATCGCGCCGAGATTTTTAACGCAGAGGGACTTATACAATATCTGAGGCCCAAAATTGTTTTGGTTAAAAGGGGATTGGATCTTACACTCTATTAGAGGCCCAGAGAGTTGAAAAAGTTTGATGAGGGTTGAATTAATCAAAAACCCTAATTTGTTTCCAAAATGTATTTTAATTGAATAAAAATTCAATTAAAATGATCAAAATTGTTAAACATGTGGAAAACAAATTGTGATCTTGGATTAATGTTTCAAAAATCAGGTTTTGATACACAAAATGATTGGAAATCACTAAAATTTGAAAAATCAAGAAAGAGAAAATATTTTAAATGTAAAAAACAATTAAAATATTAATTCTTTACAAAAATATCAAGTATATGAAATAAATAATATTTTTGGAATTTTTTGGGAAAATAAAATATTTTAACATTTTTCTGAATTATTAAAACAAGAATCAACTCAAAATCATTAAAACTCATAGAGATATTAATTTTTGAATCAATTAAATAAAATCACAAAATTCAAATATTCAAATTTTCAAAAAAGGGCGCCAAGAACAAGGGCAAGAACACGCGCCACCCTCTGTTTCTGTAGATTTGCGTTTTCTATCCAATCTCACTAAATACTTGATGATATCATGCAATCTACATATCAATCTACTCGTTTCAACCTCACGATCATGTCTATGGTCTTTAATTTCATTTATTTTAAGCATGGAATAAGAAATCAAAGAGAAACCTCAAGAACCCTAAAATTTGCATGAAGGTTCAGAAATTCCATACACGATTCAAATAATGCAATTGATTGAGGGAAACACTCCATGCATGATTATGACCATATGGCCAAATTATTATGCAGCAAAAAATGCATGGATCATAGAGTTAGAAGAGCTCATGCTTACCACTTGCAGCTGGTGATCGTGTTTTGTGTTAGAGGTGTTACATCTTGGTTCCAAGGTTATGGACAGCTTCCCTAGGTGCTATGGAGTGTGTCTGGGTGCTTGGAGTGGATTGATTTGAGCTGGAACTTGATTTGGCACCTCAACTGCAAATCTGTCAAAGGCTTGAGCAGTTGGCTGGTGATTTTGTGATTTTGGTGTTCCAGATGTTATGTGAGTGTCTGGATCACTTCTATATGATGTTTATGAGGTGTGTGTGTGATTGGTTTGGTTGGAATTGCTCTCAAACTCAAAACCCGATAGTGACTTGCTTTGGAAGGCAATTTTGGAGTGAAAGAAGAGATTTTGAGGAAAGCATCTGTTAGATGGCTTTGGTGTACTCAAACTGATCACAAATGAGCTCTATTTATAGTAGAGCAAGTTTGTTTTGCAAGGAATAGTGAATGGCAACTGCTGCATAGGTTTGGCCAATGTTGATCAATGAGAATCCAAGTCTCCTCTAGCCATTGACTAGAGGTTAGGGCACAGGCTGCTGGTTCCCTTGGTCTTGGATAAGTCTAGACTAAATTCAGTTGGAAATGGCTATGTCCATGCCACCTTGGTGCTTCCATTGAATGCTCCAAAACAAAATTGAAGTCTTGTCCCTCTTTTAGGCATTTCTAGGTTTGGCATGCTACTTTTGGTTCCAAAGACTTAGGAGGCTTGGGTTCAGAGTTGGTTCCTCCTTGGTCCCCCCTTGAGGTGTTCAGATGGATAGAGTTGCTTGCCCTTTGTAAAATTTGAGCAAATCGAGCAAAACTCCAAAATCTGCCTTGCCATGACAGTTTGCAGTAAGGCATATTGGCATTGTCATATCTCATGGCTCAAGTAGACTTTGATGGAGTTCTTGGCCATTTTGGAAAGCCCTCATATGATACAACAACTGTTTGATTATAATTGGTTTTGATACTTTTTGGATCCAAGTGAAAAATGCCCCTACATTTGAAAAAAAGTAAGGCAGATTCTGACTTAGTGAAAATTTCACTAAGTGTAGGAAAAAAGTGACATTTTCACTTTTTGTGATTTTGATCATTCCACAACTCAAAATCCATGATGAATTGGAATGGGGTGTAGTTGATGCTTTTGTAGAGTGCCATGAAAGCTACAAATCCAGCTTTGAATGGGGGAAAATGGCCTTATGGTTTAGGAGTTATGATCCTCCAAAGTTGGTACCTTAGCCACTTTGTTCCATAACTTAGAAAAATTTCTAAGTTTTTATGGTTACCCCTTTTACAAGTTATCCCACTTTTCTTGATTTTTCTTGATGAATGTTGATTCTAATCACACATTAACATCATTTTAGGGTTAAAAAACCATAATTGTGAAAAATCTGAAAAAGTCAAAGTTGAATTTTGTGCACAGTTGACTTTTTATCATTTGAATTCCAAACTGTGCGATCCTCTATGAAATCAAGTCCTTGACCTAAATCAAACTTGATGGATTGATTTCATAGGTGTTATAGGGTGTATTGAATCATGTCCTAGGGTTTGGGATCATGTCCTAGTCAAAAGTCAAAGATACAATTGACTTTTCTCGCGAAACCCTAATTGTGGTTTTGATGAACTTGAAACTTGTTGCTCAAGCTTCTTGGATCAATCCATTGTTGCAAATGGATCAATGTGGTTTATTAGAGACTCTTAAATCCTCCTTTGAGGCCTTGGCTCATGTTTTGTCCCAAAAGTCAACTTAGGGGTGAATTAGGTCAAGAAACCCTAATTCCTGATTTTTGGTGAATGCATCCCCTGAGGCTAAATTGACTTGATGATTGGGTCCATGAGGTTCCATGGGGTATATTAGGTTATGCTTTTAAGCATTAGCTCATTCCTAGAGGAAAATTTTCATCTGGAGGCCCTGGTCGACCAAAACTCTAATTTGGTGACACTGGCGATCTTGAGGCTTAATCCATTCAGAAGGTTGCAGCCTTGTGCTTAATCCTTAAAGTGGGAGTCCTCTTGATCCATTGTGGATGTTTGAGAGGTTAGACAAGTTGAAAATCATGTCATTCCTTGATTAATCCTTTGTCTAAGAACTCTGAGAGGGCCTGAAACCCTAAATTTGATTGTAGTGGATGCTCACCCATCTTTGGGGAGACTAATGAGGCATGATGGTCCATCCATATTGTGATGATGATTTGCACAATGATGGGAAATCTTAGTGGTCAAAATTTGGGGTATGACAGATGCCCCTATTTAATCTTCTTGGACCCGAAGGTGTGAATGGCGAAGGTATTCGGGCATTCGGGGTGCAAGAGGATTAAATATCGGAATACCCAAAATTTTGATGGTGGTTATGAATGGTAGCTTACACATTCATCTTCTTTTGCTAAGCGAAGATGCTTAGAAAAGGCAAAACTTCCCCTCGATCCTGGTTTCCTACCAAGTAACTGGTCTAGGTTTCTGAAATAAACTTCCCCTCGATCCTGGTTTCCTACCAAGGAACTGGTCTCAGTTTCTGATATAAATTTCCCCTCGATCCTGGTTTCCTACCAAGGAACTGGTCTCAGTTTCTTTTGTCAATAAACTTTCTTGACAAGGGACGTTATTCGTAGCGATTTTCCTCAAACTTCTCGCCGAATTTTCCTGGAGAGATACAGTTTGATAGAAAAAGTTTTGATGTGAGATTTGCTGGGGAAACCCGTCTGTCTGAGCTGCAGAGGTGTACAAACTTCTCCGTTGGATATGCCATTTGTTGACTCTACTGGGGGAGAACGAGTCTCTTGAGAGATTGTTTTCTCTTAGGGATATTGCATCATACTTTTCTCGGAGATCTTTTCGGAGAAATGCCATATAATGTGATCCAATTTTGAGGTGCTGATGACTTCATTAACATCGACTCTCCGGAGAGAAAAATCAATGTGTTGCTGAAAGTCTTTAGTTGTGAGGCTTTCTCTGGGGATTTTCCTTAATCCTGGAAAGCGACGATATCATCTTCGATGGTGAAGAGTGACATTTGTCGAAAGTTTCTCTGGCCTTTTCAGAGGTTCAAGTTATCAAAGTGGTCAAGGGCCAACTCTAATCTAGAAATAAACTGGAGGAGAGAGATTGTTCAGACGCAACATTTCCTGACGAGGAAAGAACTGACAACCCTATTGAGATGACTTTTATCACTAGGGGATAAGACCGACTAAAGTGATAGTGATGCAATATGAATATGAATATAAATCAATAATGCATGATGCATGTATGTATATGCTGACAAAACTGACGCGACATACAGACTAACAAATGAACATGACTGGATACTCGGCCACTGCGGGGACGAAGAAGTACCGTTGGTTCAAGATAGCAATTCTGCCTTGCTTAGGAGGAGTAGTCCCTGCGGGGACAACCATTGGTCGGGCTTAGGAGGTAAGAACTCTGCCGAAGATGTCAGATGGGACATGGTCTCTAACACAGTTGATCCTTCACTCAAGTGCACTAGTTTAGAAGGAGTACTTTGATTCTGCATTTTGAAGTTCAAACACCTTTGGAGATGCAATCGATGTTCTTTCAATGTTCAATAGTCAAAAGAAATTGCCATCTTTATTTTAAAAGCAGAAAAAGTTTGACCAGTAAATTCATTTTTGTTTTATTTCAAGAATCATTAATCATGTTAAAATGTCGTTCTGTAAAGCTAAAACAAATAAGAATTGCAAACAAAAGCACAAGGGCTCAAATTGTATTGATATGATGGAAATCAGCCAAACGCGTGATTCCATAGAGTATTTACAAAGTTAGAAAATGGTAACTTAAGGGAAAATGGCTACATCGAAACATAACGACCACTATCCTTCTACCAACTTTAAATTCGGGACATCCTGAGCTTCTGTCGAAGATGACCTTGACTGGAGTTTTCTGATGGATGGCAGGACTGCTACTAGGGAATTTGCCCCTGTTGGACGTAGTTACTTGCCATTATCCTTAACTTTTTCCTGGATTGTACTTTGAGATTTCCAATCCATCGGGATGATTTTTTATTATCTCTAATTTTTTCCTGGACTGCCCTTTCGGGTTTTCAATCCACCGAGACGTTCTTTTTTTCTCTTTTTTTTAGGCAAAGTATTTCTTGACTACATCAACATTTGTGGGTTAGGCAAATTCCTCTCCGTCCATGGTTGCAAGTCTCAAGGCGCCACCTGAGAAAGCTTTCTTGAGCATATAGGGGCCGTCATAATTCAGAGTCCACTTGCCCCGGGAATCAGTGAGAAATGATTGTATCTTTTTTAGCACAAGGTCTCTTTTCCTGAAGACATGAGGTCGAACCTTTTTCTCGAACGCCTTATTCATTCTTTGCTAATACAAATAACCATGGCATAGTGCCGTTATTCATTTCTCCTCGATCAGGTTTAGTTTGTCATGTCGATTTTGACACCATTCAGCCTCTATTAACTTAGCTTCCATCAATACCCAGATCGATGGGATCTCTACTTCGATGGGGAGCACTGCTTCCATGCCATAAACTAGAGAGAAAGGGGTCGCCCCTGTTGAAGTACGGACAGATGTGCGATAATCGTGAAGAGCAAAGGGTAGCATTTCCTGCCAGTCTTTATAGGTTACAACCATCTTCTGAACAATCTTATTGATGTTCTTGTTAGCCGCTTCTACCGCTCCGTTCATCTTAGGTCGGTAGGGAGATGAGTTATGGTGTTCAATCTTGAACTCTGCGCACAACTCTTTCATCATCTTGTTGTTCAAGTTAGATCCATTATCAGTAATGATCTGGCTAGGAACACCGTAACGACAGATGAGATTGTTTTTTATAAAGCGGACTACCACTTGTCGGGTTACATTAGCGTATGACGTTGCTTCAACCCACTTGGTGAAGTAGTCAATGGCTACTAGGATGAAGCGATGTCCGTTCGAAGCTTTTGGCTCAATCATGCCAATCATGTCGATTCCCCATATGTAAAAAGGCCATGGGGAAGAGAGAACTTTGAGATGTGTTGGCGGTACATGAATTTTGTCAGAGTATATCTGACACTTGTGACACTTCCTCATGTACTTGTAGCAGTCGGATTCCATGGTCAACCAATAGTACCCTGCTCTCAGAATTTTTCTTGCCATTGTGTGTCCGTTGGCATGAGTGCCAAAGGATCCTTCGTGAATTTCTTTTATCAGCATGTCTGCTTCTGGTCTGTCTACACATCGGAGCAAGACCATGTCAAAGTTTCTCTTATAGAGTGTGTCACCGCTCAGGAAAAAGCTGCCAGCCAGTCTTCTGAGGGATTTTTTGTCTTTCCTTAGTGCCCCAAATGGGTACTTTTGTTTCTGAAGGAAGCATTTGATATCGTGATACCAAGGTTTGTCGTCTATGACTGCTTTAACTGTGAAGATGTAAGCGGGCCGTTCAAGGCGCATTATGTCGATCTTAGGTAAGTCGGTCTATTGACCTACACTAATCATGGAAGAGAGGGCGGCTAAGGCATCAGCCATGTGGTTCTCTTCACGAGGGATATGATGAAACTCGATTCTGTTGAAGAAGGGTAACAACCTTTTTGCATAATCTTTGTAAGGATTCAATCCGGATTGGTATGTGTTCCAATCTCCTTTGATCTGATTGATGACCAAAGCTGAGTCGCCATATACATCCAAGTTCTTGATCCTTAAATCAATCGCTTCCTCGAGACCCTTAATACAGGCTTCGTATTTGGCCTCATTGTTTGTACACTTGAATGTCAGTCTGGCAGTGAAAGGAATGTGGGTACCCTAAGGTGTCTTGATGATTGCCCTAATTCCGTTTCCGTAATGATTGATAGCTCCGTCAAAGATTAGTCCCCATTGGGAACCTGGTTTTAGCCATTCACTGGGTAGCGGTTCATCGCAGTCTTTCATTTTTAGATACATGACATCTTCGTCTAGGAAGTCAAACCCGACTGATTCTTGATCGTCAATCGGTTGATGAGCCAAATGATCCGCTAAAACACTTCCTTTAACGGCTTTCTGAGCGTGGTATTCTATGTCATGTTCTGATAACAACATCTGCCAACGGGCGATTCTTCCGGTGAGAGCAGGTTTTTCAAAGACGTACTTGATTGGATCCGTTTCTGAGATTAACCAAGTAGTGTGACGAATCATGTACTGGCGAAGACGCTTGGCTGCCCAAGCCAAAGCGCAATAAGTTTTCTCGAGCATAGTGTACCGAGTCTCGCAGTCGGTGAATTTCTTGCTCAAATAGTAGATGGCAGACTCCTTCCGTTTGGTTTTGTCTTTTTTTCCAAGTACACATCCCATTGAGTCTTCCAAGACTGTTAGGTAGATGATCAGTGGTCTTCCTTCCACTAGAGGTGATAGAATCGGCGGATTCAACAGGTATTCCTTAATACTGTCGAAGGCGGTTTGGCAATCTTCTGTCCAAACGCAGTCCTGGTTCTTTTTGAGTAATTTGAAAATCGACGTGCATGTCGCGGTCATGAGGAATATGAATCTGGAGATGTAGTTCAAACGTCCCAGGAATCCTCTAACTTATTTTTCAGTTTTCGGAGAAGGCATTTCTTGAATGGCCTTGACCTTGTCAGGATCAACCTCAATTCCTTTTTGGCTGACGATGAACCCTAAAAGTTTCCCTGAACGGACACCGAAGGTGCACTTGTTGGTATTTAAGCGGAGTTTGTACTTTCTCAACCGCTCGAATAGTTTTGACAGGTGGGTCACTAGCTCCTCTTCTGTCTTAGGTTTTGCAATCATGTCATCGACATATACCTCAATTTTCTGGTGTATCATGTCATGAAATAGAGTAGTCATGGCCCTTTGATAGGTTGCCCCGACGTTCTTCAAACCGAACGACATTACCTTGTAATAAAAGGTACCCCATGGGGTAATGAATGAAGTTTTCTCCATGTCTTTCGGCGCCATTTTGATCTGATTATAGCCCGAGAATCCATCCATGAAGGAGAAGACTTTGAACTTTGTTGTACTGTCAACCAGCATGTCAATGTGTGGTAAAGGAAAGTCGTCCTTTGGACTAGCCTTGTTCAGATCCCTATAGTCTACACACATTCTGACCTTTTCGTCCTTTTTTGGAACTGGTACGATGTTGGCTAACCATTGAGGATATTCTGATGTGGCGAGGAAACCCGCGTCAATCTGTTTTTGTACTTCCTCTTTGATTTTGATGGCCATGTCTGGATGAGTCTGTCTCAACCTCTATTTTACTGGCAGACATTCCGATCTTAACGGTAGATGATGTTCCACGATGGTGGTATCCAACCCTGGCATATCCTGATAGGACCAAGCGAATACATCGGGAAACTCTTTGAGATGCTTTGTCAAACTCTCTTTGGCAATTGGACTGAGCAGTGCCCTAATCCTGATTTCTTTTCTCTCTTCTTCTGAACCCAAGTTTACCGTTTCCAACGGCTCTTTGTGAGGTTCAATGGACCTTTCCTCCAGTCCAAGTAATCGGGAGATCTCTTCTGGAATTTTGTCGTCAACTTCTTCTTCAGCCCCAAATACCAAGAACTCAAAGTCGAGAGAAGGCATCGGATCGTATGTTTCAACGGGGTTTAAAACAATCAATCTGCATGGCGTGATGATTTGTGTTTAGAAGAGATAGAGAAAATGCAAGTGTGTGCAGTGTATTTTTTTTTGAAAAATTGCTTGTTTATTTTGAATTGTTTTTTAGGATTACCATTTTCTGAGAAAAGCAAAAAGAGAAAACAGCAATTAATGCGGAAATTACAGAACGACGTTATTTTATTTATGAACTAGTTGATTCTTGAAACTACAGCCCTATAAAACAAACTCTGTCGCTTTGGACGAAGCGAAGAGGGAAATTTACAAAAAGTGAGCCCTATCAAAACATCTGTTTCACCTGGGCAGGGTGAAAGGTTAAAGACGACAATTACTTTGACTTATGAACAATCTTCGGAACATCGACGGCAACCCATTGGCGGTGAACTCCTCGGTGAATCACAAAGTCTGGTACCTTCTTTCTTGGCTTGTCCTCAGAAATGACGCTGTTTTCTGGCAGACCAGGATCATTGGAATCTGTCTCCCAGGCAGAGTCCGGTAAGCTTTGCCAATTCATCGTCGTACTGGATATGTTCTGAACGACCTGAGTGTTGATCCCATGACATGGTGGGGACACATATATTTTGTTCAATGATGCTCAGCTGATTTTCATAGTTCGGCTGATTTTCTTGCCCCAAGTCTCCTGGGTACGACTGCCAGATAGGCAGGCTATCCATTGGGCCATAATAGTCGTGGTCACAGTTGTCCTTCATTAGAGTGTCCTCCTCTAATGAGTTCGGTGGAGCACGACATCCTTCTGGATCACAATCTCTGTATATCATTTCGACATCTGACCTCGGTATAAATCTTGGACTCTGTGCGGGATAGCAAAAGGGCGTAGGCACCTCTTCCTGAGACATATAACCGTCCTCATTAAGATAGGACTTTCATTCCTCATTCGTATCGGAGGAATCTTCCTCGTTGATGGTATGGACTGCTTGAGGCACTGGGTGAAGGAAACCTCCACTGTGGAAGAAGTCTTGAATGGGATGAATACTTTCATCATTAGCAGCTGTCTGGGTGCAGGTTGTGGAAAAACCAAGACCCTTCTTTGTTTTGTTATCAGTGGGAATGACAAGATGTCCCCATCCTTTTGCATTGTTATTTTTAATCACTTCGAGAGCATCTCTGTATGAGGAAATCGAGGTTCCTTTCTCTAATTGATTCTCATTGCTCACTAAAAGTGCTTGGAATTGAGTCCCAATAACCTCCTCAGGTTCTACACAAGTAGATAATGACAAGTTACTCACGAGCAAAGCTTGTTCTCCACAAACCGTGATGAGTTTATCGTTCTTGGCGAACTTCAGTTTTTGGTGCAGCATTGAAGTGACTGCCCCAGCCTGGTGTATCCAAGGTCTTCCTAATAAACAGATGTACGCTACCCGGACGTCCATGGCCTGGAAAGTGATTAGGAAAGTGTGAGGACCGATAGTTATGGGAAGGTCGACTTTGCAGATAACTGCTTTCTGAGACCCGTCAAACGCTTTGAAGATGACCTCACTGCCCCTCATCGAGGGTCCTTTGAATGATAGTCGCATTAAAGTGGACTTTGGCATAACGTTGATGGTCGATCCTGTATCTACCAGTACGCTAGCTAAAGCATCGTCCTGGCAGTTAACTGTGATATTGAGCGCCATGTTGTGGCTCCTGCCCCCCTCTGGCAAATCCTCATCACTGAATCCTAAGTTGTTGCAGGAAGTGATGTTAGAGATGATGCTATCGAACTGTCATATTAACACATCCTGTTCCACAAAGGTCTGCTCTAAGACTTTCTGTAGAGCCTCTCTGTGGGCTTCGGAACTGAGTAAAAGTGATAGCACTGAGATCTTTGAAGGAGTTTGTAACAGTTGATCAACAATGTTATATTCACTCCTTTGGATGAGCTTCAGCATCTCATCATTGTTTTTCGAAAGGCCGTGATCACTGGATTGACCAACTGGTGAATCGGGAGCTTCTGTCGGAAGTTCCTTTTCTTTGTTAGGTTCTCCAACCCCTCGGTTGAAGATTCGACCGCTCCGTGTTACTCGACTGATGTCTGCAATATTCACGATGGAGGGTAATGGAATTTCCTTTCCAATCTCAATTATTGTTGCACCGTATTTGTAAGGGATCGCCTTAGCTGAATCATACGGTAACGGTCCCGACAGATAGATAACTACAGGAGCCTTTTGATTTTTCTGACTGTCGTAAGTAACTTCATTCAGTTCCTTGCTAAGAACCTTTGATTCGTCCAGTAGAGGGATGATGGTACAAACATCCTTGTTCCTCTCAGGGTCAGAGATTACAACCACGTCTCTGATTTGATCTGCGAAGTAGTCAGGCGTCCAGTCAACAGACCCCGAAGCTAGGTATGGGTGAATCTCCCTGCGATCCAACTGACTCTGAAGGGCTGCTCACACGAGGTAACATCCTTGGTTATTTTCCGAACATATTCTATAACATTCATAGTTGTGTGGTGGCACCTGGCCACGCCCGCTTTGAATGCAGTGTAACCTCACTAGATCTGTTTTCGTAGATCGGACATCCTGACTTCGATGCCGAGTAGGGTTCCCATCAAACATGCTGATTTGTTGCATGTCTTCATCCATATAGATTGGAAGCCACCAGTGGTTTAACAAGTGTTGCAAAATTCTTTGAACGAGAGCGCATCCTTGGTTACTCTCACAACATATTGTCGCTCCCGGGATTTTCATCCAGGTACAAACGCGAAAGTGGCGCGGAAGAAAGAAAGAGAGTCGCCAGCCAGGTATTTTTATCCCAAAGAAGGGAAAGGTAATGCTGAATAAACCCGGGAGAAAGGAAAGAACGAGGTCTCGCGAACCAAAGAGAAAGGGTAAGGGAGTCGGTTACGTGAAGGGAAGGCTATCGCACCCCTTCACGTCCGTCGTACTCGACGAGATCCATGCTTGAAGTACATCTCAAAGGATGATAAACGAAAAGGAGCGGAAAGAGAACGAGAAACAAATGTAGGGAAAATAAAAGAAGTGCTCGAATGGGCCCTACCCCACTGCTACGTATCTCATCGGGAACATGGGAATCAGAGCGACGTAGTTCCCCTAACTAAGGGAAAACTATTTGTGTTTTTTAGGGAACGGCTAATGTTCTAGCTCAGGTGTTGCAGGCTCGTTGAATCGAGTGCTTTACCGTATTGCAAGAGAACAAGGAGAAGCACGTTCGTACGTTAAGAGTGAGTGAGATGAGAAGAGAATTCCCGAAGGAAAGACGTTATTGTTTGTTTGAAGTGTTTTAGAAGTTTTTTAATTTGAAGTGTTTTGCATAGGTAAGTGTATCTAAGTCTTTTTCAATGGAATGTGCATCTCATACATCATTCCAAAATGAAATGATGATGAAGTACACTAAGTATGAGGAAGATCCTCAAACTTACTTCCAAGGTTAAAGGCTTAAGCACACTAGCCTATTCCCTTTATTAAATGTTTTTGTTGTTTTTAAATGAAGAAGTATTTTTTATTTTTGTTTGTGAAATCACTTCATGTTAAAGACTTGTACATCATGCTAGAAAACCTACAACACATTCCAATATGGAATGTATGTAAGCCCCCCCCATGGAATAAGGCTCATGACACATGAAGATGTTTCAACCTTTATTGGGTGTTTTGAAGTTGTTTTGAGATGAGAGAAGAGAGACTCAAAAGAAACAAAGGTAAAGACTAAAGGGGACTAAGACTCACCCTAAGGTTATCATGCTTGGATGTTCCTAATGATTAAGTGTGGTTTAGAAACCTAGGTCTAAAAGAAGAGAGAAGAAGAGAGCAAGAGGTAATATAACTCACTTCTTAGATAGAAGATGAGTTATGAACCAAGAGGGAGAAGAAAGAAGTTGAACAAAGAAAGCATTGAAATCCTTTGCACAAACACAAAAGAGAAAGAATTAAAAGATAAGGTAAGAAGGTGTGTGTGGAAGCATATCCACACACTCAACTTACCATTAGCCCCTACACAAAATGGTTAGTTCAATAATGGAATAAGAAAACATAATTGAAAAATGTAAGCAAATAAATCCTAGTGTTCTAAAGGAAGCTCTAGGAAGCTTCTCAAGGGCTAAACCTAAAAAGAATAGATCACTAAAGGATGGTACTGGCTTAAGGCAGTAGCAAAGCCTACTTACATCTATCAATGGTTACAAAGGCTTACAATATCAATCTATGCCTAAACAATCTACCTAACATCAAAGGAATGCAATGATATGCACTAAAGATGCATCATGAACATTTAAGAGATGTAAAACATGAAATGATATAATATGAAACACCACAACCAATATGAAACCACTTCATAAATGTCATTAAGTATCCATGAATTATCATCCATAATATGAGAATAAAACTCAAGAAGAAGAAGTGGGAAGAAGTAGAACAATGTCACACAAGAATTCACAATGTTGTTTACTTACAAAACAAGTCACAAAGGAGGGGGCAATGCAATTATGAATGCAAATGAACATGGATCAGTAGCATACATGTTATAAGATGACATGAGAATGCACAAATGAACAAGTTTGGTTCATACACAAGTCACATTAGAGATTAAGAATAAAAGAACACAAGTTGAAGTTCATACAAAATGAAGCATGCCTCAAATGTTCATGTAATTGTAATGCGTATGATATGACATTATGAGTCAATAAAAATAGATGAAATGGTTTATATATAGTAGAGGGACATATAAGAATGAAAGAGAATGGCATACCAATATGAGATACACACAAGCTATGTTGAAGAAGAACAAGTGATATATGCACAATTAAGTATGAATGCAAGATGAACATCAAATGCAAAACATGTCAAAATGAGATATGGAAGACCTATAATTTGACATACATGACCTATAATATTTATGAAATGACCGATAAAATTATCACACAAATCCTAATGCAATGGCACAAATGCCTCATAATCAAACAAAGTTTAGAAGTCAAACAAAAGCACATAAATGTGACTTATAACAATCAACAAGGAAAAAATGTAAAGAACTTTAGGAAAATTGTGAAATTAAATCACAAAGTACCTAAGTCAGAAGCTAAATACATGTCAAAAGATCATGCAAAGATTCAAGAAGAAAATAGTTCAAACAAGTCATCAAAGTCACATTAGGTCAACAATGAATAATGCACAAAGATATGGTTCAAAAGCTATGTAAAAATGACTTGAAAAATATGAAAAAATATTTTTAGATGCCTCAAGATATTATTCACACGTGACAAAAAGATTGGATGCAAAATGATTTTTAAACTATGCAAAATAAATGGATGAAGTTCAAGTATCAAGAAGGAATCAAATTGAAACAAGAAATAAAAGAAAATTCACCAAATATGATCAAATATTCACAAAATTAGAAATAAAAATAATAAAAAATTATTTTAATGTCTAAAAATGGTTCATGAATTTTTGTAGAATTTTTAGATGCATTTTAGTATTTTTAAAAGAAGGAAATGGAAACAATATGAAAAAGAAATTTAAAATAAAAAGAAAATAGGAGTGGAGGTGCAGACATAGCAATTTTCACGTTCAAAATGTTTGGGCTTAAACAAAGGTGTGTGAAAAGCAATTGAGGCCTGGGTCCAATTACACGCGCGTGTATGCAATTAAGGTGTACACTCAGTCAACAATTGACTCACTCACAGCCATAGGATCAATCAGTCAACAATCATCAAGAAAAGCATAACAATCACATGGATCAAAACGCAAGTACATGTTAATTAAGATGAACCACACACATGTAATCAAGTCTGAGAGAAAAAGAAATCACGCGTGATGCACATGATCATTAATGTGCTGGAAAATTATTATGCGTTGGATCAAATGAAATCAATGGCTGCGTTTTATAATCCAATACCCTAACTGAAAACTTCCACCGGCCGGAGAAGGACCTCCGGTCATCTTCTCCGGCAAAGCACCACCACCTGCAACCTTCAAACTCTCCAGAAATTCACAAAATGCATACCAAAATGATCATGAAGTTAAGTAGAGCACAGATCCATGCTTAGATTTCACAGATAATGCACAATCAGAGAGAATCGAAGGGAGAAAGTTTTGCCCTAGGTTTTGCAACTATGCATCTAACATGCCTATCAACTAGCCAGAAGTACCAGAGCTCCTATTGAGCTAAAATCACAACAAAACAAGCTTAAAATCAAGAGGAATGCAGAGAAATAGTTGAAGACACCAAACCTGTTCTTGAGGAGATTATTGTTGTAAGAAGACCAGAGGTTCCTTCTTGAGTTCTTGAGCTTGAATGGAGCAAAATAAATGCTACTGAAAGCTTGAATACTTGAAAAATCTGTGATATGAACTTGAAGATGATGAAGATCAGTACTATGTTTCAATGCACCAATGCCTTGAGATTGATGAATGATGAAGTTGAAGAGGATAGTGGAGAAATTCGTGTGAAAAGAGAGAGAACTCAGAGAGAAATTTGAGATGAATCAAGTGTGTGAGTGAAGAAATGAATAGTGTTCCTCAATTTTGTTGGAGATTGCTTTCTTATATGGCTGGTTAAAATGTTAACTACAAGAGTTAACAGTTGGAAATGTGGTTAAATGAGTTGAGTTAACTGAGTTCTGAGTTAACAGAATGAGCCAAGGTAGTTATTGGCACAGGTTGGGAAGTTTGGGTTAAAGTGTGGAGTGATCATGTTACTTATGGTGAGGATCATGAAATGAGAGGTGGTGATGTTATTCTGATCTTGCAGCAAGACTTGTTGGACAAGCTTTTTACTTTCCTCTTTGGTGTATGGAGCAGCATGTATGTGCATGACTTGTAAGATAGTGTGTGTCTAAATGAGGCAAAGGATGGTTGGTGTTTGAAGGCATGCGTGTGAATGTGTGAATCTGAACCAAGGCAATTCATCATTCTTTCTATCTTTGCAAAAACAAACATGGAAATGATGATGTTTGAAGATGAATTTCTCTCATGTTGATGGATGAAATTATGAGCTTTAGGATGTAATGGAAAGAGGAAACATGGTAGAACAAGATTGATGTTTGGTTTGGATCCAATGGAGGCTTGTAACACACTTGAAAATAGTTTGGAAGTCAAGGAATCAAAACTGGTGTATGGTCGAGGCAAGTTGTGCATCAGACCTGGTGTCATGGCCTATGGAATTTCAGTATGAGACCACCATGTTTGGACCATCATAACTCTCCATCCTTTAATCAAATAAAAAAGTGATAAACATGAAAGTTGTAGAGGACATGGAGATGAACAAGATTGATGTTCAACATTTTTCCATTTGAAGCCTTCTTGATGGAGAAAACCAGCTTGACATTTGGCACACCAAGTGTTTGATGAAATTATGGTCTGGAGGCCTGAATCTGCCTTGCCATGACTTGAGATTTGCCTTGACTTTGTCAAACTTTGATTGATCATAACTCCCTCAATTTTGATCCAATGGAAGAGTTCTTTCTATGGATTTAAAGCTTAAGATGTGATCTTTAATTGGCTCAACTTGGGCCTGAAGTTTGAAGCTTTTATCATGGAGAAAGAATTCCTTGAAGTAGAGTGCAAAATGGTCCAAAACTTGCCATTTTTAGAAACCCTAAGTTTCTATTTTGGGCAGTTTTGTGATTTCTTGATTTTTTCATGAACCTCTTGGATTTTCTTGATCTAATCTTCATCAATGAACATATGTGACTTGAATTTCATGAATTTGACCTTAAAAAGTCAGGAGTTGACTTTTTCCACTGTACAGTTGACTTTTCCCCAAATTTCTTGATTCTCAAGCAACTGATTAATTGAACCTCTTCTGAAATGAACCAATGGGAAATCTTCCATCCTTAGATACTTGACATCTTGTAGAAAACATTGAGCTCAAGTTTGAACCAAAATTTCATCAGGAGAGTGCTTGAATCCAAAACCCTAATTTGGACTGCTTTTGATAGGAGATGATGAACTGTCCAATCTTCTTGGTGAATTCCCATCTTCCAATGACTTGCGGGATCAAATGGGATGTCCTATGATATAAGAGACCCTTGATGCTTGTTTGAAGACCCTTGGCTCTTGTTCTCTTGCTTTGGATGATCAATATCTGAAAACCACTGATCACATGCCCTATGATGAACCAATGCTGAATGTTTTATTTTTTTATGACTTGAATGCAATGCAATGCAATGAAAGTACATGCTAAATGATATGAAAAATGAGAGAGCAAATTTTGGGGTATTACAGCTGCCCCTATTCAATCACTGTAGACCTGAATGGATGATAGCGGCTGCTTTCAGACTTTCAAGGTATGGAGGGATTGAATACCGAAAATAACCAGAAAATTTGCACTTTTTGGAGAATAAGAAAAGGGATATAAACCCAACCAAATGAGCTCTGCTTGGATAAAACTCTGATGGGAAGAATAACACTTGAGAGATGTCTTTTGAACGACGCCAGACGACTACTGGCTTTCCATACTGCGGATGGACTTGGAAAACGTCTTTTAAACGACGCCAGACGACTACTGGCTTGCCACACTGCGGGTGGACTTCAACAATGTCTTTTGGAACAACGCCAGTCGACTACTGGATTGCCACGCTACGGGTGGACTTTAACAATGTCTTTTGTACGACGCCAGACGACTACTGGCTTGCCACACTGCGGGGGGACTTTAACAACGTCTTTTGTACGACGCCAGACGACTACTGGCTTGCCACACTGCGGGTGGACTTGGAAAACGTCTTTTGTATGACGCCAGACGACTACTGGCTTGCCACACTGAGGGTGGACTTTAACAATGTCTTTTGCACGACGCCAGACGACTATTGGCTTGCCACACTGTGGGTGGACTTTCGCCAATCTGCGGTTGGTCTTGAAACTGTCTTTTAAATGGAGTCAGACGACTACTGGCTTGCCACACTGCGGGTGGACTTTACCCTGCTTTGCCACCCTAAGATGGACTTTTGCCAATCTGCGGTTGGACTTTGCTGATTTGCCACCCAAAGATGGACTTTTGCCAATCTGCGGTTGGTCTTGAAACTGTTTTGCCACCCTAAGATGGACTTTTGCCAATCTGCGGTTGGACTTTGATGATTTACCACCCTAAGATGGAGTTTTGCCAATCTGCGGTTGGACTTTGCTGATTTGCCACCCTAAGATGGACTTTTGCCAATCTGCGGTTGGACTTTGCTTTGTCTTTCGAATAAAACCGGACAAATGCCGATGGGCCACGCCGCGGGTGGACTTTTGAAAGGTGCTTTCTGGATGAAGTCATTTGACTACTGATTGACCACACTGTGGGTGGACTTTTGCAAAATTCAACACTGGATTACGCTCTGCATACATATCAGGCATCCCTGCTGACTCTGCTGAGGAACAATGATCAATGATTTGACCTCAGAAGCTCCTGAAAGGATAATATCTCTGCCAGAGAATGACTGAACAATCCGTCTACTCCAAATTGCCACGCTTGCCAAAAATAAATTGGACTTTGAGATATGGGGAAGTGATGACTCTGCCACGAATCATTTCATCTGTTTGGGGATGAACTCTGATCATAGCAACTCCGCTGAAGGAATGACAATTTTCCGACTTGGCTGGGGAAAGAATGTACTAACACTCTGCTGAGGAAGAGATTCTATTGATTTGCTAAAACTCTGCAGGGAGAAAAACAACTCAGCTGGGGAGTATTACTGACAAGATTCAATGCTGAACTCTATGGGGATACAACTACCAGAGATACGATCTTGCTGGGGATCGGAGCTACTCCATCAGGGATACGTAGATCCTGGTTAGAATACATTCTGTTGCGACAGGCTCAGAAAGAGTCCCTAGAGATCTGCTGGGAAAACACAAAGCAAATCCACGGTAATTTGTTGAGGAACAAAACTGTCGAGCTTAGGATAAGTGTTGTAACACCCCAACTCCCATCGCGAATAAATAATACATAATTAAATTAGAGTAAATAAAAATTTATTTTTCCGACAGAAACAAGAATGCCACATTTAAAGAAAGAAAACACATTCTCTGCTCGTAATTTTGATACATAACACAAAATGGAATAAACATACAGGGGAAACTTTTTCCATATAAAAGGAAAGTTCAATTATGGAATAAAGCGGAAAGATCCATAACTGACTTGTTTTACAAAATAAATTATTTTATAGCATCAAAATATTCATACAAAGTAAAACAAAATACATTCAACAAATGTATACATATATAACAAAAGTGTTCCCCAACTCCCGTGTTACGTATCAGAGCAGACACCAAGACCGACAAAAGAATGGAGAACTAATCTTCACAAAAGCCTCCAAGACACAAATCTGCAATTGCCTCATAGAGCAATAAACCACAGCAGAAAGGTGAGAAATAACAACTAAACCAAGATTGCATAATAATATGCAAACACATAAAAATTCACATGCATAGTTATTCTCACCATAAGCATCACATATTAATACACATAGCATATATCAATTACCCACATAATCACATATTCTCACATAAGGCACACCAAAGTCATAACATATGGAAACACCCCACCACATCACATATCATATATCTATGCATAAAACATATTATCCACGACCAACGCATTTATCACATATGCACATCAATTCACCAATTCAAACATAAATCTCAACACATACTCAATCAATTCACAAATCTCACACATAATGCATCCATTCACAATTCTCACACATAATGCATTCATTCACAATTCTCACACATAATCAACCCATTCATGATTTATGCAAATGCACAGAGACCAATACAACGACTCTATGCAATGCATATGCGGTACCATCCATCCATCATTTCTCAACATTAGTTCACTCAGGAACTATTGGAATCATCGCTTGTTACTTAACGTAACTCCCCGTCGGGCAAACGATGTTCCCCGTCGCTTTAAGTCCTCTTGGTATAAGGCGCACGAAGTTTATGGATCGCTTTAAGTCCTCTTTGTATAAGGTGCAAGATTCGATCGCTTTAAGTCCTCTTTGTATAAGGCGCACGATCATCTATAATCATCGCTTTAAGTCCTCTTTGTATAAGGCGCACGATGTTATAGCGGATTCCCTCTGGAATCGTTTCGTCGCTCACACCCACTAGGGCACATGACATCACAAGAATGCATATCATGATGCTTGGCATACAATGACTCATGACATTCAAATGCACACATATACACATCCATGATCATGCATATACAATCAAACCCAATCTCAATGCATTTACTTGCCCTTAGGCCACCAATTAACACACATTGAATTCCACATAAACAATGCATTTCATCATAATCCATAAACCACAACAATTAGCATGTTAGCATATACACTCATATCAATTCACATCAAGAGTTACTCACAATCCACCACAAAATCACAACAACTTATCACATGCTTCAACATCATACAAACCACAACAATCCCACAAAACATCATAACAAAATACATTGATATTTAATCAAACAATGTATTTTACCACATAACAACATAATTATCACATTCATCAACATCATATAAACCACATAAAAGCTCCACGTTACACAACAATAGCACAACACACGGTAAAACACCAACCGCACGCATTTAACGCGGTAAAAACCCGACAACCCAACAATTTTGCAAAACCATGACTTAAATAAATCATCTCCTACCCTCCAAACCATTTTAAATAGAAATAATATTTTATTAGCTTTCCAACGCTTCGAACGGCGACCAAAACGGACTTACGGTTTGAAAATTATGAAGAAAACAAAATAGCAAAATCTGCCACTTCGCTCCAGTATTGGCTAGGCGAACCCTAGTGAACCAAGGCAATGGAAAACCAACATAAAGTTCGCTAGGCGAACCTCTAGGCGAATATTCGGCCGTTCCTTCGCTGGGGTTCGCTAGGCGAACCCGCGAAACCCAGAATTCACAGCAGCGTCAATATAGGTCATATGGGACCAAAATACATCATTTCTACCACCCAAACCCTTCTAATTCATACCAGAACAACCAAAACATGTTCAGGCATAATCAACAAGTATTCTACGTAGTTTATATTGAATTTCATCCGTAAAAACATCGATTTCTATCAATTTATCAATGAGAAAAAGTTGTGAAACACCCAAAACAATTACAACAAACAACACATATACATACACAAGCAAGATATAATTGAAACTTCTCACCCTTACCCGATTAATCGCGATTGAAACAGAGAATCTTCGATTCCACCTCTTTTCTCTTTCTCTCCTCTTATTTCTTTCCTTCTCTTTTCTTTCTCTTCTTTTTCTTTTCTTTCTATTTCTCTCTTTCTATTTCTATTTTAATAAAACAAAATATCTAACTACCCAAAATGACCAAAATACCCCTACACTCAAATATCTCGCAAACGCTCTCAAAACGCGATAAAACATAAACACACCGATGAAAAACATATCGTGCAATAAAAGTTAAAAAGAAAAATATAATTTAATGCAAATATTGTACCTATAAGAGAAATTAACCAATTAACTCAATTAGCAGGTAAAATACAATAAATTCACACATTTCACAAAATTCACATAAATGAAATAAATAAATACAATTAAACAAATCGGGGCGTTACAAGTGCCACAATGCCCCATGTTAGGCGAACCTTCTGCTTGACGACTCCACTGGGGATAATGAGTTTACAACAAACTCTGCTGGGGAGAACTGCTTCAAAGTGTTTCGTGCTGGAGATGCCCCTTGAGAGGATTTTGCAGAAGACCAAGCATCTTCAAACTCTTAAACAAATATTGAGACTTGAGCTAGACGTATTAACTGGGAAGTCACTCTACTGGAGATAATAGATCTGGAACACATCCTGTCGGAGGGATTTCACGATGCCCCATGCTTGGGAGGGATCGCAAACTCGCTTTTGCCTCAGATTACGAGGCTGGTCTGAAGTAATCGTCCCAAGAGGATTTTACAGAAGATTTGGCATCTTCAAACTCCTGGACACTCACTGAGTTTTGAACATTAACTGTGAAGTCTGCGAAGCAACTCTACTGGGGAATTTGCAACCGTTATTGACACAGAAAAGCTTGTAGCTATTGGAAGTATTTAGTGGGAGAATCGATTTAATAAGATCCAATGATCCCTTAATAGCTTTGCTTCGTTGATCTCATCTTGCTGTAATCGGCCGCCGATCAAACGGTGGACTCAATCAGTAAAAGTTGCGACAAAAGGGTGACATGAAGCCTCTTTTCTGAATATAGTTGCCCCAGCATCATGAACTTAGGGATAAGTGATTACTTGTCTGGAAGAAATGACCCGTGCTCTTGAAAAGGCTTCAATCTTGCTTTTGAGCCTAGTATGAGGCTGCTACCTGCAAGCAAAAGGATATGCACGTATGCCCCGCGCTGGATATGACTTCTGCAACTGAGAAAATCCAACTCTGAACCACCACTTGTTGGGGAGAAAGGTTTTGATGCATCTCTTGCTGGGAACATGATTAATGAAGCCTGCTGAAAATAGGGGACCATAAATGCCTTGGGTTGGAATGCCCCTTTGCTTCAAGCCTTTTGGCTGATTGACTGCATATGCGTGAACAACAGTTTTTTCTCACTTGCCCCAGACCAGTATGGTCCACCAAAAGAAATTGTCTCAAGAGGATTTTACAGAAGACTTGACATCCAAAAAACCTCAATGTCTTCAAACTCTTGGAGAGATTCGCCGGATCTCGAAGTAACTGCCTCAGACTGTATGAACTCTGAAGAGATTTCTCGATGTGATTGGCTCAGATTGGCTACACCTTAAAGAGATGATTCGACGTAGTTGCCCCAAATCGACTACGTCTTAACACAACTTGTCGGGAAAGCTCCTGCTCAACAAAGTTTCCTAAGGAAGTACCACTGGATGTGGCTGTCCTTTGGGAGTTTCAGGATTCTCAACTCGGCAAGATTAAGCTTCTGGACTGAATTTCCATATGTAAACTTCTTTTGATGTCAAACAAATGTATGCAAGCAGAAAATGTTTTAGTCTGAGAATGAAAATTCTAATGCAACACACATGTTAATCTTGAAGTTTTACTGAAAAGATGTCGCAAACCCTTTGTGAGCAGATCACGGATTATAATATGACATTAATTTTTGAACGAAAGAATGCAATGCACATGCAACACCAACAAAGATCTTTTAGCATAACTCACATGAGTCAGGAACGCTATCTCTTGGTAGTATGCTTTCGGACTAACCCTGTTTCAATTGAGGACTTCCGATTTTGTAGCGGGGCCTGGTTCACGGTTATTGAAACAAGGGAAGGCTCAAAATTTATTAGTGCCCACCCATTCTTCGTGATGTCCTTCAGTCCTACGTTCAGTTAGTTCGGCACTAACGTTCACCTCTCAAAAGAAACCTTTGTGATGGTTGAGGAACCATTGACTTTTAACAGTTTAAGCACCAATCAGTTTATTGGCATAACAGTCATCCTTTTTCGTCTTTGTGTCTGTGTCACACGACTTTGTTCTTTCGCTTGAGGATCTTTCTTGGGTAATCCTGTTCGCATTTCGCTTTCACATTCTTTTGCTTATCCCTAACTTTTGCCTGGACAGATTCTTTTGAATCTTTGATTTCGGAGTCCAGCGGGATGCCCTAATTTTTTCCTAAGTTGCTTGTTTTCAAGTTTCAACTTAGCGGGCTTTTTCATTTCTTTTTTTTATTCTCTCTTTTTTTTTTCTTGAACACGTCGTATGACACCGGCTGTCTTGATTTCTTTGGAAGGGTTGTGACTGTTTCACTTCTCAGTTGATGAGGGATAACCATTGTGGTTTCCGCTCTTTGGACCTCTTGATGCAGTAGAGTGAAAAGTAATGGATCCTCAGATGCATACTCCTTTTGAGGTTTGAACGCTTGGTCAAACTAACTGACGTCTACCCTGCCCCAGGGTTAGATGTTAGGGTTTTTTACTAAAAGAAACTCCTTCTTTAGGGCTCCTATTTGGGCGAGGGTTTATCTCCCTTATATCTCCAGTGTTTGGGATTTGAAACAATGCCTTTACACATTATCAACAGGGTTTTATCCAAAAGCACACAATTAGAGATTTTTGCGTTTTCAACTCATCATCCTCCTTCAAGAGTTTAAGCACGACAGTTGGTATTGCAATGCACATATACATACTTATGAGTGAATACGAATGGATTACTTCAGGAAAAACATGCGCGCTTTATTAGGATTAACATAAAAATAAAAACAAATTTCATGCATGCATACAAATGTTTTGACAAACCTAAAAAGCTACACATGAGAATGCAGTAAAGAAGCTAAATGATTGTCCTTGTTGAGGAGGCTTGACTCTGTCTGGACTTATTGATTCTGAAGATGTCTTTGCAAACTGGGTGCTCAATCTGATGAAGAAAGTTCAATTTATGGGCCACCCGTCTGGTGTGATAATCTTTGAGTCAATCAAGTCTTGCACCTTATGTCTGAACACTCTGCAATTGTCAATTGTATGTCTAAACTCCCCCGAGTGAAACTCGCACCTGGCATTCATGTCATAATCTGGAGGAAAAGGAAACGGCACTGGCACTACCTTGCCCAGCTGAATCAAAGAGCTTTGGAGAAGGCGAACAAGAAGCTGGCTTTGAGAAATAGGAATTGGAGCAGACACTCTTTCAGATCTCCCAAGTCCTCGTTGCCTTTGTTGCTGATGGTTTTACTGCCAATGTTGATTATGGTGCCTAGTCTGCCCCTGTACTTTTCTTTCCACATTTGGCCGAGGATCAAACAAAGGTTGCTGACGTGATGACTTTGACACCTGAAGCTGAGGAATACACCCGTGACCTGAGGTAGACCCTAGAGAAGGGGAAGGAATACACACTTCCTTTACAGCTACTGCGTAAGATCACCTGATACCTTCAAGTCATCCGGTCCGAACTCGATCGCTTTCGAGTCAACTAAGTCTTTCACTTGGTGTTGGAATGCTCTACACCCCTCAATATCATGGCCTGGTGCCCCTGAGTGAAAATCACAATAAGCCTTGGCATCCCATCCTTTTGGAAGCTTTGCAGGAGGAGTCAACTTCCGGATCTCAATTAATCTTAACTGAAGCAGTTGCTGAAGTAATTCGGTATGACACGTCGGTAGAGGATCAAAACCCCTTTCTTGCTTCTGTTGATGATGAAAGGATGCAACCGGGAAGGTTCCAGCTGTGATTTGATGATGCGGTAGTTTCGGAACCCAAGGTTTATGGATTGAGGAAGGTCCTTGAGAGGAGGGAGGAACATCCACCTCTTTAGCAGTAGTTGGAGGAACATCTCTTTGCTTGACAGTGCTGATGGGCGCAAACTCGATTGTCCCTGAATCAATAAGCTCTTGGACCTTATACTTGAGCATCTTACAATTTTCAACATTATGACCAGGTACCCCTGAATGGAATTCACACCTATCATGGACATTGGAACCCATATGAAACTTGATGTCACTACAACATTTAGGCTCTCCAACAACAATTGAAAAATGTTGCCAAAACTCTGGAAAACGTTGCCTAAAAGAATAGGGGATGTTTTCTAGGCATCTCCTGTGCGAGCGTTGCCTATTGTCTTAGGGGACGTTTTTTCATGATCTTTGGAAACGATTTTTAAAAACGTTGCCTAAATAAAAGGAATAAGGGACGATTATTCATGGCCTCTGAGGCGACGATTTTTAAGTGTTGCCAAATGCTGCTACAATTAGTAAGAGTTGCCTTAAATTTACAACAAAAGGAATGTTTTTATAGTGTCCCATAAAATAAAGAGGTTTGTTTTTATAGTTTCCCCACCTTCTGAATCAGGAGGATTATTTTTACAATGTCCCCATAAAATATACAATTTTGCAATTAATTTCTAAATATTATAGTCGATGATGATTGACTTCAAAAAAATGTCAATTATAACTTAAACAAGATCAAATATAACCGTACATCCACAAAAGTTATATTACAATAAAATCAAGTTCAAACATTAATTCAAGATAGTAGCAAGTAAACCAAATTCCTAACATACCATTATTTATAATACTAAGTTTAATACATACGACCCTAGCAAAATAACAAAAAACATAGTTTAAGTTTAATGCTTTCAACTACAAGCCAAAAAAAAACACATCATCCAACTCATTCAAGTTTGTCTTTTTGGAATTCATCATCCATATCGTCCTCTTGAAATTCATCTGATATGTCGTCCTCCAAAAATTCATCATCTACGTCGTCCTCTTGAAATTCACCATTTATATCGTCCTCTTGAAATTCACCGCCAATATCTTCATCTTGAAATTCATCATCTACATCTATGTCATCCTCTTAAAATTCGTCACCTACGACGTCCTCTTGAAATCCATCATCTACGTTGTCCTCTTGAATATCATTATTTGTATCGTCATTTTCAATATCTTCATTGATACCTTGTTGCATAATAAAATAAAACCAAATACATCATAATTGTTTTTCTATCAAATTTATACAGGAAACACGAGTTGATCTGAAAGGTTGAGTTAGGATAAATTTATAAATCAAGAAAGGGCTGCATAAGAAAATTTAAACAAACAACACAATTTACAGAAATAGAATTTATACAGGACATTTTGCGACACAATTTTTGTAATTATTATTAAATATGCTGGTAGGAAACATGATAAAGTTGGAAACCAAACAAGCCCCCAAAATAATTCCATCTAAACTCCTTTTTAAAAGGATAGTTTCATATTATCAATTGCAAAATGAAAAGCCCAATTATTTTTACAAACAGGTCATTTAGAGAAAATTATATATATATATATATAATTTTTAAAAATATATATTTTAAATGTTATTTACGGATACTTCAAAATTCTCTGATAGTTATTTGGGAGTTATCTCTATCCAGGTACGGACCTAGAAATTTTATATTGTAGAGGGAAAATATAATCTGAATCATAACACTAAAAATATATAATTTTAAACATAAATATAAATCATTTCTCAAATATTGAAATTGATAAACTTTCTTATCTTTAAAATATTTAAAAAAATCTTGAAATGCGCCTAATTGAGATATATATTTTTGTAGTAGTACTATAGAAGACATATAGTTCTTTTGAAACATATCTTACACGTACGGATTGTAAACTTGTATAGGAAAGAATTACACAGAAACATATTTACATGTATACTAATAAATTAATTAATTAAATTGTAGAGGGAGCTAGTGCACTCACATGCTCACATGCTAGGCTTTAGGTCCCTCCCTGTCTCTATCAGTATGAAACACACAGATATCATGATATCTTTTTCAAAGAAAAGAATAGTGGAAAACTAATACTCTTTATTTATTGGTACTTCGTACTCATTGTCTTCCCTAAGACGGGAACACAGTGGATTAACATAAAACCTCAGCCACCTTAGTAAAAATATGAGAAAACAATGTGAAATGCGAATGTGGTGCAAAAGGACAACATACCTGTGTGTAGCTTCAATAATTGATTTGGTGTTTGCAAAATTAAGATATCTATCTTACAAATGTGAGAGATTATCTCACGATGGTGCTCAAGGTACGATGTTTTTCACGGTGTGACGACGCTCAAAATAAGAAGAGGAGGAAAATTAGGGTTGAATGAGAATAATGAACGAGGGTTTCTTTTCCCCAAATAAAATATTGTGTTGTTTTAATGAGAAAGATAATAACTTTTTTTTATTTTAATATTTTTTAATATATCAAATTAATCATTAATATTATATTGTTTATACTATTTAGAGAGAAATCTGCTACTAAATTTTTGAGAATGAAATTTTGATTTCATAAGATTTTTTAATTTATCACTATTAAATTAGTTATATTATTCTTGGTAAATTAAAATAAATTTCACAATCAAATTAATTATGCTTCATAAAAAGTATCATACACAATAAATAAATATTTTATTTTTTTCAATGAAAATTAATTATTATTATTATTATTATTATTATTATTATTAGAATTCAATTATTGTGCAAGAAGTTATTATTATTAAATTGTTGATCGATCCGATCAATTTTTGTTTTGTTTTACCGCATAAATTATTGTGTATTCTTTTGTTACTATTTGTTTTACTAGTTATGTTTTACGGCATAAATTAAGGTGTATTAATTGTTTTTAGTTTGTTACTCTTTGATTTACCTATTTATATAAAAAAAAAGTATTAATAATTATCTTTTTAGTTTTTTATTTGTTGTACATGTTAAAAAAAATACTATTAATTATGTTTCTTAGTTTGTTTCTTTTTTCCGCCTAGATAATACATTATATATAGTATCATTATTAACGAGGACTCTCTTAATTTGGCTTTGCAAAAGTTCAACAATTTCACAAACCTAATGCAAAATTGTTTTGGATATTAGAATCCAGGCTATATCTGTTCTATAAAGGGAGTTTTTGGTGATAACCTATAATACATAGATACGGGTACATACCTAATGCGGGTACTGGTACTAATACGGGATACGACAGTTTAAAAAAAATTAAAGTACGAGTACGTTAATAAGAAATAAGAATTTTCTATAAAATGTATGAGTAGAGAACTAAATTGTTAGGTTCAAAACAAAATATAACTATAAAAATTGAAAAACCCAAAAATAATGATAAGATACAATAACAAAAATATTAAAACACATAAATATATTATATTGATATTTGAGAAAACTATAAATTTCATTCAAAATCGAATAATGATAAAAAATAAACTACCAAAAGTAAGGTACGAGTACTCGCTACAGGTGCGTACCCGATACCGGTACTTCACAATTTTAAAAGTACTCATGCTTTAGAGGTGATGGCATTTGAAGAATCAATCAAGCAGTAATTAACAACTTCGAAGACATGAAACAAATTAGATTGTTGAAAATTTACAAATTTTCAAATAGAAATGCGTATAAAAAAATTATATTATTTCAAACAACAATAATTGTTGCTGGGATAAATTATATTTTTTCCAACAATAAAAAGATTGTTGAGAGAAAAATATTATTATATTATGCGTTAGATGATTTTTAATATTTAAATTTTTTCTAATAATGTTTAGAGGGAAATATTTGTTTTTTTAGTGTAAAAGTTAGGAGGGATATTGCCACCAAAAATTTGATGTTGCTAAAAATTTATGCAACATTGAAGGAATGTAGCCCTTTATTAGAACTAATGTAACAATCTAAAACTGTCCCCCAAAAGTATTTAAGGGGACAATTATCAAATATTGCTAAAGAAATAGTATAATGACGCTCCAAAATCGTCCCCAAAAGTAGTTAAGGGCACAATTAACAATCATTGCCAAAAAAAATAAAAGAGTGACGCTCCAAAATCGTCCCAAAAGTATTTTAGGCAACGATTATCAAAGGTTGCGAATATATTTTTGTCAACATCCATAAATCGTTGCCTATACGAATTTTAGGCAACAATTTTAACATGTTACCTAAAAAAGTGTTGCCAGAGACAACAAATGTTGTAGTGTGTGTGGAGGTCCCGCAGCAATCAATTCAATTAGCTGAATCTTGAGCAAGTGTTGAAGCAACTGAGCGTATGGCATCGGGATCAGATCACACTTCTTCTCAGTCTTCTCTGGCTTAAGACCCTAAAGAAACAGTTGGTGATGAAAAAGCTCTGACGGTGGAGAGGATTCACGAGGCAAACCATGGTCTAGAGGAGACCCCAAAGAGATAGGAGGAGTGAGAACCTCTGCTGCGGAAGCGAACACCTGATTGTTTTCCTTTCTTAACACTTCATTTAGAATTTCCATAACCCGGCCCATCTGAGTCTTTATCCGGTTGACTTCTTCTCTCAGCAGTTCCTGACCTCGGGACAACGCCTGAATGTCCACCATAAAATGCCCCGGTTGGGCCTTCATCTCAGTCACCTCCGCTCGGAGTTGTTCCATATCCGAACCTTGATTGTGGTGAATCGAGTAGTTGGAAGAAGTCATGTTGGCCGTTCTGCAAAGAATACCCAGTCAGAATGATAATCCACACCCTCGGATTTGGGGTACCTGAAAAACAAAAATGCAAAAATGAAATGCATGCAATGCAATGTTATGTTTTTTTATTCCCAGGCCTTTTCGTGCCCCGATTCCGATATTTCAGAAGTCCGCAGCATTCAGATAACACACGAGATACAGTAGCTGATAAGAATATTCATCCAGACAAGTGCACAGATATGTGTAGAATCCTATGAAGTGATGTTGTGACCAAGTGTCAGTGAACAGTGATGTAATATCAGGAAAGCCACTAGAGAAAATACTGAGCATATCATAATTGGAAAAACGCCCAAAGGAACTGAGTCTGGACAAGTATTTGAAAACATACAACCCAAATTCAGAAATTAAATCAATGATTCCTACAACAATTCTGTAGGTAATCAGATAGCATCATCATAATGAAAGCTAAAACGGGAGAAACACCACATCCTGCAACCCTAGACTGAGCCTCTTGACCTCCTCAAATAGCACAGCATTCTCGGGATTTCCGGTGCCTCAATCAGGCCTTTGATCAAGCGTTCTCTCAAATTGAAGGAGTGGTACAAGGTGTCGATATTCTGACGCAATTCTTCCTCATTAGTACTACCATAGCCTGGCTCTGTCTTTCTGCCCGGATCTTGAGATCAACTATTTCAGCCTGAGCTTCCTGTAATAGCTTCTGACTTTCTTCCAAACTATCCTGGTACTTCCGTCGTTGAGCATGTGCAGCTTTCAATTCTTCATATGAGGTCTTGGCCTTAGCTTCCAATTCTTCGACCTTAGCTTTAAACTCTTCCTCTACCTTGACTTGGCGCTTCTGTTCATCGACCCATTTTTGTTGCCACAAGGTAATAGCCTCATTAGCTTCCTTTAAAGCCTTCTTGAGATTCTGGCGCTCTCTGGAGTTATTTTTATCAATTAAGCCCCGTCTTTGGAAATAAGTCAGCCTCCCTTCGAGTTCTTCTTTCCTGCTTTCAGCCATCTTCTCAGCAATGTGGACTCTTTCTTCCAACCCTCTATTATCAAATGCAGCTTTCTGATACAAGCTGGTGACGTCCGCGTTCTCAACCCTGAGTTCGTGAACCAAAACTTCCATTTTTGGAATTCTTCAATTGGTAATGAGGTCCTTGGCTCCACTACCTTGGGATATAACGGAGGCTCGACAGAGAATGGCAACAATGTAATAGCTACCCAGTGCTTCAGCCACTCAATGTAAGGAGGATAAGTCGTAGGATCAGGTCTCCCAAACTCCATCTTACCTTTCTTAACCCGAGTGTTCCAGGCTTCAGCAATAGAAAATGACACCTGTTCGTCATCTTTAGCAAGATAATACAAGGATTCCGCCACGTCTTTTTCCAAAGGAGGTTCTTTTAATGCATATCCAAACTGCTTCAGCGCGAGGATAGAATTGTAGTTTATTCCTCCCCTCCATCCTACCAGAGGCACATTTGGAAAAGCTCCACAACTAATAAGAATAGGTATACCCACCATATCTTTCCGATGCCACCATACTATATCTTCAGACGTCAAACCCATCAGCCTCTTGGAGCACTTAACAGTTCCTCTGAGATCCACAAAAGCTCCTATTTTTGGAAAATGTCTATAAAACCAAGCATGGAATAAGGGAGCATAGCATACTACCAATCTTCCTCGTTTTTTCTCATTCTTGTAATGCACTGAATGGTATACATCGCTCAACAAAGTTGGGATTGGATTCTTCTTGACAAAGATACTTATTGCATCCATATCAATAAATCCAGCTATATTCGGAAACAGACAAATTCTGTACACACAGAGAGCTAAGATTGCATTAGAGGTAAACAAATCACCATTAGCAAAACTCTTCTTTGCTTCTTCAATTAGAAAGTCTAGATGGAACCCTTTACAGCCCTCTTTTTCCTTAACATTATCTTTAACCACAGATACCCTTAAATGAATAGCCTCTGCAATGACATTGTCGGGAATAGCCTTCTTTGAACTGTAGTGAGGAGGAGTATCCTTGACAGAAATCTTCAGAATATCAGAGAACTCTTCCAAAGTAGGTACCAGCAGATAATCATTGAGTGTGAAGCAACGGAGCTGAGGATCATAAAACTGCAAGAGAGTGTGCAGGGTATCATGCTGATCTGGAGTAAGAAGGCTCACATAACTCAAGATGTTCCCAAACCTCTTTCTGAACTTATCCAGTTGGTTACTGTCCATTAAACCTGCCAATTCTTTGATCTGTCCCACTTTAGGCTTCGAAAACCAGTAATGCACATTATTCTTTCTTGGAGGACCTTCCATCTGACGTAGAGAAAATACCCACCAGAATCGGAAACAATACTGAGACTTGGGAAAGAAAAAACATAAAATGTTAATGATGTATGCAATGAGATGCAGCTAGGCATGTGATCAGAGCCAGAATATGCAGTGTCGGTGCAATAGCTGTGAAGGAGACAAGTGTTTGTGTAGCATCATATCAAGAATATCAGACCCAAGCACCAGTAAAGAACCAGATCCAGAATACCAGAACAAAGTACCCAAATCACTGATCATATGAGAACCACACAAAAGGGTAGGTAGAAGGTCAAGGTTACCTGCAAACCTGTAAACAACCCCTCATCTCACAGGTGTGTTCTAAAAGGTAGGATCTTCAGATTCGGATCTCAGAATGAGAAGCAATAGCACATTCAGCCCGTAGGATACAATGTTATCGCCAAACAAAGAGATCGTCATCTGATTCACCACAAAATAAAGGCCATCCTATGCAAGTTCCAGAGTGGGCCCTCGGGTGCGAATGGGTTTGCCACAGAATGTGGGATGCCACTGTCACCACTAAAGAGGGATGTTTCCACTAAGGTCCTCAATGATCGGTCACCAGATGCACATAACCCTCAAAGTCATACCCTGAATGAGGAAGACCCTCAAAGCAAGATAGCCCTAAGAAAGTCGCACTCTGGCCGCGGAACTCACAACTACTCCCGTGGCTAAATACCATGAGAGCCCTGTGACTGTCCACTCTAAGTCCTAAAGTACACTCGAGCCAGGGTAATGGGCTCATCTCACAGTAACATTCCCATCCCGCCAAAGGAAACCAGACAATCCAGAATATATGCATGATATAAATAAAATGCAGTAAAGGCGGTAAAGTAAAGCGATAAAGCTGTAAATAAAAACAGTAAAGTTGTACTAAAGCAAATGCAAATCAAACACCCAAAAAGCAGCAAACAAACAAGCGCTAGGAGAGACTCGCATCGGGGATGGACCAGCAAGAGGTCAACTTTCCCCAGCAGAGTCGCCAACTATCGCTCCCAGGATTTTCATCCAGGTACAAACGCGAAAGTGGCGCGGAAGAAAGAAAGAGAGTCGCCAGCCAGGAATTTTTATCCCAAAGAAAGGAAAGGTAATACTGCATAAATCCGGGAGAAAGGAAAGAATAAGGTCTCGCGAACCAAAGAGAAAGGGTAAGGGAGTCGGTTATCGCACCCCTTCACGTCCATCGTACTCGACGGGATCCACGCTTGAAGTATAGCTCAAAGGGTGATAAACGAAAAGGAACAGAAAGAGAACGAGAAACAAATGTAGGGAAAATAAAAGAAGTGCTCGAATGGGCCCTACCCCACTGCCTACGTATCTCATCGGGAACATGAGAATCAGAGCGACGTAGTTCCCCTAACTAAGGGAAAAATGTTTGTGTTTTTTAGGGAACGGCTAATGTTCTAGCTCAGCTGTTACAGGCTCGCTGAATCGAGTGCGTTACCGTATTGCAAGAGAACAAGGATAAGCACGCTCGTACGTTAAGAGTGAGTGAGATGAGAAGAGAATTCCCGAAGGAAAGACGTTATTGTTTGTTTGAAGTGTTTTAGAAGTTTTTTTATTTGAAGTGTTTTGCATAGGTAAGTGTATCTAAGTCTTTTTCAATGGAATGTGCATCTCATACATCATTCCAAAATGAAATGATGATGAAGTACACTAAGTATGAGGAAGATCCTCAAACTTACTTCCAAGGTTAAAGGCTTAAGTACACTAGCCTATTCCCTTTATTAAATGTTTTTGTTGTTTTTAAATGAAGAAATATTTTTTATTTTTGTTTGTGAAATCACTTCATGTTAAAGACTTGTACATCATGCTAGAAAACCTACAACACATTCCAAGATGGAATGTATGTAAGCCCCCCCCCCCCCCCCATGGAATAAGGCTCATGACACATGAAGATGTTTCAACCTTTATTAGGTGTTTTGAAGTTGTTTTGAGATGAGAGAAGAGAGACTCAAAAGAAACAAAGGTAAAGACTAAAGGGGACTAAGACTCACCCTAAGGTTATCATGCTTGGATGTTCCTAATGGTTAAGTGTGGTTTAGAAACCTAGGTCTAAAAGAAGAGAGAAGAAGAGAGTAAAAGGTAACATAACTCACTTCTTAGATAGAAGATGAGTTATGAACCAAGAGGGAGAAGAAAGAAGTTGAACAAAGAAAGCATTGAAATGCTTTGCACAAACACAAAATAGAAAACATTAAAAGATAAGGGAAG
Source organism: Lathyrus tuberosus (assembly GCA_022829125.1). Lineage (NCBI taxonomy): Eukaryota > Viridiplantae > Streptophyta > Magnoliopsida > Fabales > Fabaceae > Lathyrus > Lathyrus tuberosus. Next base: position 732,479 of record JALAZF010000924.1, on the reverse strand, counting down.
AAGGTGTGTGTGGAAGCATATCCACACACTCAACTTACCATTAGCCCCTACACAAAATGGTTAGTACAATAATGGAATAAGAAAACATAATTGAAAAATGTAAGCAAATAAATCCTAGTGTTCTAAAGGAAGCTCTTGGAAGCTTCTCAAGGGCTAAACCTAAAAAGAATAGATCACTAAAGGATGGTACTGGCTTAGGGCAGTAGCAAAGTCTACTTACATCTACCAATGGTTACAAAGGCTTACAATATCAATCTATGCCTAAACAATCTACCTAACATCAAAGGAATGCAATGATATGCACTAAAGATACATCATGAACATTTAAGAGATGTAAAACATGGAATGATACAATATGAAACACCACAACCAGTATGAAACCGCTTCATAAATGTCATTAAGTATCCATGAATTATCATCCATAATATGAGAATAAAACTCAAGAAGAAAAAGTGGGAAGAAGTAGAACAATGTCACACAAGAATTCACAATGTCGTTTACTTACAAAACAAGTCACAAAGGAGGTGGCAATGCAATTATGAATGCAAATGAACATGGATCAGTAGCATACATGTTATAAGATGACATGAAAATGCACAAATGAACAAGTTTGGTTCATACACAAGTCACATTAGAGATTAAGAATAAAAGAACACAAGTTGAAGTTCATACAAAATGAAGCATGCCTCAAATGTTCATGTAATTGTAATGCATATGATATGACATTATGAGTTAATAAAAATAGATGAAATGGTTTATATACAGTAGAGGGACATATAAGAATGAAAGAGAATGGCATACCAATATGAGATACACACAAGCTATGTTGAAGAAGAACAAGTGATATATGCACAATTAAGTATGAATGCAAGATGAACATCAATTGCAAAACATGTCAAAATGAGATATGGAAGACCTATAATTTGACATACATGACCTATAATATTTATGAAATGACCTATAAAATGATCACACAAATCCTAATGCAATGGCACAAATGCCTCCTAATCAAACAAAGTTTAGAAGTCAAACAAAAGCACAAAAATGTGACTTATAACAATCAACAAGGAAAAAATGGAAATAACTTTAGGAAAATTGTGAAATTAAATCACAAAGTACCTAAGTCAGAATCTAAACACATGTCAAAAGCTCATGCAAAGATTCAAGAAGAAACTAGTTCAAACAAGTCATCAAAGTCACATTAGGTCAACAATGAATAATGCACAAAGATATGGTTCAAAAGCTATGCAAAAATGACTTTAAAAATATGAAAAAATATTTTTAGATGCCTCAAGATATTATTCACACATGGAAAAAATATTGGATGAAAAATGATTTTTGAACTATGCACAATTAAGTATGAATGCAAGATGAACATCAATTGCAAAACATGTCAAAATGAGATATGGAAGACCTATAATTTGACATACATGACCTATAATATTTATGAAATGACCTATAAAATGATCACACAAATCCTAATGCAATGGCACAAATGCCTCCTAATCAAACAAAGTTTAGAAGTCAAACAAAAGCACATAAATGTGACTTATAACAATCAACAAGGAAAAAATGGAAATAACTTTAGGAAAATTGTGAAATTAAATCACAAAGTAACTAAGTCAGAATCTAAACACATGTCAAAATCTCATGCAAATATTCAAGAAGAAACTAGTTCAAACAAGTCATCAAAGTCACATTAGGTCAACAATGAATAATGCACAAAGATATGGTTCAAAAGCTATGCAAAAATGACTTTAAAAATATGAAAAAATATTTTTAGATGCCTCAAGATATTATTCACACATACAAAAAATATTGGATGAAAAATGATTTTTGAACTATGCAAAATAAATGGATGAAGTTCAAGTATCAAGAAGGAATCAAATTGAAACAAGAAATAAAAGAAAATTCACCAAATATGATCAAATATTCACAAAATAAAAATAAAAATAATATAAAATTATTTTAATGTCTAAACATGGTTCATGAATTTTTTTAGAATTTTTAGATGCATTTTAGTATTTTTAAAAGAAGGAAATGGAAACAGTATGAAAAAGAAATTTAAAATAAAAAGAAAATAGGAGTGGAGGTGCAGACATAGCAATTTTCACGTTCAAAATGTTTGGGCTTAAACAGAGGTGTGTGAAAAGCAATTGAGGCCTGGGTCCAATTACACGTGCGTGTATGCAATTAAGGTGTACACTCAGTCAACAATTGACTCACTCACAGCCATAGGATCAATCAGTCAACAATCATCAAGAAAAGCATAACAATCACATGAATCAGAACGCAAGTACATGTTAATTAAGATGAACCACACACATGCAATCAAGTCTGAGAGAAAAAGAAATCACGCGTGATGCACATGATCATTAATGTGCTGGCAAATTATTATGCGTTGGATCAAATGAAATCGACGGCTGCGTTTTAAAATCCAAAACCCTAACTGAAAACTTCCACCGGCCGGGGAAGGACCTCCGGTCATCTTCTCCGGCGAAGCACCACCACCTGCAACCTTCAAACTCTCCAGAAATTCACAAAATGCATACCAAAATGATCATTAAGTTAAGTAAAGCCTGGATCCATGCGTAGATTTCCCAGATAATGCACAATCAGAGAGAATCGAAGGGAGAAAGTTTTGCCCTAGGTTTTGCAACTACGCATCTAACATGCCTATCAACTAGCCAGAAGTACCAGAGCTCCTATTGAGCTAAAATCACAACAAAACAAGCTTAAAATCAAGAGGAATGCAGAGAGACAGTTGAAGACACCAAACCTATTCTTGAGGAGATTATTGTTGTAAGAAGACCAGAGGTTCCTTCTTGAGTTCTTGAGCTTGAATGGAGCAAAATAAATGCTACTGAAAGCTTGAATACTTGCAAAATCAGTGAGATGAACTTGAAGATGATGAAGATCAGTACTATGTTTCAATGCACCAATGCCTTGAGATTGATGAATGATGAAGTTGAAGAGGAGAGTGGAGAAATTCGTGTGAAAAGAGAGAGAACTCAGAGAAATTTGAGATGAATCAAGTGTGTGAGTGAAGAAATGAATAGTGTTCCTCAATTCTGTTGGAGATTGCTTTCTTATATGGCTGGTTAAAATGTTAACTACAAGATTTAACAGTTGGAAATGTGGATAAATGAGTTGAGTTAACTGAGTTCTGAGTTAATAGAATGAGCCAAGGTAGTTATTGGCATGGGTTGGGAAGTTTGGGTTAAAGTGTGGAGTGATCATGTTACTTATAGTGAAGATCATGAAATGAGAGGTGGTGATGTAGTTCTAATCTTGCAGCAAGACTTGTTGGACAAGCTTTTTACTTTCCTCTTTGGTGTATGGAGCAGCATGTATGTGCATGACTTGTAAGATAGTGTGTGTCTAAATGAGGCCAAGGATGGTTGGTGTTTGAAGGCATGCATGTGAATGTGTGAATCTGAACCAAGGCAATTCATCATTCTTTCTATCTTGGCAAAAACAAACATGGAAATGATGATGTTTGAAGATGAATTTCTCTCATGTTGATGGATGAAATTATGAGCTTTAGGATGTAATGGAAAGAGGAAACATGGTAGAACAAGATTGATGTTTGGTTTGGATCCAATGGAGGCTTGTAACACACTTGAAAATAGCTTGGAAGTCAAGGAATCTAAACTGGTGTGTGGGCGAGGCAAGTTGTGCATCAGACCTGGTGTCATGGCCTATGGAATTTCAGTATGAGACCACCATGTTTGGACCATCATAACTCTCTATCCTTTGATCAAATAAAAAAGTGATAAACATGAAAGTTGTAGAGGGCATGGAGATGAACAAGATTGGTGTTCAAAATTTTTCCATTTGAAGCCTTCTTGATGGAGAAAACCAGCTTGACATTTGGCACACCAAGTGTTTGATGAAATTATGGCCTGGAGGCCTGAATCTGCCTTGCCATGACTTGAGATTTGCCTTAATTTTGTCAAACTTTGATTGATCATAACTCCCTCAATTTTGATCCAATGGAAGAGTTCTTTATATGGATTTGAAGCTTAAGATGTGATCTTTAATTGGCTCAACTAAGGCCTGAAGTTTGAAGCTTTTATCATGGAGAAAGAATGCCTTGAAGTAGAGTGCAAAATGGTCCAAAACTTGCCATTTTTAGAAACCCTAAGTTTCTATTTTGGGCAGTTTTGTGATTTCTTGATTTTCCATGAACCTCTTGGATTTTCTTGATCAAATCTTCATCGATGAACATATGTGACTTGAATTTCATGAATTTGACCTTAAAAAGTCAGGATTTGACTTTTTCCACTGTACAGTTGACTTTTCCCCAAATTTCTTGATTCTCAAGCAACTGATTAATTGAACCTCTTCTGAAATGAACCAATAGGTAATCTTCTATCCTTAGATACTTGACATCTTGTAGAAAACATTGAGCTCAAGTTTGAACCAAAATTTCATCAAGAGACTGCTTGAATCGAAAACCCTAATTTGGACTGCTTTTGATAGGAGATGATGAACTGTCCAATCTTCTGGGTGAATTCCCATCTTCCAATGACTTGCGGGATCAAATGGGATATCCTATGATATAAGAGACCCTTGATGCTTATTTGAAGACCCTTGGCTCTTGTTCTCTTACTTTGGATGATCAATATCTGAAAACCACTTATCATATGCCCTATGATGAACCAATGTTGAATGTTTTATTTTTCTATGACTTGAATGCAATGCAATGCAATGAAAGTACATGCTAAATGATATGAAAAATGAGAGGGAAAATTTTGGGGCATTACACATACTTTGCAGTTCAGATAATCATGCGAAGTGAGACAACCAAGTTGGACCTGCCTGCCGTGTAACTCCACCAAGCTGGTATTCATCAGACGAATATCAAAGATTTGAACCATGTTGATCTGATAAGGATTTCTATCATGGTAGTCCTGGATCCAACCTAGATCTATCTGACATTGGAGGGCCTCCTGTATGAAAGAGCATCCCTGTTTATTTACCGAGCAAGTCAGACAGGAATTATAATCGTGATGCGGCAGATTATGATACTGGCTTTGCCTTGAGTGCATCGCCACCAAGTTGACATTCATTGCACGGATGTCATGGCTCTGAATGATGTTGGAATTCGTATAGGTCATGTTGACTCCACGAACTCGATGCTCTTGGATCCATCCGAGATCCAATTGTTCCTGTAGAGCTGATTGCACCAAAGAACATCCCTGATTGTTCTTAGAGCAGATATCACACTGGTGATAGTTATGAGGTGGCACATGGCCATATCCACTCTGTCTACAATGCATCTTGACCAAGTTGGCCCTTAATAAGAGTACATCATGAATTTGATAGATGTTGTTAGACTCTCCCTCTCTTAAGTTGACTGCAGCTTTTTCGTGTTGAGGCAGCGGGTTTGTGAGAACATTAGGATTCGTATCCTTGAAAGATAAGACCCCGCTCCTAACAAGCTTTTGCACATCGGACTTGAAACTGAGACAATTCTCTATGTTATGCCCTGGTCCTACTTGATGGTAAGGACAAGTCTGATCCGTTTTGAACTAAAAAGGCGGATTTTTCGGTACCGTAAGAGGAGACTTAGTCTGGACATGCCCCTTGACTAGTAGTAACGGAAACAATTCTGCGTACAACATGGGTATAGGATCGAATCCTGGCGTTCGTGTTGTACGGTTGTTGTTGTACGGAGGACGAGTCTGCTGAAGAGACTGTTGTGTCCTTTGCTGAAATTACTGTTGATTAGGTTGGCTCTGTGCAACCTGAGGTTGATACGTAGGAACAGGCGCAGAATTGTTAGCAGGAATTATAGCTGCTACTGGTTGATAACGTCGCCTTTGCTTTCCGAGAGAGATATTCCCAATATCTTGCTCTTTTTTCTTATGGAGGGTACTACCGTATCGTTTTGTACTACTTGATGATCCAGCGTCTTTAACTAGGCGTCCTTCTCGGACAGCTTCCTCAAGACGAACTCCCATGCCCACCATCTCGGTGAAGTCACTGGGTGCACTGACAACCATTCTATCGTAGTAAAATTAGCTCAAGGTCTTTAAGAAAATCTTTGTCATCTCCTTTTCCTCCAGAGGCGGACAAATCTGAGCGGCAAGTTCACGCCATCTCTGAGCGTACTCCTTAAAGGTTTCCTTGTCCTTTTGTGACATTGATCTAAGTTGATCTCTGTCCGGTGCCATGTCCAAATTGTATTTATATTGCTGAACGAAAGCAACACCAAGATCTCTGAATGTGCCGATCGTAGCGCGATTCAACCCCATGTACCATTTTAATGCGGCACCGGTTAAACTATCCTGAAAGTAGTGAATCAGTAGCTCCTGGTTCTCTGTCTGAACTGACATTCGCCGAGCGTACATCACTACATGACTCTGAGGGCAAGAGTTACCCTTGTAATTTTCAAAGTCTGGCACTTTGGAACTTGTGTGGAACTTTCACATTAGGGACCAAACAAAGGTCCGCGGTGTCCTTTCCAAATAGATCCTGACCGTGAAGGGCCTGCAGTTCTTTCTGTATTTCCAGGAACTGTTCCTGGAATTCATTCATTCTATCGAACATGTTGTCGTTTCCACCAGAAGGTATCTGTGGAATCTATCCTTTCGGGACAGTGTGTACCACGGGTGGTGGTATAGTCATTATGGTCGAGACTCTCGGTGCCTCCCGAAGTTTGTAACCTTCAGGAGTTGCTGTCATGCCCCTGGCATCTTCGCTTTCCCGAAGTTTGTAAACTTCAGGCCCAGCGGTTCCTGTTGCGGTTCCCTGATCCTCAGCGATTGGCAGAACATATCCTTCCGGGATATAGTTAAGTGGCATGCCCCAAGGACAATCTTTTAGCATCTTGTACCTAGGATCATACTTCTCCACTATGGACGTTGATGTGATCTCTGAGATCACAGTCCTTTGTTGTTGCATCTGAGCTTCTACTAGAGCTTGCATGTCATTATGAAGCTTCCTCAGATCCTCTTTCAGAGTATCGATCTCTTCTCTCAACTCTCTGTTCTCTTCCTCGAGATCATCCTTCTTTTTCTAACGATTGGCCCGAGTATTGTACGAATGAGACAGTTTGACTCTAGAATCGAGACGCAAACGTGAGATTCGTAGGTAAGAAGAATGCGTTAATGAGAATGATGAATGCAATGATTATTAATTATTTTTGTTTATTCAAAGTAAAATTCGACAATTGGATTGCAAATATCAAACAGTGGGGAAACCCCGTTTTATTGAATTCAAAGGATTGCGGAAATGGAAATACAGTAGATTACAAAGTGCTGGAAAGGGCCTAAACTAATTGATCCTGAGTCCTTTCTGAAGAGAGCTCAAGTGCGGGTTAGGGTGCTTTCCTTTTCTTTGACCGGAGCTCTTGGGCCGTTGTCGGGTTGTCATTCCTTTGCCAAGTGAAATGAGCGAGCAAATTCCTTTGGTCATCCTGATTTTCTACAGCATGTTGCTCTAAAATCTCAATCAGGGCATCTTTTTCTCTTAACAGTTGTTGTATTTTTTTACACTCCACATTGAGAATACAATACTTGTTCCTCCAAGACCTCTTCTCCTGCTGAACTTTGCTGAGAGTAACCTGAAGTTTTTCCGTCTCAGACATGAAATAAAGGGCAGAGCCCCTTAATAGAAGAACTTCCTGACGAGGGTAAGGCATCCTCAGATTGAGAGCTCTAGTTTGTACCCAGCGGAGATAGGGATCCACCGAGACACAGTCTGGTTTTCCTAGAGACTCTCGTTCTTTCCTATGAATATGTTTCCAAGCGTGCACTATTTCCGTCTTTAGTGCCCTGTCATTTTCTCCTTCCTTGAAGAAAAGACCTTCCAGATGAGCATTGCGTGGGATATGCCTCATTGGGTATCCGAATTGACGACGAATGAGAATTGTATGATAGTTGATTCCCCCTTTAGTTCTTATAAGGGGTACATTTGGGAAATTTCCACAACAGTCAATGATCTTGATCCCGTCGTAGATTCGATTGAACCAATCGATGTCAGAGTTGGTAAGAGACATGATTCTCTACGACCAACGTAAAGTATTCTTTTGATCCCAAAATGCAGCAGACTTGGGCAAATGGGAAACGAACCATTTGTATAGCAGGGGTACACAGCATGTGATCATTCTTCCACTGTATAAATTCCTTAAATGTACCGAATGATACGCATCTGCGAGTAAGGTCGGTACGGGGTTTCCGATCAGGAAAATCTTAATGGCATTGATATCTACAAAGTTATCGATGTTGGGAAACAAAAATAACCCGTAGGTGAGCAAAACAAAGATGCTCTCGAAAGCGGCCGCGTTCCCTATTCTAGCAAAGTACAGGGCTTTCTTTGTCAAGAACTGGGCTGGCAAACCCCAGATGCCACCCTTAGTGGTCATGTGAGTCCTGACTTCTGACTCGTCCAAATAAATTGCTCTTGCAATGGTCTGATCCTTTGGAACTTCTTCCAGTCCAGAAAAGGGAGCTTGATCAGTAATATGTAAATTTGTCAAGTGAGAATACTCCTCCAGCATTGGTGCAAGCTGATAATCCGGGAATGTGAAATAGTGATAGACCGGATTGTAGAACTGGATTAGCGTGGACAGGATTCCTTCGATTATATGAACCCTTAATAAGGATAACAGTCCTCCATACTTGGCTCTGAAAGCCTCGTGGTTGGTGATCATTCTCGCCAGACCTCTTAAATCCTTTAACTTTGGAACCTTGAAGGTGTACTTATGAGTTTTCCTTCTACCGAAATCCATTAGCGCAATCTCCTTTCTCTCTGACATTTGCAATCATTGTCTTAGTTTAATTTGAAAAAGAGAAACTAGAAGAGAAATTTTCTTTGTTGAATTTTTTTAGATGAATGTATGAATGCAACTAACAAAAACATAGAAAAAACATGGGGTCAAAGGGTCGGTGTCATGAAGTCAAGGCTCTACCCCCCCCCCCCAAAGGTTTATACTGGTGATTTTTTGTACCTGACCGCAAAATCATTGACCCCTCTGGGATAACAACAGCAAGCGGATCGCCAGCGAGCTGATGTATCTTGGAGTGATCTCAGATGAGGGTAGTATCGTGTGACAACTATTTCCGATAGCTTCCGCACTACAAAATGGCTTAAGTCTACTAAAAACCTCAGCTTCTCAGATAACCCAGTCGACCACACTACTTTCAACAACCGAAGTCGTATAGGCAGTGTATCTGCAAAGGGAGTCTCCACTGAGTTTGATGGTCGATCGGGGGCTCTTAACTGGAATTCACTCCCAGTAAGATTACCCGCATTGCCATCACCTATCTTAGGTGTATACTCAATCTTTCCACATGCGGCATCACACGCATTCCCATTAGCAGAAAAATAAACACAGATATCAATTAGGAAAAGTAGTATATATATTTGTCTTAATTATCCTAGACCTCTAGTCTTATGATCCTATACAGACAATGACTCCCCAGCAGAGTCACCATTTCTGTGATATTTTGGTGAACTCAAGGTTTTCACCGAAGATTGGGCCCCACGGTGGGCGCCATTTTTCTGTAGCGAGCGATTTTGGATGTGGTTCTTAAGCACTGTCGCTCTGGGGTACTACAGGTTGATTCATTTTTTATCCTATTGAAGCTGATGAAGGAAGGGAAATAGATGTCTCTAATTAACCCTGCTTACATACTGAGTTTGAACAGCGGTCTGTTAGGTTACAGATGCTATGTGGACGTGGGGCCTAATCTTCGGTTATTTTGCTAAGAGTGAAATGTATGGATTATTTGTGAAGTTTTTGATTAGTATGCTCGCTAAGATTTTTCAATCTTATGCCTACGTATTCTCGTTTAATGAAACAGGGAAATCAGAGCGATTGTAGTTCCTCCTATTCTATGGGAGGAAAAAGGTTGTTTCGGTGTCTTGATCAAAGGCCAAGACGTGAAGCTAAAGGTGGTTTGTATCTTGTTCAAAGCCCAAGATGTGTAGCTGAAGGGTCTATTTATATCTTGTTCGAAGCCCAAGATGTGAAGCTAAAGGGTTTTGACTTTAGAGAGAATTTGTCATCTCTAAAGAGGGATATTTGGTCTGTTTGTCATAACTGTTGGGTGACTGATTATTAAGGAGGATTACTTTAACTGGGATGTGTGAATCCAGCAATGCCATAATTTCCTTTATAGGAATTTTTTAACCTGAAGGAGAAGACTTTAACTCAGTGTAGAGTAATGCCATTTTTCCTTAGGAATTTCTCATGCTAAAAGAGGGACAGTGGCGTGGATGTAAATAATCCAGAGGCTTGCCGCTTACAGCAATTTAGATGAAGGGAAAAGGAGTTGTTGATGTTCGTATACTGTGAACGAGGCACAGATTTTGATGCCAAAGGGTTGATTGAATCAACTGGGGTTTCCTTATACAAAGCCTAAGAGGAGGTTATTGACCCAACAAGAGGGTGTTTTTATGTGTCTCGTACGAAGCCCAAGAGAGAGGCTAAAAGGGTTGACTCAACAAGAGAGTGCTTTTGTATGTGTCTCGTACGAAGCTCGAGAGAGAGGCTAAAAGTTTTTGACTCAACATGAGAGTCTTTTATACTCAACAAGAGAGTGTTTTTGTATCTCGTACGAAGCCCGAGATGGAGGCTAAAAGGTTTTGACTCAACATGAGAGTCTTTTATACTCAACAAGAGAGTGTTTTTGTATCTCATATGAAGCCCGAGATGGAGGCTGAAAGGTTTTTGACTCAACAAAAGAGTGTTTTTGTATCTCGTACGAAGCCCGAGATGGAGGCTAAAAGTGATTGACTCAACAAGAGAGTCTTTTATACTCAACAAGAGAGTGTTTTTGTATCTCGTACGAAGCCCGAGATGGAGGCTAAAAGGGGGTTGACTCAACAAGAGAGTCTTTTATACTCAGTAAGAGAATGTGAAAAGGTTAGCTCCGCTGGGGAGAATCATTGTGCTGGTTCAGTTTAGTGACAGGTCCAGTATATTGGATAAAGAGAAATTCAGTTCTTATATAGGTAATGTTGTGCTCAGGGATTGATCGGAGGATCAGGGTTATTTCCTATTCTTTAAGGAAATGGGAAATCCCAAAAGGTATTGAGATTGTCCAAGTCTACAGGTGTTTTGAGAAATCGATTCTCAGGTAGTGAATGATCTTTGTATAATGCCCAAGAGAAGGCTGGTATGTTAAGGGATGAAGGTCAACCCATTAACTGGTCTGACACTTGACTCAGAAAGACAACTCTAGCAAATTGATGACTAGGTTCTGTTCCTATACCTGTAGAGGTCTCTGGGTCCTTGTACTAAACCCAAGAGAAGGCATGAGAGCTTTTAAGAAGCCGAAGGGTCCTTGTACAACGCCCAAGAGAAGGCGGGGATGCTTTTAAGAAGCCTGTGGGTCCCCAAACCCCGAGAAGTTCAAGACATGCCATTAACCGAGAATAGATTAAGCCAGGAAAGTCTGAGAATTTGGAAGAAACTTAAGAGATGCCATTCACGGAGAAAAGATCATCTCTGGGGAGTAGAGTCTCTTTGACAATTTCTAAGGGTGACAGTCTGAGAAAGGGTTCACCGAGAATGCTGCCTTTCACGTCTCCATATTGTTTAACCCCAAGAGGAGGGAAGACTGTGTCTGGTAATCCTATGGGGATCTAGTTTTGTTTGTATTTAAGAGTGACCAACAGGACTTTACCTAGTGCTAGACGTAGTTGCCGGGGAAAACTCTAAATAACTATACTGTATTACACAGTTGATATTTGACAAGTATATAAAAGTTTGTGAAAGAAGACTAACAATGAGCAGCCCCACAATACAGTTATATATATGAAAGCGGATAAAGAAAGCGGGTAAACACTTACTCGGTTGTAGAGCTTCCATGCTGTTTGGTTAGTTTGTTCAACAAAGAAAGCTTTGATAACAATATTATATACAAAATCAAAGGAGAAAGTGCTTTAAAAAGATTGTTGGGGCTTACAGCTCAAGGAGAGGCCCAAGGTTTTATCAGTGATTGTACTGTTGTTTTGTACATTGTACAGGGACTTATACAAGTGAATGAGGCCCAAAAAGGTTTTTTGTACAAAGGGATGGGTCTTACACTCTCTCAAGAGGCCCAAAGGTTTATTTTTGTACAAGTGGTGGGGCTTACAGCTCAAGGAGAGGCCCAAATTATTTTTATGAAAAGGCGTCAATCGTGCCATTGTTTTGAAAATACACAGAGGGACTTATACAATAAGTGAGGCCTAAAATTTTTGTATTTACAATGGGGTTGGGTCTTACACTCTAATAGAGGCCCAATGATTTTTAAAGAATGGGGCTTATAACACGAGGGTAGGCCCAAAGGGTTTGATTTTTGAACTGGCGATCGCGCCGAGATTTTTAACGCAGAGGGACTTATACAATATCTGAGGCCCAAAATTGTTTTGGTTAAAAGGGGATTGGGTCTTACACTCTATTAGAGGCGCAAAGAGTTTGAAAAAGTTTGATGAGGGTTGAATTAATCAAAAACCTTAATTTGTTTCCAAAATGTATTTTAATTGAATAAAAATTCAATTAAAATGATCAAAATTGTTAAACATGTGGAAAACAAATTGTGATCTTGGATTAATGTTTCAAAAATCAGGTTTTGATCCACAAAATGATTGGAAATCACTAAAATTTGAAAAATCAAGAAAGAGAAAATATTTTAAATGTCAAAAACAATTAAAATATTAATTCTTTACAAAAATATCAAGTATATGAAATAAATAATATTTTTGGAATTTTTTGGGAAAATAAAATATTTTAACATTTTTGTGAATTATTAAAAAAAGAATCAACTCAAAATCATTAAAACTCAGAGAGAAATTAATTTTTGAATCAATTAAATAAAATCACAAAATTCAAATATTCAAATTTTAAAAAAAGGGCGCCAAGAACAAGGGTAAGAACACGCGCCACCCTCTATTTCCGCAGATTTGCGTTTTCTATCCAATCTCACTGAATATTTGATGATATCATGCAATCTACATATCAATCTACTCGTTTCAACCTCACGATCATGTCTATGGTCTTTAATTTCATTTATTTTAAGCATGGAATAAGAAATCAAAGAGAAACCTAAAGAACCCTAAAATTTGCATGAAGGTTCAGAAATTCCATACACGATTCAAACAATACAATTGATTGACAGAAAACACTCCATGCATGATTATGAACATATGGCCAAATTATTGTGCAGCAAAAAATGCATGGATCATAGAGTTAGAAGAGCTCATGCTTACCACTTGCAGCTGATGATCGTGTTTTATGTTAGAGGTGTTACAGCTTGGTTCCAAGGTTATGGACAGCTTCCCTAGGTGCTATGGAGTGTGTCTGTGTGCTTGGAGTGGATTGATTTGAGCTGGAACTTGATTTAACACCTCAACTGCAAATCTGTCAAAGGCTTGAGCAGTTGGCTGGTGATTTTGTGATTTTGGTGTTCCAGATGTTATGTGAGTGTTTGGATCACTTCTATATGATGTTTATGAGGTGTGTGTGTGTGTGTGATTGGTTTGGTTGGAATTGCTCTCAAACTCAAAACCCGATAGTGACTTGCTTTAGAAGGCAATTTTGGAGTGAAAGAAGAGATTTTGAGGAAAGCATCTGTTAGATGGATTTGGTGTACTCAAACTAATCACAAATGAGCTCTATTTATAGTAGAGCAAGTTTGTTTTGCAAGGAATAGTGAATGGCACCTGCTGCATAGGTTTGGCCAATGTTGATCAATGAGAATCCAAGTCTCCTCTGGCCATTGACTAGAGGTTAGGGCACAGGCTGCTGGTTCCCTTGTTCTTGGATAAGTCTTGACTGAATTCAGTTGGAAATGGCTCAGTCCATGCCACCTTGATGCTTCCATTGAATGCTCCAAAACAAAATTGGAGTCTTGTCCCTCTTTTAGGCATTTCTAGGTTTGGTATGCTACTTTTGGTTCCAAAGACTTGGGAGGCTTGAGATCAGAGTTGGTTCCTCCTTGGTTCCCCCTTGAGGTGTTCAGATGGATAGAGTTGTTTGCCCTTTGCAAAATTTGAGCAAATCGAGCAAAACTCCAAAATCTGCCTTGCCATGACAGTTTGCAGCAAGGCATATTGGCATTGTCATATCTCATGGCTCAAGTAGACTTTGATGGAGTTCTTGGCAATTTTGGAAAGCCCTCATATGATACAACAACTATTTGATCATAATTGGTTTTGATACTTTTTGGATCCAAGTGAAAAATGCCCCTACATTTGGAAAAAAAGTAAGGCAGATTCTGACTTAGTGAAAATTTCACTAAGTGTTGGAAAAAAGTGACATTTTCACTTTTTGTGATTTTGATCATTCCACAACTCAAAATCCATGATGAATTGGAATGACGTGTAGTTGAAGCTTTTGTAGAGTGCCATGAGAGCTACAAATCCAGCTTTGAATGGGGGAAAATGGCCTTGTGGTTTAGGAGTTATGATCCTCCAAAGTTGGTACCCTAGCCACTTTGTTCCATAACTTAGAAAAATTTCTAAGTTTTTATGGTTACCCCTTTTACAAGTTATCCCACTTTTCTTGATTTTTCTTGATGAATGTTGATTCTAATCACACATTAACATCATTTTAGGGTTAAAAAACCATAATTGTGAAAAATCTCAAAAAGTTAAAGTTGACTTTTGTGCACAGTTGACTTTTTGTCAGATGACTTCCAAACTGTGCGATCCTCTATGAAATCAAGTCCTTGACCTAAATCAAACTTGATGGATTGATTTCATAGGTGTTATAGGGTGTATTGAATCATGTCCTAGGGTTTGGGAGCATGTCCTGGTCAAAAGTCAAAGATACAGTTGACTTTTCTCGCGAAACCCTAATTGTGGTTCTGATGAACTTGAAACTTGTTGCTCAAGCTTCTTGGATCAATCCATTGTTGCAAATGGATCAATATGGTTTATTAGAGACCCTCAAATCCTCCTTTGAGGCCCTGGCTCATGTTTTGTCCCAAAAGTCAACTTAGGGGTGAATTAGGTCAAGAAACCCTAATTCCTGATTTTTGGTGAATGCATCCCCTGACTTGATGATTGGGTCCATGAGGTTCCATGGCTAAATTGACTTGATGATTGGGTCCATGAGGTTCCATGGGGTATATTAGGTTATGCTTTGAAGCATTGGCTCATTCCCAGAGGAAATTTTCCATCTGGAGGCCCTGGTCGACCAAAACCCTGATTTGGTGACACTGGCGATCTTGAGGCTTAATCCACTCAGAAGGTTGCAGCCTTGTGCTTAATCCTTAAAGTGGGAGTTCTCTTGATCTATTGTGGATGTTTGAGATGTTAAACAAGTTGAAGATCATGTCATTCCTTGATTGATCCTTTATCTAAAAATTCTGAGAGGGCCTGAAACCCTAAATTTGATTGTAGTGGATGCTCACCCATCTTTGGGGAGACTAATGAGGCATGATGGCCCATCCATATTGTGATGATGATTTGCACAATGATGGGAAATCTTAGTGGTCAAAATTTGGGGTATGACAATTGGCTCTCCATATATATGTGCTTGTTTATGTCGTTGAACTAACAATATACAAAATTATTGAGCCATATGTGAGGGCATTCATCGTCAATCATGATTACGGTAATATCGTTCCTCTTAACAAGTTTCTTTTAAGTGGATGTACCATGTTGAGTGTTGAAACTGATGTTTATTGCACAATTAAGCATATTTTATGCATTTAAGTGTTTGATATTTGTGTTGGCTTCTTATTTACCCAAAATTGTTACATAAATACTACATATATATGCTTTTTACATTGTTTCACTGGTTGAGTCGACCTAAACAGGACTCCAGTTTACATTGTTCATGTTTAGAATCTGGGAAGCTCACGTCGACCTTTTGGTCGACCCCAAAGCATTGATATTTGTTATTGTTGAAAACACAAGTGTATGCGTCGACGCACATAGACCACCGGTCGACGCGTCGCTGACAGATACTGAAAAATTTCTTGGGTTTCACGATTGTACTTTGATCTATTTATTAGGTCTATGCTTTTTTATGATTCTCTTAATTGTCATTATCACATTGTGTTCATTGCATCAAGTCTTCATTCTCCTCATCTTCTCCTCTTCCCTAAATCTCCATAAAAACCCTAACCCCAAATCTCTCAACAACCACATTTGGGTTTCTCATCAAATTGATACAAGTCAGTCACTATTCATCCTTCTCAAGCATCTATCTCAATTGCTTCTCGAAGAATCACTCGTAAAAGAATCACAAGGGACACATCATCTCAAGTTGCTCCGTCTTAACCTCTTCCTAGTTCACCGGTAACACTTTTATCTCTTGTATCAGATGAATTCACTACTCTATATGAGAACAATTTGAGCAAACGCTCTATTGTTAAGCAATTTGCTTACTACCGTCGTACGACTGAAAGAATGCATATAGAGGAAGTAATTGCTCTGTTGGATTTTCAAAATTTCAGAAAGGTTTTAGAATGTGATACTAAATACAATGAGGACTTAGTTTGCATTTTCTACACTGGCTTGATGGGTAAGTTTGAGGGTTATATGTTTAAGTGTAAGCTAGGGGATAAAGTTGTTGCGATAAAAGATTCTACTTGGAGGGATTTGTTTAGTATGCCTGTGCTCAATGCTGGTCCTGCAGAACATGCAACTGATACACAGACTGTTCAAGGTTATAACTTTAAGCGAGCTTTGAACTCTATGCTGAAGAAACCGTATTTGGAAAAGATTGTGGATAGTGATCTGTTTCTGAAATCGGTGACAACTTGGCGTTTAAATCCCGTTGACAGGATCCTGCAGTGGGTTGTATCACATATCCTTCGACCCAGGAAAGGCGGATATTCTAGGGTTGATCAGACTGAGGTCCCACTTGATGTATATTCTGAAAAACAAAATCAAAATCAGTTGGCCGTATTATTTTGCAATCAGGATGTACGTTTTGCGTGATTCTGGTAGAGGGACCGTGTTATCTTACACCTCCTTCATCCAGACTGTGCTCAACCATGCAAAAATCTGTGTTTCCGGTCTTTCATACAAATCTCTTACCACCGACCAAGAAATTTAGTCAGAAGATGTTGACCATGATGGGGAATATCTGGGATGTTAAAGAGAAAAGGAATCGGTATATTGTGAAATCAACCACCTCAATTTTGCAGGAATCTGATGAGAGTGATGAAGCAGAAGACGAAGAAGAAGAACAAAGTGAAGAAGAATAAGAAGAAAATTGGATGGATACAGGTGTTGATGATCATGATAACAGTGCTTGGATGCCTCAATCATCTACCTTGGAATCCGAGGAAGACCAAGGCTGGGGTCAATGGAAACATACCAGTGCATGGATGCCTCAATCATCTACCATGGAATCTGAGGAAGACCAAGGTTGTGGTCAATGGCAACATACCGGTTGGACCTTTCTTGGTCCTAATTATATGCCATCGACTCATAGTTGGGATCACCATGACTCCTGCTTTACACCTCCATCACCTCCGCGTTCTCAAAAAAATAATGAGAAACTTCTTGAGCTTATGAGGAACATGCAGCTCCAACAACAACAATTTGCCACAGATCAAGATGAACGCTTCACGACACTGCACAATTAGCTTCAGGTGCATGCCAACAACTTCGAATCTTTTGCCAACAATGTAATGGGAAGGTTCAACACCATGGCTGAGATAGCTACTAGCAAAAACCGGGCCCTTACAAGTAGTTTCAACATTTTGAACACAGTCGTGTTGGAATTGACTGAGCAATGAGACACACAACCTCCACCACCACCTCATGATCATCATTTTCGTGAAAGAGGCCATCACTTTAAGAGAAGGAGGCCTTGAGGATTTTCTGTTGCATCTCATATCATCTGAATGTGTTTTGTTTTTCGCATTTCATCTTAATGACTATTGGTTTTTGTACTTTTTGCTTGTTAAGCTTTCCTGAGACGTGACAATGTACTGCATCATATTATGTGTTTATTGAGCATTTTGGCTTGTTATTTTTATTGTCATGATTCTATTTATCTTACTATAGTTTTCATTAACAATCATTTTATGTGAATGTGTGTTAATGGTTAAGTGTTGCAAATTCTGTAAAAATTCCAAATTCGATATTGTATCTTTGACCTATTATTTCTTTCTTTCTTTTTGATGTTGTCAAAGGAGGAGAAGAAACCGCAAGCAATAACAACTAATGAGATTGATCAAACATCAAACAGATGCATGAAGTTAGGGGGAGGATGATACTCCAAGCGTGACTTTTTGCTACTGTTTTGCCATCATCAAAAAGGGGGAGTATGTGAGGGCAATTTGTCTCTATACTCGGTTTTAATGATGTCAAAACGTATATCATGTCAAGCATACATAGAATACACATGTAGGTTCATATAGAAGTGCATACTATGTGTTTTTAAATGTGTTTGATCAAGTTGATAATGTTGTATGTGCATCAAGTGTTGTTAGGAACCTTTAGAAATGTCAAAATAGTGAGTTTTGCAAGTCTCAAGGGTTTGAGTCGACTCACAACCCTATTCTGGTTGACTCAAAGATGTTGCATTTCTCAGAATTAGCAGCTAGAGGGCTCGCGTCGACCCTCTGGTCGACTCATACTGATTGCATTTCTGATTATCAAAAACTAGG
Source organism: Lathyrus tuberosus (assembly GCA_022829125.1). Classification (NCBI taxonomy): domain Eukaryota; kingdom Viridiplantae; phylum Streptophyta; class Magnoliopsida; order Fabales; family Fabaceae; genus Lathyrus; species Lathyrus tuberosus. The sequence continues at coordinate 713,904 of JALAZF010000924.1, read as the reverse complement.
AGGTTTGCATCGACACACTGTCCTGTTTCGGTCGACGTAAACATGATTTTTCTGCGCAATTTGATTGATAGGTTCGCTCAGGTCGACCCCCTCCATCTGTATAGGTCGACCTTTCGCTCGTTATGCACTATTTTTCTGCTGTGTTTTGATTTCAAATGTTTGTTATTCTTTTTACTTGGCTATAACATTGTATATATATTGTTTTTGGCTCATTTTTACAAAAAAAAAAAAAGAACAAGAAACATGAAATAGGCACTGATTTTTCTCTTCATCTTCATCTTCAATCTTACATTCTCTAACAACTACACATAACCATTTTTGTTAGTGTTGTGTATTTTGTGAAGTGATAACATCCAGACTTAGGTGTGTTGTATCCTTCGTGTTGGGTTGAGAATCAGTGAGTGTTTCTTGAATAAAACCCTAGGGTTTTGTCCTCCAAGAATCTAGGTGATTTTGGGGGTTTTTGCATAAATCGTTTCTCTACAAGGATTCAGTCGTGCGAAAGTGATTGAAGAACAGAGTGTTCGGTCAGTCTAGTAGCAACAATCGGAGGATCGTAGGAGAAAGATTTGGGATCGAATTATGGAATATCGAAATCGACCTTGTGAAGGGGATTGAAGAGCTGCGGGTTCTTGAAATCGAGTAACGTGAGACGGTGATTTGTTCGACCAAATTTGAGGCACTTGATTCATCTTGAATCAAGGGGAGAGAAGACTTTGCATCGACATCAAATACGTTTGAGGGTTTGGTGTATCTGTTTTCTCTTGTACAAACAATTCGCAACCGTAATATATACATATCTCAATTCCATTTTCAGAATTGGGGGCAGAGGTACCCTTAGCGAGGACGAAAGGGGAACTGCCTAAACAAATCGTGTTTGTTCTCTCTTTCCCTATCCTTTTATATTTTTGATATTGATTAAACTTGTGATTTATCAATTGATTGGAAAATTTCTGGTGTAATGTAGTATAAAGCTGAATAATTGATTTGTAAAAACACTATAATCCATTGGAATGTATTTAGATTAGCTCTACACTTACATTGCTTTGAAATTTACACTTGGAGTGCCTCTCACACCAAGTGTTTGATAAATTGATTAAGCACAAGTTTCTAAAGCACTTTGTGAATTAAGTTTGTTGTATTCACGCGTTGGTTATTGGATAATATCAAGTGCATATATTTGAGTTGATTACATTGTGTATTGTTTATTCTGTTGTATTTCTCTCCTCCGCCATATCATTCTTAGCGGCTTTACGCATATCCGATTTTTCTAGTAGCGGTTCGTTGTAGACAAATTGATTCAGTGGTTGCTTCCGCATTAAATTTTTAAAACCAATTTTTGGAACACCATAAGCGTGTAATAAATTATGGGGTCTATTCAACCCCCCTTCTAGATCCAAGCCATCGTCTAACACAATCCACTACGATGCCCTTCCTCAAGAATACTCTTCTTCAGCTCAACAATATCTGAAACACAAACTCTATCATGACACCTCATGATACCGTTCTCATCAATCCGAAAATCACCACCTTGACCTTGATTGATCAAAGTCAACTGATCAACCAAACCCAAATCAGGTTTCTGACCTTCTCGAATCTCATCAAGAATGCCACTAGTAAGCTTCAACATACCAAGCTTAACTCCATAAGAAGTCTTCTCACACACCAAACTCAAATCACGAAATTGTTCAATCATTTCCAACTCTTTTACCATCATCATCGACATATGCAAAGATTTCCTACTCAATGCATCAGCTACCACGTTTGCTTTACCCGAATGGTAGTTCAAACCAAAATCGTAATCTTTCAAAAGTTATAACCATCTCTTTTGCCTCGCATTCAATTCTTTCTGGTCAAAGAGATACTTCAAACTCTTATGATCACAATACACCTCAAATATCGTACCAAACAAATAATGCCTCCAAAGCTTCAACACAAACACAACAGCGGCTACCTCTAAGTCATGCGTCAGATAATTCCTCGCATGCACTTTAAGTTGCCTTGAAGCATAAGCCACAACCTGACAGTGTTGCATTAACACACCTCCCAAACCCATCAAAGAAGCATCGCAATACACAACAAATGGTTCTGATGGATCCGGCAAAATCAAAATAAGAGCTGTCGTCAATCTTCTCTTAAGCTCTTGAAAATTTCTTCACACTTTTCATCCCAAACAAAAGCTTGACCCTTCCTAGTCAACTGCGTCAACGGCAAAGATAACTTAGCAAATCCTTCAATGAATTTCCGATAGTAACCTGCCAAACCAAAAAAACTTCTAATCTCAAAAACAGATTTCGGAGTCTCCCACTGCAATACAACTTCAACCTTCAATGGATTAACTGTAATACCTCTACTCAAAATCACATGGCCAAGAAAACTCACATCCTTCAACCAAAACTCACACTTAGAAAGTTTAGCATACAGCTGCTTCTCTTTCAACACAGATAACACAATCTTCAGATGCTCAGCATGATCTTCTTCACTCTTCGAATGGATCAAAATATCATCAATGAACACAACCACAAACATATCCAAATAAGGATGAAAAATCCTATTCATATACTCCATAAATACACTTGGTGCATTAGTCACACCAAATGGCATCACAGAATACTCATAATGTCCATACCTTGTTCTAAAAGCGGTCTTCTGAATATCTTCATCCTTCACACGAATCTGATGATACCCAAACCTCAAATTTATCTTACTGAACACACTTGTACCAATCAACTTATCCATCAAATCATCAATCCTCGGAAGTGGATACTTATTCTTGATAGTCACCTTGTTCAATTGTCTATAATCCACACAAAGCCTTATAGAACCTTCTTTCTTCTTAACTAACAAAACTGGTGCACCCCACGGTGACACACTCGGACGAATAAACCTCTTCTCCAGTAAATCTTCAAGTTGACTCTTCAACTCTTTCAATTCCGATGCCAACATACGATATGGGGCCATCGATACCGGACTAGTTCCAAGAACTAAGTCGATCGAAAAACTCCACCTCACGTTCTGGCGATAAATCACTTATCTCATCAGGAAAAACTTCCGGAAAGTCATGAACAATTGGTAAAGCATCAATTGCTCCACTTTCACCAATGCTCAAAGTTGCCATCAACATAAACACCTTGGCACCATCTTGCACCGACTCATTCACTTGCTTAGCAGACATAAACAAGTCTCCTTCATTCTCAGGTTTAAGAAAATTAACCGTTTTATCAAAATAGTTAATATAAACATGGTTGAATTCCAACCAGTTCATCCCAAGGATAACATCAAGTTGATCTAAGTGAAGACACACTAAATCAACTCCAAAGTCTTTACCAAAAATACTCAACGGATAATTCAAACACACATATGGGGTAGTTACTGAACCCATAGCAGGAGTATCAATAACCATACCACCACTCATAACAAACAACTCAAGATTCAATCTTTTAACACAATCTAAAGAAATTAAAGAACGTGCAGCTCCAGTATCAATTATAGCAACCAAAGGTATACCATTAATGAAGCAAGTACCTCAGATCAATCGATCTTCACTAGTAGTCTCAAATCCTGATAGAGCAAACACTTTCCCTTTTGCTTGATCCTTCTTTGGTTTGTCACACTTGGTACTAATGTGCCCTTGCTCACCACAGTTGTAGCAAGTCACACTTGCACTGCTTCTGCACTCTAAAGCTTTGCGGCCTGGCTTGCCACACTTGAAACATTTTCGCTCAACACTTGTGCACTCAGGAGCACGATGTCCTTCAGCACCACACTGAAAATACTTCACCGGAATGTAAACTCCTCCCCACTCGGCTTCTTGCCACCCACCAGCTTTCTATTTTCCCTTACCAGTAGGAGTCACATACGGCTTCCCTCTGAATTAACCTTTTCCTTTCTTATCATTCAAACTCTTGTAGTGTGCAGATCGGGCTCTACTGTCTTCATCATAGATCCTGCTCTTGTTTACCAACTCATAAAATCGCCTAATCTCCTAATAGCCAATGGCTTGCTTGATTTCAGACCTCAAACCATTCACATACTTAAGACACTTGGATCTTTCAGCACTAGAAGTGTTGTAGTGAGGACAAAACTTAATCAACTCTTCAAATCTTGCTGCATACTCATCCACAGTTAAGTTACCTTACTTTAATTCAAGAAACTCAATTTCCTTCTTCCCACGAACATCTTCTGGAAAATACTTCTCCAAAAATGAATCCTTGAAAAGATCCCAAGTAATCTTAATCTCATCTTCTTCAAAACTCTGACGAGTGTTATTCCACCAATACTCAGCTTCCTTCACAAGCATGTGGGTGCCAAACTGCACCTTCTGCACATCTGAACAGTTAATGACTCGTAAGATCTTCTCAATCGCTTCCAACCATTCTTGTGCTTGGTCAGGATCATGCGTTCCCTTGAACATTGGCAGATTGTTCTTCTGAAACTTTCCCAAAGCATATAACTCATCATCAGTGTTGTTTCCAACATTCACGTGGCCTTGCTGATTCTGCCCAATCGCTCCAGCCAACATCTCCAAAGCTGCAACAATCGCGTCATCATTCCTACCTGCAACCATAGTTCTAAATTCCAACAAAAAATCCTCGTTAGAACAAATAATACCGATAGTGCTACACACACATATCAAGTACAAAAACAAATAAACACACCAACAACTTGGTCAACTGACCGACCTTGCTCTGATACCACTAATGTAACACCCTTCTAATCCCCGCGAAAACATATAATAAATCAGAGTAAATAATCATGCCATTCACAAAAGGGTGCCACACATATTTTCAAATACATCATACAACACCGTAATGCTTATTAATACTTGAGTGATTTCCTGCTTTTCAAAACTATCACATTAGCATGTAGCAGCGGATTCAAGTCACTCATTTTTGACATAAAGAAAGTTTCATGCTCATCACATTCATAATCAATACTTAGGCATGAAAGCTAAACTTCATACAAGTCAAATAACATAAAAGCATAAAGTAGAGTACATAGTGTATCTCTAAAACATAAATCAAAATGATCCCAATGTTACATGATCAAAGCATGACTCGACCCAACATAAATAAAGAAACTAATCAGCTACTCCAACGGCTACCTCGCGCTATGAGCAACTCTACTCCTCGGTACCTGAGCGATGTTGTACAAAACATCATTCCAACAGAAGGGTGAGAATTCACATCAATATTGAAATCATAAGATAATAATTAATCTAAAAAGCATACAAACATAATTATAATCATTCTCACACTTCAAGATTTCATCAACAAAATATTACTCAAGTAACCATTCAATTCAACAAGTCCCATACATACACATACTTCCATATAACAACATATATGCAATATGACTCGATGCACGACTCAATGCAACTTGTAACACCCCTAATCTATACCCCCAAGCTATTAAAGCGATAAATAAAATTCAAACTTTCATCAGAGTATATTTAAAACATTCACGGCATAGACCGAGGGGTCACATCAATTTGAAACAAATACACATACACCTGCTCATATAGATATGCAACAATTCAGGTAGCACATAACAAGGAACTTAGTCCTAACACCCACAATTCAGCTACAGAATAAAAGCGGAAAATCTGTACTGAAACTCATATGTATATACATCACAAAAGGGTTTGTCTGCCAGATACAACATCATACGTGTACAAACCAAAAGATACAGGTATACATAATACAAATAATCACACTCGATCCCCCGACTACCCGGTGCTACATATCAGAGCCGACCGACAAAAGAATGAAGACCTAAGCTTCACAAAAAGACCTCCAGCATTTAATCTGCAATGCCTCGTAGAGCATCAAAACAGCAGAAGTGTGAGAAACACAATCATAATACAATTGCATATAATTATATATTTAACACAAAAATATACCTATAAAATATTCTCACCACAATTTATACCAGAATTCAAACGCAACAACACAAAGTATATCAACTAAGCACAATACGAATATCATCAACATATATACATATATCCACTCATCAATCTCATCCACAATTCCACACACAATCAATCCATTCATTATTCTCCACACATAATGCATACATTCACTTTCTCACACAATCAATCCATTCATAATTTATACAAATGCACAGAGACCGACACAACGACTCTATGCAATGCACATGCGGTACCATCCATCCATCATCTCAACACTAGTTCACTCAGGAACTATTAGAATCATCGCTTGTTACTTAGTGTAACTCCCCGTCGGGCAAACGATGTTCCCCATCGCTTTAGGTCCTCTTTTTATAAGGCTCACGACGTTTATGGATTGCTTTAGGTCCTCTTTGTAGAAGGCTCACAATCCGATCGCTTTAGGTCCTCTTTGTATAAGGCTCACGATCCTCTATAATCATCGCTTTAGGTCCTCTTATTTTTTTAAGGCTCACGATGTTATAGCGGATTCCCTCTGGAACCGTTTCGTCGCTCACACCCACTAGGGCACACGACATCACAAACATGCATATCATGATGCTTGGCTTACAATGACTCAGGATATTCAAATACACACATATACACATTCCATAATCATGCATATATCATCAAATACTACACATAGCATTTTCTTGCCCTTAGGCCACAAACCATCATCACAACATGTATCACGTGCATTTTCATCACACAACAGCACACAAGTCATACAACATTCATATCAACAGCATATTGCATAATACACATCAACTACACACTCTTACAATGGTACAAGTTAACAAAACGACACCATTCCAATTACCGACATAATTAAATCGGCCAACAAATCTCAAGACTAGTTTAATAAGAAAGAACATGCCAAAAGCTTTCCAACGCACTAAACCACGCCTCAAACCGACTCACGGATCAAAAGTTATAAAGAAAACAAATAGGGAAAAACTGTCACATTCACATTGCGAAGCTCCTAGCGAGTCCTTCGCTTCTTCATTCGCAGTGCGAATGTCCCAGCGAACCAAGTCAGAACTGAAAATAGCCTAAAAATTTCCTAACGTTCGCAGTGCGAACAGCCAGCGAATGCTCGCTTCCCCATTCGCAGTGCGAGTCTACCAGCGAACAGTGGCAGAAAGAAAACAACACAAAATAACACAAAGTTCGCAGTGCGAACCTCTGGCGAATGCTCGTCCTCACATTTGCAGTGCGAATAGCCAGCGAATGCTCGCTTTCCCCTTCGCTAGGGGATTCGCAGTGCGAACCTGCGAAAACCAGAAAACCCAGCAGCGCTGTTACATTACCCAAACCTATATTTTCTCCACCAAAACACTTCCAAATCAACATATAACAATCAGAACATAATCTAATCATGGTAACAAGTATTATACCGCATTTACACAGATTTCCAACCGCGAAAACATCAATTTTTATCGTTTATCACATTTCGACCTATATCTAAAAACCAATAAAACTTCCACACAAACATACATAATCATACACAAGCATAGTATAATCGAGTTTCGCACCCTTACCCGATTAAATCGTGTTTGAAAAGTCGGTTGAATCGGTTCCTAGATTTCCAAGTTTTCTCTCTTTTCTCCTTTTCTTTCTCTTTTCTTTCTTCCTCTTTTTCTTCTCTTCTTTTTCTTTCCTTTCTATTTTCTCTCTTTCTATTTCTATTCATATGAAAAATATAATATCTACCCAACCAAAAGACCAAAATAGCCCTACACTCAAATATCTCGCAAACGCTCTCAAAACGCGATAAAATATAATCTCGATGAAAAATAACATATTTTCACATAAAAGTCAGAAATAAAATAATATAATAATAAAATAATCGAAACGACTCAATTAAATAAAAATAACTAAAACTGGGGCGTTACAACTCTCCCCCACTTAGAAATTTTCGTCATCGAAAATATTACCTGAGACGAACAACTCCGGATACGACTCCCGCATCCGACTCTCCAACTCCCAAGTCAAATTGCCCTCAGCAGCGCCTCCCCACGCCACTTTCACGAGTGTAATATCCTTGCCTCTTAACCGCTTCAACTCGCGATCCAAAATCCTAACTGGTAATGCCTCAACCGTAAGGTTCTCCCTTACCTCTACCTCATCCATCGGAATCACATGCGACGGATCCGGAACATAATTCTGAAGCTGTGAAACATGAAACACATCGTGCAAATTCGACAGACTCGGCGATAACGCCACCCTATAAGCCACAGCTCCAACTCTCGCGGATATCTGGTAAGGACCAATAAACCGAGAAGTAAGCTTCTTCGACTTCAATGCACGACCAACACCCGTTACCGGCATAACTCTCAAAAATACATGATCGCCTTCTTGAAACTCGAGATTTTTCCTCCTTCGATCAGGATAACTCTTTTGCCTACTCTGAGAAGCCTTCATTTTCTCACGAATAAGTTTCACCTTGTCCGTAGTCTGTTGAATCAATTCTGGTCCAACCACCGAACTCTCACCAGATTCGTGCCAACACAACGGTGTTCGACATCTTTGTCCATACAACGCTTCAAACGGTGCCATTCCAATACTCGAATAGAAACTGTTGTTATACGTGAATTCAATCAACGCAAGATAACTATCCCACGCACCACCTTGTTCAAGAACACAAGCCCTCAACAAGTCTTCTAACGACTGAATCTTTCTCTCTGTCTGTCCATCCGTCTGCGGATGATAAGCCGAACTCAATCTCAATTTAGATCCTAAGGCCTTTTGTAAACTTTCCCAAAATCTAGAAGTAAACCTCGGATCTCGATCTGAAACAATACTTAACGGAACACCATGTAATTTCACAATCACACTGATATAAATCTCTGCCAACCTCTCCAAAGAAAAACTGATGTCAATCGGAATGAAATGCGCCGATTTAGTCAGCCTATCCACAACCACCCAAATCGCATTATGCCCCCTCTGTGTATTCGACAACCCCGTCACAAAGTCCATAGAAATGTTATCCCATTTCCACTCAGGAATATCCAACGGTTGCAACAAACCACTAGGCTTCAGATGTTCTACCTTCGACTACTGACACGTCAAACATGCATACACAAATTGAGCCACATTTCTCTTTAATCCAGACCACCAAAAGATCTTCTTCAAATCTTGATACATCTTATTAGCTCCTGGATGTATACTCAAATTACTCCGGTGTCCTTCCTCCAAAATCATCCTTTTCAACTCCGCATTATCAGGAATACAAATTCTACCTCGGAACCTCAAAACACCTTTACCATCCACTTTAAAGTCCTCATTTTCACTTTTATCCCCAACCGACATCTAGTCCACAAATTTCACATCCAATTTCTGTTTCTCGCTAACGGTCAACAGAAAGTCATTAGTAACCTTCAACATACCAAGCCTTACACTGCCAGACGTCAATTCACACACCAAACTCAAATCTCTAAACGATTCCAAAATTTCCCACTCTTTAACCATCAAAGCAGACATATGCAACGATTTCCGACTTAACGCATCGGCTACCATATTAGCTTTACCGGGATGGTAATTCAAGTTAAAGTCGTAGTCCTTCAAAAATTCCAACCATCTACGTTGCCTCATATTCAACTCTTTCTGATCAAACAAGTATTTCAAACTTTTATGATCACTAAAGACTTCGAATCTTGCACCGTAGAGATAATGCGTCCAAATCTTCAACACAAAAACCACACCCGCTAATTCAAGATCATGAGTAGGATAATTTTTCTCATGCACTCCCAACTGCCTCGAAGCATAAGCCACTACCTTACCCCCTTGCATTAGCACCCCATCTAGACCAATCAAAGACGCATCACAATACACCACAAATGGTTCCGTAGGATTCGGCAAAATCAAAATCGGAGTTGTCGTCAATCTTCTCTTCAGCTCACTAAAAATTTCCTCACACCGAATATCTCAAATGAACGCTTGACCTTTACAAGTCAACTGGGTCAAAGGAAGTGCTAGCTTAGAAAAACCTTCAATGAACCTTCGATAATATCCAGCTAATCCCAAAAAGCTTCGAATTTCAGTAACAGATCTCTGAGCCTCCCATTGTAGAACTGCTTCTACTTTAGATGGATCCACAATAATACCGTTACCTGAAATCACGTGACCAAGAAAACTCACTTCCGACAACCAGAATTCACACTTGGACAACTTGGCAAAAAGTTTCCTTTCCTTCAAAACCTGCAACACAATGCGCAAATACTACGCATGTTCCTCTTGGGACTTAGAATAAACCAAGATATCATCAATAAACACAACAACAAAATGATCCAAATGCTCGTGGAAAATATGATTCATGTACTCCATAAACACACCTGGCGCATTAGAAACCCCGAACGGCATCACCGAATATTCGTAATGACCGTACCGTGTCCTAAAAGCCGTCTTCTGAATATCTTCCTCTTTCACCCTTATCTGATGATAACCCAACCTCAAGTCGATCTTACTAAACACACACGCACCTACCAACTGATCCATCAAATCGTCAATTCTCGGAAGCGGGTACTTATTCTTAATCGTCACTTTATTCAACTGGCGATAATCAATACACAATCGCATACTTCCATCTTTCTTTTTCACCAACAAAACTGGAGCACCCCAAGGCGACACACTTGGTCTCACAAACCTCTTTTCTAACAATTCATTCAATTGCTTCTTTAACTCGACTAACTCAGATGCCGACATTCGATATGGTGCCATCGATACAGGTCTAGTACCAGGAACTAGATCTATAAAAAGCTCCACCTCTCTCTCTCTGGCGGTACATCTAAAATATCCTCAGGAAACACTTTCGGAAAATCACACACAACAGGAAACACATCAAGTGAAACTTGACTATCCACAGTCAACGATGCAAACAACCCGAACAACTGAGTTTCGTCCGCCAAAAGTTTCTTCAACTCTTTGGTAGATAAGAAACTCGAGTCTTCATCTTCCTCAAGAGAAGGAAATCTTACTAGCTTATGATAACAATCAATATGAACCCGATTAAACTGCAACCAATTCATTCCCAGAACCACATCTAAACCCTCCAACGGCAAACACACCAAATCCATCTCAAAGTCCTTACCATAAATGGTCAAAGGACAACTTAAACAAACCAAAGAAGTAGTTACTGACCCAATTGCTGGAGTATCAATAACCATCTCTCCATCCATCGAAGACAACACAAGATTCAAACGCTTCGTACACTCAGACGAAATAAATGAATGAGTTGCTCTAGTATCAATAATAGCAACTAAAGGCGTACTATTAATAAAACAAGTACCTCTGATCAGACGGTCTGCACTTGTAGTTTGAGTTCCTGCCAATGCAAAAACTTTCCCACCAGCTGGAGCTTTCTTCGGTTTCGGACACTTTATACTAATATGACCAGCTTCACCACAATTGAAACACGTCACCACATTCTTCCTTGCACAATCAGCTGCGACATGTCCTAAACCTCCACAATTAGAACATTTTCTCATATCCTTCCTACATTCGAACTGTCGATGTCCTAGATCACCGCACCTAAAACATCTTAGAGGACTAGACATTCCTCCCCCACTTGGTCTTTTCTCAAAATTACCCCTTTGTTTACCCTTATCTGCCGGTGTCACATACGGACCACTATGAAACGGTTGTTTCCCTTTCCTCTCGTTCACACTCTTATAGTGAGTAGAACGAGCCTTACTATCTTCTTCATAAATCCTACAACAATCCACCAAATCAGAAAACCTCCTTATCCTCTGATAACCAATTGCCTGCTTTATCTCAGGACGTAACCCGTTCTCAAATTTCACACACTTAGAAAACTCTGCAGTCGCTTCCGCATAATGTGGATAAAACTGCACAAGCTCCACAAACTTAGCAGTATAATCAACAACAGACATACTGCCTTGTTTCAACTCCAAGAACTTAATTTCCTTCTTTCCTCTTACATCTTCAGGAAAATACTTCCTCAAAAATTCAATGCTAAACACGGCCCAAGTGATCTCCTCCTCTGCAGCTTCCAACACATGACGTGTACTAACCCACCAATCATCAGCTTCTTCCAGCAACATGTGAGTACCCAGTCTCACCTTCTGATCCTCAGCACAATCCATCACTCGGAAGATCCTTTCAATCTCTTTAAGCCAAATCTGAGCACCATCAGGATCATATCTTCCTTTGAAGATAAGCGATTTGTTCTTCCTGAACTCATCATTACCCGCAGCATTAGGTGCACCCTGCACAGCCCGAGCCATAGCTTGTATAGCAGCAGCTAAAGCAGCATCATTCCTACCAGCCATATTCAGTTCATTTCCAATAACAGCAACTATAGTTAAACAAACAACTCACCGAACCACAAAGACCAACAAGGACTGACACAAACTGACACAGGCTGGTTCTGATACCACTTAATGTAACACCCCTAATCTATACCCCCAAGCTATTAAAGCGATAAATAAAATTCAAACTTTCATCAGAGTATATTTAAAACATTCACGGCATAGACCGAGGGGTCACATCAATTTGAAACAAATACATATACACCTGCTCATATAGATATGCAACAATTTAGGTAGCACATAACAAGGAACTTAGTCCTAACACCCACAATTCAGCTACAAAATAAAAGCGGAAAATCTGTACTGAAACTCATATGTATATATATCACAAAAGGGTTTGTCTGCCAGATACAACGTCATACGTGTACAAACCAAAAGATACAGGTATACATAATACAAATAATCACACTCGATCCCCCGACTACCCGGTGCTACATATCAGAGCCGACCGACAAAAGAATAAAGACCTAAGCTTCATAAAAAGACCTCCATCATCTAATCTTCAATGCCTCATAGATCATCAAAACAGCAGAAGGGTGAGAAACACAATCATAATACAATTGCATATAATTATATATTTAACACAAAAATATACCTATAAAATATTCTCACCACAATTTATACCAGAATTCAAACGCAACAACACAAAGTATATCAACTAAGCACAATACGAATATCATCAACATATATACATATATCCACTCATCAATCTCATCCACAATTCCACATACAATCAATCCATTCATTATTCTCCACACATAATGCATCCATTCACATTTCTCACACAATCAATCCATTCATGATTTATGCAAATGCACAGAGACCGACACAACGACTATATGCAATGCACATGCGGTACCATCCATCCATCATCTCAACACTAGTTCACTCAGGAACTATTGGAATCATCGCTTGTTACTTAGTGTAACTCCCCGTCGGGCAAACGATGTTCCCCGTCGCTTTAGGTCCTCTTTGTATAAGGCTCACGACGTTTATGGATTGCTTTAGGTCCTCTTTGTATAAGGCTCACAATCCGATCGCTTTAGGTCCTCTTTGTATAAGGCTCACGATCGTCTATAATCATCGCTTTACTTAATGTAACACCCCCAATCTATACCCCCAAGCTATTAAAGCGATAAATAAAATTCAAACTTTCATCAGAGTATATTTAAAACATTCACGGCATAGACCGAGGGGTCACATCAATTTGAAACAAATACACATACACCTGCTCATATAGATATGCAACAATTCAGGTAGCACACAACAAGGAACTTAGTCCTAACACCCACAATTTAGCTACAGAATAAAAGCGGAAAATCTGTACTGAAACTCATATGTATATATATATCACAAAAGGGCTTGTTTGCCAGATACAATGTCATACGTGTACAAACCAAAAGATACAGGTATACATAATACAAATAATCACACTCGATCCCCCGACTACCCGGTGCTACATATCAGAGCCGGCCGACAAAAGAATGAAGACCTAAGCTTCACAAAAAGACCTCCAGCATCTAATCTGCAATGCCTCGTAGAGCATCAAAACAGCAGAAGGGTGAGAAACACAATCATAATACAATTGCATATAATTATATATTTAACACAAAAATATACCTATAAAATATTCTCACCACAATTTATACCATAATTCAAACGCAACAACACAAAGTATATCAACTAAGCACAATACGAATATCATCAACATATATACATATATCCACTCATCAATCTCATCCACAATTCCACACACAATCAATCCATTCATTATTCTCCACACATAATGCATACATTCACATTTCTCACACAATCAATCCATTCATGATTTATGCAAATGCACAAAGACCGACACAACGACTCTATACAATGCACATGCGGCACCATCCATCCATCATCTCAACACTAGTTCACTCAGGAACTATTGGAATCATCGCTTTTTACTTAGTGTAACTCCCCGTCGGGCAAATGATGTTCCCCGTCACTTTAGGTCCTCTTTGTATAAGGCTCACGATGTTTATGGATTGCTTTAGGTCCTCTTTGTATAAGGCTCACAATCCGATCGCTTTAGGTCCTCTTTGTATAAGGCTCACGATCGTCTATAATCATCGCTTTTGGTCCTCTTATTTTTTTAAGGCTCACGATGTTATAGCGGATTCCCTCTGGAACCGTTTCGTCGCTCACACCCACTAGGGCACACGACATCACAAACATGCATATCATGATGCTGGCATACAATGACTCATGACATTCAAATGCACACATATACACATTCCATAATCATGCATACATCATCAAATACTACACATAGCATTTTCTTGCCCTTAGGCCACAAACCATCATCACAACATGTATCACGTGCATTTTCATCACACAATAGCACATAGGTCATACAACATTCATATCAACAGCATATTGCATAATACACATCAATTACACACTCTTACAATGATACAAGTTAACAAAACGACACCATTCCAATTACCGACATAAATAAATCGGCCAACAAATCTCAAGACTAGTTTAATAAGAAAGAACATGCCAAAAGCTTTCCAACGCACCAAACCACGCCTCAAACCGACTCACGGATCAAAAGTTATAAAGAAAACAAATTGGGAAAAACGGTCACATTCGCATTGCGAAGCTCCTAGCGAGTCCTTCGCTTCTTCATTCGCAGTGCGAATGTCCCAGCGAACCAAGTCAGAACTGAAAATAGCCTAAAAATTTCCTAACGTTCGCAGTGTGAACAGCCAGCGAATGCTCGCTTCCCCATTCGCAGTGCGAGTCTACCAGCGAACAGTGGCAGAAAGAAAATAACACAAAATAACACAAAGTTCGCAGTGCGAACCTCTGGTGAATGCTCGCCCTCACATTTGCAGTGCGAATAGCCAGCGAATGCTCGCTTTCCCCTTCGCTAGGGGATTCGCAGTGCGAACCTGCGAAAACCAGAAAACCCAGCAGCGCTGTTACATAACCCAAACCTATATTTTCTCCACCAAAACACTTCCAAATCAACATATAACAATCAGAACATAATCTAATCATGGTAACAAGTATTCTACCGCATTTACACAGATTTCCAACCGCGAAAACATCAATTTCTATCGTTTATCACATTTCGACCTATATCTAAAAACCAATAAAAATTCCACACAAATATACATAATCATACACAAGCATAGTATAATCGAGTTTCGCACCCTTATCCGATTAAATCGCGTTTGAAAAGTCGGTTGAATCGGTTCCTAGATTTCCAAGTTTTCTCTCTTTTCTCCTTTTCTTTCTCTTTTCTTTCTTCCTCTTTTTCTTCTCTTCTTTTTCTTTCTTTTCTATTTTCTCTCTTTCTATTTCTATTCATATGAAAAATATAATATTTACCCAACCAAAAGACCAAAATACCCCTACACTCAAATATCTCGCAAACGCTCTCAAAACGCGATAAAATATAATCTCGATGAAAAATAACATATTTTCACATAAAAGTCAGAAATAAAATAATATAATAATAAAATAATCGAAACGACTCAATTAAATAAAAATAACTAAAACTAGGGCGTTACACAACTCATGCCATATGGTATCAATACTTGTTATTATTTTTCGGTTTTTACATTAAACCGGGTCCGTTCTCTAGACCAATAACTCACAAAGCCCGTTCTCTAAGCTTTCAAACCCCACTATAGGTTTTGGGACAAGTCACTAGCTCCCACGGAACTAACAAGCATTGCCTCTTGACATAAATGATGCGTATGCGATCACAACAACCATATGCAATTAAGACCGTTCTTTAATCTTAATCATGCATATCTCCAATAATTCACCACATTTGAATTATCACATAATCAAGGTACTCATACTTTAAACATCATCACCACAATTAGCAAATAAACACATAAGGATCGGCTCGATCCATTCACAATTTACAAAACACAAATTACCGATTAAATACGGAATAATTAATCAATCACTAATAATTGAATCCAATATTCAATAAAATTCCACTATTCAATAAACATTAATCAATATTTAAATAAATAATTAATATTTAAATAAATAATTTAATATTTAAATAAATAATTAATATTTAATAAATATTCAATATTTAATAATTAATAATTAAATAAGTATTGAAATTTAAATTAAGTAATTATATTTGGAAATAATAACCAATATTTAAATAATATTCAATATTACTCAGTATTAATAATTATTAGTTACAGTACATGACAAAATAAATGGTTACATTTCATTTCCATGGTTTGTACAGTATATGGTCATGAAAAGATTGGATCTCAATGCACTTTTCTTACAGATAATTACTGCAGGCTGGTAAACTCATTCTACATTTCTAGTTAATTCTTATATAAGTACTTTTTATTCAATTTAAAAGCCCCCACTAGTCACTTCACCCTATGAAAGCACTATACTGACCAAGCCTCGCACATTAAGGGAACAAAAATGGTGTTTACCCCCATTGTTTTAATGAAGTCACCAAACACTTTTTAAAGGTTATAAATATCCATCATTTATAGACCTAGATTATCAACCTCATCCCCAAAGTGGTTATGCGAAATATTAATTGTATGAATTTTATTTTCTAGTGTTGTTTGCAATAACAACTCGTTCAAAGCACAAGAAATATTTTTACCAAAACTCGTTCAATTCAGTTTCAAGAGTACTAATTCTCACACCAACGTAGAAGCAAAGTGAAGTATAACAAAAAAAAGGAGCAATCCAAATACTAGCATTCCATTTCAACAAAACTAACAAAATATGAATGTAAGCTCACAGTAATAGCAATATTAGATTGCCTCTTATCCTAAGTTGCGCTACAACGCTACAATATTGATGAACAAATATAATTATTTCAATTTCCAACTCCAAATATCAAATGAGTCTCTTAAAATATCACCAAAATCAGTTCAAAACACACCAAAAATTAATATTTTCCAGAAAATAATATTAACCTAATAATTTCAATCTCATAGAAATTTTTTAGGGATTTTACTCAAAACCTATTTCTACCCATTAATCATCATCAATAGTCCTAATAATTGAGTGAAAACCCACCCTAACCTTATTTTTGGATAATTTCTTGAGTTGAGTTTGATTTCCTCTTCTTCTTCACTCTTCTTCTTCTCTTCTACTCTTCTCTTCCATTTCTTCTCTTGTTCCCAATATCCTTACTATCTTTTGTTTCTCTAAAACCCTAAATTGTCTTAAATCAAGTGGGTCTAACTCAGCCCATCCCACTTACTAATCACATACCACATAAGCCCAACTAATAATTCTAGTATATCTATAAAATTCTATCAAATAGAATAAATGAAATAAATTACTTAATTTAAATAATCTAAATAAATCAAGTAACTAAATAAATTAATTATTTCAAACAAATCCAAACAAATTCATTATTTCAAATAATTCAATAAATCACATATTTCAATTAAATAAATTAAATCCATTAATTCAAATAAATTAAATAAACCAATTAGTTTATATAATTTCAATAATTCATATAAATTAAACAATTCACGTAAATTCAATAAATCAAGAAAATCAAATAAATCACATAAATCAAATAACTCACAAATCACCTAATTAATTAATATAAATAAATAATTTCTAAAATCGGGGTGCTACACTATGTAATTTGCCTCCAATATGCATGTGGTACCAAAGTTTGGATGTCAGAGTTATGTTACTGAATTATCTATGTCTTTGGTTCCTCTCTGAACCTAAGACCGTCATTGGTTCCTTCTTACCCCTCGGTTTGTGGATAAACTGAGAGGTGTGAGGCAATGTTTTTGTAAATAATAAAAATGCAGATGTTGGGGTTCGAACCCATGATCATATAACGTTACCCCTCGATTTTCATTAATCGAGGTGTTGAGTGGCATCTTTTCATGTCACTCTTCATTACGTCGCCTTGGTAGTCGAGGTTACGTCTCTTTCGCGTGTGCGCCGTTAAAATCGTTATTTGTAGTAATGAATTTCTTTAGTACCCCAACCCCAAACATATTCACTGCTAACATCCAAGAGCAACCCAAACTTATTCTTTTGCATTAGACAAGTAAAACAATTATTCCTACCTAACTCGAAAGAGGGTGGAAAGAATTAATTTTTCAAGTAAAATGGCTATATAATAAAGGATATGTCCCCGAAAGAATGGGTAAATTAAATCTCAATTTGGTTAGAAAAGGATATAATCGTATTAAAATAGGGTGTCTTAGAAAGGCTCAAAGTTTTCACAAACAACTTCATCCGTGTGTATTTATCAGACCAATATACTCAAATTAGAAGCAATGTAAAATCTAGTAAATAACTAATGTACGTATACTCTCATAAGAATCAAAGTGAACAATGGAAATATTTGGCTCAAAACTTACTAACTAAGGTTTCTGGAGATTAAGTACAAGTAGTCGATTTCCTTTTTCTTCTTTAACTTTCAATATGCAGAGGAACTTCGATGTATATCTCTTTTTGTGCATTCTTGATCTTGTGAATTTTTTCTTCTTATTTTTTTCTTCATAATGGAATTGGTAAGGTAGAAAATTAAAACATAAAGAAATCAACAAAAGCAAACAAATTCATTAATTCTAAATAAATAGAAGTACAAGGGAAGAGCTTTCATGGTAGCTAGCTAGTACTCTTCCTTAGATCATAAAAAAGCAAATTGGAAAATAAAAAATAAAACTAAAAACTCCTAAATCATATGTTATCAGGGTTGAAGAAGTTGTTTAGATCATTCATCCTATCTTGAAAGTGTTAATTTTGGCTAGCCCAAATAGTCCTCATCTCAACGTGCCTATTAGCCAAGGCACAATCTTGCTCATTAAAGTAGGTCTCCATAACTTCTGAAGTTGGGAACCAATCCCTTAAGTTTTAAATCAGAATCTGGTCTATGTGCTCATTATATAGAGCCTGATAATTCGGTCCAAAATTGGGGGGTGCACAGTAAAAGTTTAGTGCCAATTTGTTAGCCCTACTCGTCATTTCAAAAGTGTACTCCTCAGGCATTTGCAAACAACCTTTTGCATATTGTTATTACTAAGGATGCCCTCGAGGTTGCTGGATTTCAGGATGGTAGAAAGGATCCTGCTCTTCTTGTTATGGCTCATCTTGGCCACCTTCATTGGGTGGTTGTGCTGGAAGTCTTATCATAGTACATTTTCTGATTGGTACCATGTGATTGATCATCACATCATCAGATTGAGTTGGAACTCCAGCTAACATGCATAACTCATTAATAATACAAAAATGTCCACAACTTTTTTTGGCGTGTCAACTATGAATTTAATATTGTCAGCAATTAAGAGCCCCGTATCAATAAGCCATTCATTCAGAATGGCCATCAGAGCATGACACATCCTCGCTATAAACTCATATTGGTTGGATGCGATCTCTAAAGTTTGTAGAATAAAGGAGGCTTGTTTCCTTGGTATTTGGCGTATATCATTACTGCATAACCTTAGAGGTTTGTTATTAATAATCGCCCTTTGAGCCCACTGTTGATAAATCTCTTCCAACATCCTATCTTACATTCTTTGGGTCATGCTTGCACCCTTTCTATTTTGGACACTACATCTATGAAGCGGTAGGAGATGAATAAGAGCGTTAATTCTAGAAAGGATATAGTCAATACTCTTATCTCGCACATAGGATGTGTAGTCCTCGAACGGATGCAAAGAAGCATTGGCGAAATACTTGAGCCCAATGGGTTTGTTGGTTTCTTATTTTAAGCTATTGAGCATCGTCCAACCTCTCTCCTCTAACATTAAGCTCAACTCCTCATATCCTTATACAATTTCCAATTTAAAACATATCTCATTCACTAAATTGCAGTTATTAATCGTGAGGGATTTGAATCTTGAGACGGTTTGTGCAAAATCTCTCTAGATTGTTGTGATGGAAATCTAATTTCGTGTCCTATTAATTGTTGAATTTCGTGTGGATCCATGTGTCTAATTCTGAGTTTTGAGGATCATGAATATATGCTTTAATGTTGAATTGATGATTAATGATAGCAAAGATCGTAGCCTTATCAGTTGAATATTGTGTGTGCGTGTATGTGTGTGTGTGTGTGTGTGTGTGTGTGTGTGTGTGTATGTGTATATATATATATGATTAGGTATGATCATTTATGCTTAAAACTATATTAGGATAGGTCTTGGGTGAAGAAATTAGGTTTATGAGTGAAATTCCCGTGAAAAAAGTTGCAGAAACTGGGTATTTTTCGTCACGGGTATTATGGTAATCGATTAACATCATAAATATTGAGTTTTTAAAATGTTTCAGTGTAATTAATTGATTACCACATAGTGATAATCGATTACTACAGTCTGGCATGAGAAATTTTTGAAGTAAAACTAAAAATGGCATAACTTGAGTTCAGTAATTCGGATTGAGATGCAGTCAGAAGTGTTGGAAAGCTAAGTGTCGTACCTCGAAAAATACGATCCTCACGATGGACGCGGAAAAACTGTTCGAAACAGAGTCGCCACCGAACTTTATTTATCCCAAGTTAGGGAAAGGAAAATATCGATAAAACCTTTAAAGGGAGATAAGAACATGGTCGTCGCAACCAAATTCGGGTTCGGGAGTCGGTTACGCAAGAGGGAAGGTATTAGCACCCTCTACGTCCGTTGTACTCAACGGGAACCTCTTGATTCGATTCGTGAGAAAGTTAGCTAGGTTTGTTTGTTATCTTCTAAGGTAAAATGATTTGTTTTTGAAAGGGAAAAGGGGTGGGTTTTTTAATAGTATGCTCGGCAAGGATTAAAACCCTTGTGCCTACGTATTCCCTCGTGCAATGGGAAAGTCAGAGCATTCGTAGTTCGTGGGACTACGGTTATTTGGTTCATGTTTTTTAAACGAACGAGTGTTTAATTCACATTCTAACTGCTAAACGTTGGCTTGTCTGCTCGTCAAGGGAGGCTGAAGCACTAGTTCATATGCGCGGAAGAATGGACTAAACAATGTTCTTTTTGTGAAAAGTGGTTTGATTTGGATTAAGTATGTTAAATATTTGATTGAGAAAAAGAGTTGGATTTGGACGTGTTTTAGGTGAACGAGAGTTTAGGTTGCATTCTAACTGTTAAACGTTGGCTTGTCTGCTCGCTAGGGGAGGCTGAAGCACGAGTTCATATGCGTGAAAGAATGACTTAAACAATGTTCTTTTTTGGGAAAGTTGTTTGAATAAGGATTAAGTGTATTAGAGATTTTGTTTGGGTGACGATTACTCGAACTTAAGAAAGATTCCTCGGGCCCAAGTAATCGGGAAAGCGAGTCGAAGGACCGACTCTCTCTCTTTTTCGCCCTTAATATGAAAGAGTTTTAATATGGTTAGAGTATGTTAAATAGATGACAATTACTTGAACTTAAGAAAGATTCCTCGGGCCCAAGTAATCGGGAAAGCGAGTCGAAGAACCGGCTCTCTCTCTTTTTCATCCAAGTGTTTAAGAAAAGAAGATTTGATTTGGTTTATTGTAAAAATGGTTTGATATGTAATCGCGTTATGGATCTTTTAAGAAGACAACTGTTTGAACTTAAGAAAGATTCCTCGGGCCCAAACAATTGAGGAGAAGAATCAAAGATTCCATTATACTCCCTTTTCTTCTTTTATGAAATAGTATTTTAGTATGATTAAATGTATTGATTTGATTTGAAAAATGCTCGATGTTGATCGAGGTTTGAATTTGCGTGTGAAATGGTTGAGGACTAATGGAAATGAGGTCCTAATGGTTCAAGGTAAGGTCGATTGCGAGGCAAAAGCGCTCGACTTACAAATTAAGTGAAGGGACCTGATATGTGGATCAAGTGAAAGTTGGAGATTAATTGAATTTGATTTGGAAAATACTTGACGTTGGATCAAGCTTGTTTATTGTTGTAAAAAGGGGTTGGTTTTAATCTTATGGGAGAGTGGTGTAATTAATCAAGTGAGAATAATCGAGCCATGATTAAAGTGAGCCAATCACATACACCCATACAAACCAAAGTGAAACGTGCAACAATTATCGTTGTACAAAGTCCGAGAGGAGGCATTGTGAGGTCGATTGCGATCGTGAAAACGATCGACTTACAAGGTATTAAAAGGGCTTGACATTAAGTCAAGATATTAGTTTGAAAAGATTTTTTTTTATTTGGACAAGCATAATATGAATAGCATAAACATAATCAAGGCATGAAATAAATCCACAAGAGAAAAGTGTAAACACCAAACAAAATGGGGGAGAATTATAATCAAACATGTTAGTGAAGATTAACATCCTAAATCTAAGGTTAGTCTAAAAAGAAGAAAATTCTAAACTAATTGTTTTAGATTTTTAGAGAGAAAGGAAATTCAAATAATTAATTAAATTAAACTAAAATATTTAATAAAATTAACTATAAAAGTTAATTAAATAAAATGGTTTAATGAAATTAATTGAAATTTGATTAGTAAGAGTTTTAAAAATTAATGGAAAAAAGTAATTTTGGATTTTTTTTTTAAATAGGGAAATTGGTTTAACTTGATTAATTAAATTAAAATTAAATGTTTAATAAAACTAATTATTAAATTAATTAGTTAATATTAAATAAACAATTTTAATAAAATTAATGAAAATTGATTAATAAATAGACTTTATTATTTTTTCTAAAAAAAAGAAATTGGTTAATAAAATGTTTTGGATTTTTTAATTAAAAAGTGATATTAAAAAAAAAGCTAAAAAGAAAAGGGCCAGAATTGACAGTATGTTGGGGGTGTGATTAGAAACAAAACCTAGGCCCAAAAGCCATGAAGCCTAGACGCTGGGAGGTCTACCATGGGCCTTAGTCAACCTTAGCTGACTGACGGAGAGATCTAGGGCGTTGATCACGAGCAGAGTCAAAGCTGACTCTGGATCTTATGGTGGAACAAAGATAGCGCATGGTAAGAACATGGAATACACGCAGGGAATCATGGTAAGTTAAATGACCGAGGACACTTGTCACCGGTGGGGATGGACACAACCACAACACCTGGCAGCGTGGCAACGTGAGTTGAAAAGAGGAAAAAAAGAAATCTCTCAAACCATTTCATCAGACTATTCTCTCTCTATTCAGCGTTTCCCTCTCCTTGCCTCATCGCTCTCTCTTCTCTTTGCAACAAGCTTCGCCGGAGAACTAGATCTCGGCCGGAGAAGACGGTGGCGCGCGGTGGCCGCCGCCGTCTCTCTGGAAAACCATCCAAACACAAACTAAATCCCCAAATTAAAACCCGTGGATCACGAATCTCCACAAAAACAACACCAAACCTCAAAACAAAAACCAACACATAAACCCTAAAATCATGAAGAAATCAGGAGTTATTAGAGGGATTTGAAGTAACAATCAAAGCTTTACACCATCACAATCTCAAAACAAAGAAAAGGGTTCAGAAACTACCTAATCGGAGCAAGTCCGATGAAACTCCGATGAGACTCAAAGAGGTAAGTCTTTCTTCTCCTTCGTTCTCCTCCGCTCGCTCTTCTTTTTATACTTCTTTTTCGTCTACACTTGTTGTTGTAATGTTGAAGTAGAGCTCTCAATCTCTTGTAAACTCAAGAAAACATCATCTTCCTTTTTTTGAAACAGTGGGTGGCTCGAGTGTGCTACGAAACGAAGATGAATGAAAGTCGCTTGGTGTTGCTTATTGAGAAACAATTAGTTGATGATGGTTACACGATTTGAGCTGGGTTTTGTGGTGTTACGGATTTGGCTGAAGAAGGTGGAGATGGGTGAGCGAAGGTGGTGATTTGAGATGAGGTTGATGAACGATTGTTGCTGCGAAGCTGATCCCAGGAAGGTCGAATGGTTGTAGTGAGCGAGGTTGTGAGAAGAGGAAACAAGGATGAAAAATGGAAGTCCAAGATCAAAATTTTTCCGGTCCTCAGTGAGTATTTTTTTTGGTATCAAGTCCGTTTTTCGTTTCTTTTCTCCCCCTTCCTTTTATTCATTTTGAAATCTTTTGTACTGATGTGTTATTGCTTTCATAGCTCAGATTATTGTCTGATTATGATTAGTTGCTTTCTTGACGCAGGTTGTCTGCTGTTGTTGTCGGTTGTTGATAGCAGAAGTGTAACTCTGTGATGCGCAACAGTGTCTTATAAGCTGGTCTGTAGCAGTGGCAGGTCAAGGAAATAGAGTGCATTTCCCAACGGTAATGTGCTGCTGTAATTGTACGAGGATGTGGTTGCTAAGGCAGAAGCTGGTTGTACTAATTTGACTTACGTGCTGCAGAATTTGGAGGATGTAGTGTGGGGCGGGTTGTACAATTGTTTGGAGCAGCAACTGTGGAAATTTGGATGCTTGTGATGAATAGCAACTTTTGCATTGGTCATTGAAGAAAATAACGTTAGGCTTATGTTAGGCCTAAAACTTGGCATTTCATATAATTTCCTTTGCGCATAACTTGTAATCTGTAATGATTTCATGGTCTTGGAATCCAATCAACTTAAATTTGACCATTTTGTAAACCCACAAACCCTTGCAATCTTGTAATCTCATTTTTGCACTTTGTAATGGTTTCCTTAGTTGAATTTTGTACCAAATGTACCTTTGAGTTCAATTCATTGCCCTTTACCCTTCAATGTTACGTCTTGACAAGATCCTGGCTCAAATGGAACCCAATAGCTAGCACGGTTTAGTTTTAGACATGATGCTTATAGTAAAATTGGATAACCTCATAACTTGTATCAACGGGCCACATTATGGCTTGAGGCAATCCACAAATAGCTTAAGTCTTAAACAAAACTTGAGAAATCTATTTCATGACTTAGTTGGTTACCTAGTCTAGTAATGCTTGGAATTAACTTGTTGAAGTATAACCACGTCCATGAATTTAAAACATGACTTGAACATTCACTTCCAACATCACTTGAGTTAAACATATGCTTTGATCACCAATTGGAATATGCAATGAACTTTCTCAAAACAATCATTAATATAGGAACAAAAAATCAAGCATGACTCAAGGATGAGTTACCCTTTCCAATTTGCAACAAATCAAGCCAAAATTTAGCTGATTTAACCATATAGCCTCAGTGTCTACTTGGAAGGTTAAAAATCTTCTTGATCATAACTTAAAACTTTAAGCATACTTAACCACGGTTTGAGGATATGAATTCTAATCATTGTACTTGATCAACTAGAATCGGTTTGAAGCCAATTGATCATATCTTGACTGATTAATCATAAAATGAGTACCCAATCCTCCTTTGTCTCTTCTTGAAACCAAAGAAACCCAACAAGAGCTAGTAGAAAATTTAAACACATACAAGACCATGAATCTTGAAAAATGGTGGCATAAGGCCAAGTAATTTTGCAGTAGGTAGGACAAATTTGGGGTATGACACTAAGACATTGTACTGGAGTAAAAGAGATGAATACATTGTATACATAACCACATTTGTGATTGGTTATTTTTGTGGATGATTTATGTGATTGATGGTTGATATTGATCGCACCATCCTTGTTGTATATGCACTACTAACATATATGAATGTATTTTCACCCCTCTTGTTTGTGTCAGTGTTATTCTTTATGCCTATGGTGCAGATACTCGGGTAGAGGAGCCTTAGATGTTGTTGTGTTTTAGAGGATGACGTAGTGGCCTTCTTCGTAAATTGTCGCTTTTGATTTTATTTTAGTTTCTGCATGTCACTCTGATTGTGTAACATTGGAACGAGTTAACTTTCTCCTGTTTTATGTTCTGAAAGTTATTGAACTATTTCTTTTATGATTTGAAATAAAGTTGATTTTTAACTATGGGCCAATTAAAGTTTAGCTGTTATTATTTATTTCCGCTGTTATAATATGATAATTGAGAAAGATGTTTATGCTGAGAAAACGTGACACCCTGCTTTTGAGTAAGTTATTCACATGTTTTTTTTTTTTAAAAATGTTTGAGATCTATGGTGTTACAATTGCTCTCCGAAGCCGCATAATTTTCTTCATGTACATAGGTGTCCCCTCCTCTATGAGAACATCCATTATTGGTGTCAGAATAACAACAATTTGGTTATTCAATTGTGATATGTCATTACACGGGTCAACATCCATTTTTTAACCCTTATTTTTTCTTTATGAAAACCCAAGATGGAAATTCTAGTAAGTAAAATGCTTCATTGAATCGAGTAGTATATGATATAACATTGTTTGCTTTATTAGATTCACTTTTTTCATTCAACTTATCATCTGAGATGGTGGAATTGTAGCTTTTTCTTTGATTTCTTGCAAAATTTGGACATTTAACTTGAATGTGTCTAAATCTCTCGTATTCACAACATTGAATTCTGTTTGCCATGTTTTGTTTTTCCCCATCTTTTACTCGACACTAAAAGTTCCCACCTTTTGAATTCTAGTATTAATTCTCTTTGACATTAGTATATATAATATTCTCATATTTTGCATTAAGTTTTCTCCTGACCTTGCTAAAGTTCTTAGAAAGCATGGCAATATATTCAGTCAAATTTTCATCAGTGTCATGATCTTCTTGGTCTTCAATGTCGAAGGTATCTGCTTTGAACGTGGCACTCTTACTATTTTTTTTCCAGATATGTCATCAATAACCGTCTCAAAGGTAAGCAATGACCTAATTAGTTCATTAACTTTCATCTGGGAGACATTTTGCACTTCTTCAATGACCGTAACCTTCATGTTAAACCTCTTTGGCAGAGATCTTAGAATTTTTCTCACAAACTTCTCTTTTGATATCTTTTCACTAAGGTAGAGGAATTACTCGCAATGTCACGTAGACGAATATTGAATTCAATAATAGTTTCATCCTTACACATCTTCAAGTTTTCAAATTTTATGGTGAAAATTTGAAGTCTTGACATACAAACTTTAAAGGTACCTTCATGAACAACTTTAAGAGTTTCTCAAACATCTTTAGCGCTAGTGCAAGTGTCAGTTCCATTGTATATAACATTAAGGGCACAAGAATTCCAAAGTGAAGCTTTATCTTTAGTAGGTGTCCAATCTTTTTCATACTTCTTAGATACAAAATTATCTTCAACATTTATCGTTGGAGGAGTCCATCCATCAATAACTGCTTTCCAAGTCTTGTTGTCCATGGACTTAATAAATGCCATCATGTGAGCCTTCTAGTAGTTATAATCAGTGCCATCAAGAATCAAAGAACAATTAACATATCCTCATTCTTTGGTATCATCCATCTTGAACAAAATAGATACCCTGAAACACACCCAACCAGAACAGGGTGCATTCTCTGATGCTAGTTGAAAATTTATTTTGTCAGAACCAAGATGCCTCACACAATGCTGAAACCATGTGAGAGACAAGATGTGAAAAGTAAAGTAATTAGTATGTGAAAACAATATTGATAACACATGTACAATACAAACTTATTAGTGAGACTCCACCATGACAACTTATAAGTCCTAAACTTGATGCCCGAGTTGAGCCTTGTTGTTGTAAACCAACCATAAAGTGGGATATTCCACAAATCCCAAGCTCTCAAGAGAAAAACAAGAGTTAAGGAACTCCCGAGCAACCCAAAAAGTGGAACTAGAGAAATTTCTCACCAATGAAAGGACTAAAATCTTAAATTGAGGAAAATGATTACTAGATCTGATCACTATCATAAATCAGGTCCAAAAAAACACCAGCTAATAAACAAGGAAGCTAATTAAAAATAGTAATGAAATGAAGGAAAAAAAACTTCATTGATTATCTATAATTGATAGCTACATATACCTAACTAATATAAGGATAAATACATGAATATATTATATTAACTTTAGGCAAAAATAATTATTAATTTTTTTACCTATTTAAATTTTATATGGTGTATTTTGTATTTCCTATTAAATTATAAGATTTAACAAATCTCTATCTCTAATACTACATAAATTGAGGAGATTGGGGATAACACAACTAATATTTGTTAGTTATGCTAAATGAACTTGAGTTAGTGGTCTAGAGTTCAATTTTTACTAGTAATATTTCTTTGTATTTTTTTTATAATGTACTAATGTAAATAAGATATTGATACTTATATGTCAACAACTTAAAAAAATATATCTACAAAAAATCTATATTACGCTTGAAATCTTCTTGAATCTATTATTGTGAGAATATACTCAAGACTTATAGATAAGATTATTTTTGCTCCATATAATTTTATTGTTGAGATGATCACCATTTATATACTGAATTTATTTCTCGAGAAAGAGAAAATATACCTAAGGCTTGATACTCAATATTCATGCAACTCGGATAATGATGCAATAAATGATGTCCTAACTCCATAATTTTTGTAAGACAGTTACTATTTCGGGGCTTTCTAATCACATATTGAGATTAAACGTAGGAGTTCTAATGATGTTAATCTCATAGCACGAGTTAAAGATTTAGCTATAGGCATGGCAACAGGGCGGGTCAGGGGCGGGTTGAGCTAGTCCCGCATCCGCACCCGCCTCTCTATTATAGATCCGCCCCCGCCTCCAAACTCAGTCGAAGGTAAAAATTTACCACCCAGACCCGCCTCCGCCCCCACCTGCAAAAAAATATTTTTTTAAAATAGTAACTAGTATGATACCAGTGTCTTTGCACGGGTACCCGTCGGTGACGCTCATTTAGAATAAAGATATATTTTTATAAAAATAAAAAAATAAAAACAATCTAATAAAATTCATTTTTTTAATAAGTTTAAATACTTATAACATAACCCAAAAAAAATATAGGTTTATATTTTAATATAATTCCTATTAAATAAATAAAACAATATAAATAATTTTTTATAATTAATACGCGTATTTTTTTAAAATATAATTAAAAATGAAATAAAAAATATTAAATTTATACCAATTAAATGGTGTTTATGTTATGGAAAGGTGTTGGGACAAATGACTCTAGTTTATTCATACACATTAGTGATTGAAGCAAATGATCATTTATACCAATTTTTCCTTATAAAGATAGACTTATCTCATTACGTTAACAATAATGCTATCAATAAAAAGTTGAACACTAACTAAAGATGTTCTCACTATTGCATAAACATAAGCTAATACTCCATCTACACATCAATCTCAATAATGTTGGTAGTAAGGTGTATTAGAAAAACCCAACACATATATATAAAACTAATAAAACTATATGCTACTTCTTATTTTTAGATATTTCTATATATGCTCTTAACTATAGACATGCCCCATCAACATGATGAAAATTGTGTACAATGATGTTTCACATAAGAGCATTCTCTATTATAACATCACTCTCCTTAATACTATATGTCCAACATAAAGATCAGTTCCATAAGAATCAGCTTCTGAAAGCCTATGTTTACCACCATCAGCATAGTCACAACAAAATCCACAAACTGCCTCCAATTTCCACCTTCAAGCAACCTATTATTTATTCTCAATAAAGTAAAAGCACTTGATCTACTTGTTGACAAAATTTGACCATAAGCACTTGAATTATATATCTTTAATGCATTCTCACCAGCAAGTTCACCATGCGATCTTTGTTGCCATCTTCACTTGGTTAACCAATCCTTCCGGCGAACAATTTGCATGATCAAGTTATTCCCTATCCTTCATTTCCATGCATGTGAAATTCAATATGACTATGTGTTTCGCTAGCATTTGCTCTATTGGTAAATAACCATATCATGGAACCTTGTGTTATAGTAACCTGGTGTTAAATTCAGTATCTTCTGGATATTGATTGTATTGACCTGAAACATAAGGTCCACTTGTTCCCCATTCTTTCTTCCCAATTGCCTCCACCGATGCTTTCAAGGTAGATCTCATATACTGTATGACAAATAAGTCATTTTATTTTAATTGTTCTAAAAAATCAATTTAGTAATATCGTTTTAAATTTTGTACCCTGTCATAGATCAAAACAATAATTGTGCAATATTTATCTTACAGGGAACAAAAACAGCTAAAAAGATCACAAGGAAATGGTTAAGCCATAGAATAATGGCTTATATGTATTAACAAAAGGGCGTGTCAAACCTTACCTTGCCCAAATAAATTTTCAGGGATATTAATTAGATCTCTAATCGGCAGAAAAACAACAATCATATATTTCAATAAACCAAATACTGAGACACTTGCAGCAACATATATTTAACTATATAATTGACATTATCTCTTATGAAAATTGGTAGAAAATGAATCCAATGCGATAAAACATGTAAGAGAGTTCCATTTATGATTATTGTTGGAAGAGTAGGAAGACAATTGGATACTATTAGACCAGTTAGCAGCACAGGGAGGGAACTTGTATAGATATATTTTTACAACCTTGTGATTGTGTACTGTGACGACAAACTTCAATAAAGTCTTCTTTTCCTTTCGTAATCATTCTCGGTGACATCGGCATATATCATCTCAACTTGAAAATTAAACTCACATCGCCTCTCCGCATGGATTTTGCTCGCAGTGAGAATGACATTGACATATATTTTTACAACCTTGCGATTGTGTACTGTGACGACAACCTTCAATAAAGTCTTCTTTTCTTATCTCAACCATGTTTTTGTTGCTAAATTGTTCACTACTTGAAAAAAAAAGTACTTAATAAGCACTGTCAAGAAGTGAAGATTTACAAATAATACCAGACCATTCACGAAAAACCATATTACATAACAAAACTTACCCAAGTGAGCTCTTATTGTGCTGCTATTTTTCTAGAAGAGAAAAGGGAAAACTGCGAATTTCAAAACATCAAAAGAAGTTTGATGTTGCTAAAGCTCTAACCATCCAATCATACTCAACAACAAACTTATTTTTCCTCGAAGTGTCCAAACTTAAGGTGCAATTAACTGAGGTGAGCCAAGATCCTTACTGTTGTAGTTTGATTATATCTTTGCAAGAGAAGTTTAATGTCTATTGAAGAGAAAGATGCTTCATCTTAGTAATTACTGCATCCATGGATCCGCGGTATAAAATAGAAACTGCACAACAAAAGCCATGATTTTTCTCACAGAAACTGAAATACAAAACTCAACAGCCACTCATTGTATGAAAAATAGTTTCTCATTTCATGAAAGGATAATATAAAGGGAACAACATAGAAAAACATAAAATGTACAACAAAAGCCATCAATCAAAAACACTATAACCTGTTAAACCAACATTAAGATTCACTTGTTCAACTCAATGATGTTAAGGACTAAGTGATTTTTTCAAAGGGCGAGGAGCGACAAATCCCCGAGAAACCATCTTTTAGACCAACTCTTCATGTTTTTATAGTTGTCCAGCCTTCCTCAGCTTTCCAAAACATCCAGTTTTGATAGATAGCCGCAGGACAACAAAATCAACAGGAAATTATCATCTCTAAATTGAACCATATTTTACGACAGAGCTATAGTTCAACCAAAACAGATCAAACAGAAAAGTAGAAACAGAACAAAAATTCAAAACAAAATCACAAAGTGAAAAGAAATCATCATCAAATCTAAAACAACAACATATGAATTAATTTGCTCAACTACAGTAAGAGAAAGTTTCAGATCACATACCACCACAGCGCGAAACAACAATCTGTGGAGAATTCAATTTCACAAACGAAATGAGTAATTACAATTATAAGACATTAACGAAGAATAGAAGAGTGACATTGACAGTAACAATGTGCTTACATAGAGTATCGACCTGGATAGTTCTCAAGACATCGGTGTGCCAGAGATTCCGGTAATTCTGCCGGAGTTACATTTTCTCAAGATTCTGCTGATTTGCCGCCATCTCCGATAGATTTTCTTCTTCAACGAATAACTAATAGAAAAACAAAACCTAGATCTGATTATTCCATACATGTGAGATTGAGAGGAGATAAACAGAAGAAGTGCCTTTTGAATCAATAACAAAGATAAAACCATATTTAAGTGATAAATTTCAGCTGCCGATAAACAAAAGCACCTTCAAATCAATAATAAAGGTAACATCTTATTGAAACGATAAACACACAAAAGATCGACATAAACACAAAACCCACATAGACATGAAGTTTTATGTAATGTACCCATCACCAGAGTTAAAAACCTTTAAAGAGGGAAAAGCTTATCCTTTGACCAGTAACCAATAAGATTAAAAATTCCCGGCAAAGAAAGGAAAATAATCTATCATATTGAAGACAAAAATTTACATGAAACAAAGTTAAAACACCTGTCCAGCAAAAACGATAGAAACTCCATGGATTGCCTACATCATGTTAAGTAACAAAAGGAAAGTAGATGATTTTCCTTGACTTTGCAAAAGTAATATTTCACTTAGAACGAAGTGATTAAATTTTACCTGTCAATAGCAATCGACCATGTTGTCTATGAAATCAGTAGCTGAACACAGCAGTGTCAACAAAAGCATTATAAGTTATTTCGTTGTTTCACTTTTTGCTTAAGTTTATGTTATGAAAAACTCAACATTTCCTTACCGTGCCCAATAGATCAATCCCTGCCTTTCCCCGACGCATCAATGACGATGGACTTAACCACCACACTCGAAATTAGCCGGAAATAATATCGCCAATGCAGAAACACTATGAAATTGATGATACACTTCAATCCTACATCTCTAACAAAAACTGAAAATAATCACAATATAAAAAAAAACACCCCCAGAAGAATAGCCATCCATGATGTCCTCCAAAAACTTCACCAATCTGAAATAAAATGACTATATTATGTCATTCTACATGACAAGCTATTCAAGTTAGGGGTTGAAAATAATGTAGATCATATCCTACTTATCATATTTTTGTTTTTCAGGAATAATGTCAACATAATATATTACCATTATAGAATCATTTTTGCAAATGCAAGTTAAGACTGAAGAAGTACTTACTATTCTAATTCCAATTTTTCACAGAAGGCAACTAATTGAAAGCCTTCTGTTCTCTCTATTTGGAAGCCTGCAACAACCACCAATATAGGGTAAAAAAATAGCTAGATGTTGTATGCATTCGGTTGTATACTGGAATCTGACTTGACAGCCATACTTTATTTCTTAGCTGTATAAAAAGAAAAGAAAATGATATCAGTGTCTCAGAACCAAGAGCCATGGATAAACAGAATACACTCAATATCCTTATTTAAAAACATGGATATTCATTGTATTTCACATGCAAATGTGGTTGGACATCATCAATAAAGCAGGGAGAACGAATGAAAAATAAGACTATATAAGAAAGCATCAATTTGGTTTGGAAAATTTCATAGCAGAATAAAAAAACCACTTTTCACGATACAGTTTGGAAAATTTCACATCCACCACATTTGTATACATCATGAACCATACCAAAGCTTCAAAGTAACCATCTCAATTATACAATAATCAAAGCTTAAAAATTCATTGGAGAATCAAACATAACATGCTGAAATTACAAGCTCAAAAGCATTCATGAACCATATGCCAAATAAGAAGTTAATCAAGATGACTCATTTATGAAGTTTTCAATTTAACTGATTCAGGGAAGGTAAATCATACATGAGAAATCAGACATAAGTTGTGAGATGGAAGATTACTATTATCATTCATAGTGTCTTAGAAAATACAAACAGATTCATATTTTATGCAACTGAACAATTATAGTATTGAACAAAGAAACATTAAAAGCATAAACTAAAGAAACAATATCCTGGCAATAATTGATAAATAACTCCTATTGTGCTGCCATGTCCAATGTTCATTTATCTCCCCAGAGCGAGCTTATCTTTCTTCTACTAAAATGGCTTTCGAAACCTCTCTAAAAGCTATATGATGGGTTTAAATATGCAGTTCAATTTTCGCTGGTTAGATTGAATATTTTCTAAAATGAATAATAAAATAGGTATAAGAAACACACCTCCAAGTAGAGGCTATATCTAATATACAATAGCATGTCCCTGTGTCATATCTTAAATTAATCCAATGAATTCAAGTCCTTACACTGTAACAGCATGCCCACCAAAAGTATATAGAATGTTGGTAGCTCCGGTGAAATAAAGAACCAATTTAGTTGGACCAGAGCGCTTCACATCCACAACCTTCAAAAAAACATTATCATAAATCACATATATTGAATTAACAATACTATTTTAAATGACGAAGTCGATCACGAATTCTATACATGTCCATGAACTAAAGAAGATATAGTCATATACCATATTCTGTAATTGTGGAAAGAGGGGATGAAAACTGTTGTTGCACAACATGCTCCAAATATGTAGGTCCATGTTCTCTTGTCCAAATGGTCATTTATGTAGTATATGTTACTGTCAAATTATTCATATTATACCAAAAAAATTGTTAGCTTAAGATTTTTAACTATATACAAATTATAGTACTATAGTACTAACCTTGCACAAGCAATTAACTAAATTACTGATCCAAACAAAAGGAAACTACAGTTGAAAAATAGTCCAAGATTTCTCCAATGTTTGCCTAAAATTCCTTCAAGAACTTCAAACCACTGCAAAAATTGAAAAGAAAATATATTATTATTAATCTGATACATAGTAAATACTGTTTACAACCGAAAGAGATTTGAACTCCGTCATTCGAGATTACAAATTCAAACTCTTAATACTGAGTTAGTCCCTCTTGAACGAATAATATAATTAATATATAATCACCTGAATAACATGGTTTCTGAAATCAACTTTCTCTCTTTCTTTTCTAGTTCTGTATTCAACATACAGAACACTGATAATGTAAGCAGACCAACACACATCATCAAGAACAATCAGGATTTAAGCCATCCAAGCCATTTCATTCAAATTGTGGGTTCCACTAAGAAACATCATAATTCGTATTCAAACTTCCAGTAACCACACAAGCTGCTAACAGTGGCCACACCTTAAAATAAAAATCAAATCATATCAAATTAAAAATTATAAGCAAATGTAATGCAATAGTATATACTATATTCTTAACAATTGATACTTTAAAAACAGGTTTTACACCAGTCTTTCTTGTAATTGATACTTTAAATCCTATAGATCAAATTTATAGGGTGCATAGTGTTAAAGACAAGAAATTAAACAGAAAAAAGGTATTATTTCCTTGACTGAATTATGTATGTCGTGTGTGTGCGGAAACCAAGTCCATAGATATAAAAGAAAGCAACCCGGCCTACCTGAATCATGCTCAACAGTATCTCCAGTCCACCACATTCACAAACAGCACCTGCTATGGCAAACTCAACCTCTGGATCCTGAGACTCATCTCTATCTTCCTCCAGTTCTTTAATCATAGGCTCAGTTGCTTCACCATCCAATCCCTACAAATTGCACACATATAGAACAGATAAATTCAAAACCAAATCTTTAAACAAATGAGCTGACTCGTAAGGTCACTGATATTTGAACACCGAAATATTGGGAATGCTTTATTTATGTTTGAGATATTATATTGGAGATGCTCTGCTCTAAAGTGACTCTGCTCTAAAGTGGAGTGGCTTCATTCCTGTGAACACCGAAAATCACTTGTTATATGGTTTACTTTCTCAAATCATTGAAACCTAACATAAAAAAAATCAGAGGTTATTAAAATCAAAATTCAAATAAGTGTGAATACCGATTCAAACAAAATTGCATTCTAAAATAGAAGAATTAATCAAATCCAGCAACATGAACTAAACCCCAATAAAACAGAAATGTCACAACATATAAAAAAAACCAAAAAAAAAAAGAAACCTAGAGATTTAAAATAAATCTAAAAGAACCCTAAAAATATGCTGAAGAATAACATTGAATAAACTTCAAACATTCAAACTTTCAACAATTTAATAATCCAACAATAGAATAGGAAAACAACCCTTGTTTGATACTAACCCTTCTGATTTCATATCTTGAATCAGAAAACCAGCTTTTTGGGTTTGCTTGAAAAGATTAGGTTTCAGCGGCAACATAGATTGAAGTAACCAAAACATTGGCTTACCCGCTAGAATCCCGGTTCCATATTTCCAGAAAAAACAACAACAAAAAGTCAAATATGAAATGGCAAGACAAAGGAATCTGTAGCTTTGAGAAGATAAGAAATCGCATCTGTAGGATCGAGTTCGATATCTTTATCGGCTTCGGTTAGGGATTCGTTAGCGACGTGTTACTGAGTAAGGATCTGGATTTTTTGTTGGAAGAACTTTGACGATATCCTCAGGGTTTGTAAAGAAGAGGAATAAGGAAGAAAAAGAGGGAGAAGGAAGAAGAAGAGGAACCAACATTACCGGTCTGTTACACGTAGGAAAAGAGGAAAGAGGAAAGAGATTGAAAGCTTGAGGAAAAAGAGAGAGATGTTGTAGTGGAACCAAATGACAGCAGTGTAATGGGTGAAAGTTGGTTGTAATGGCTGAGAGGGACAGTTTCTGAATAATGCGTGAAAAGAAGAAGTGTGTTTTAGTGATTGTGAACAAAAAGGATGGTGGTTACGGTTTTGTGAAGAAAAATAAACTTGTGGGGTGGTTAAATGCTAGAAATAAGGAAGAATGAGTAATAACTGTTAAATACTTTATTAATTTTTTAATTAATTTATTAAATGGATTAGAATTGGTTAAGTTGCCTAGTGGCACATTATTGTGTATTTAAGTTGCCAAGTGGCAGATTATTTGCTAATAAGGGTAATTAGGGGTTTTTAAGACCACCTTTTTTTCTTATATGATAGATAAAAATTAACAATTTTATTAAAAACTTAACCATTTTAATAATAAACTTGTTTCTAAAGATGTGAGTTTGAGTGAATGGTAAAAAATGACTAATGAGAATTTTTAATTACTTCTTCAAAAGTGAATAAATGTGATATAAAATAATTTAAATATGGGTGTTAAAGCGGGCGGGGGCGGGGGCGGGGGTGGGGGCGGGGACGGGTGCGGGTGGATAGTAGTATTCCTCCGCCCCCGCACCTGCACTCACAATTACAAACCGAGTTTGACCCGCACCCGCACCCAATAAAACTGGGTTTCCCCCGTTAATTTCGGTCCGGGTCTGGGCGAGCCCTGGTTTTCTTGCCATGCCTATTTAGCTATATAAAATATAACTTTTAAATACATTAAATAATTAATGTATTTAGTTTATATATAATCCATATTCAATGTATTTAAAAACTAATGTGTCTCTTATAAATAAAACCCGAGGTAGTTTCATTCTTATATTACAATAATGTGAAATAACCTCAATTTCTTAACAAAATGGCATGTATGATGAATCTTAAAGACAACATCATACCCATACCCATAAACTAGGACATACCATCTTTTTTCGAGGTTGAATCACACAAGCTTTGAAAGGTTAAAATATATTTAAGTTTGCGTATTAAAAGATTCTAGTTTGAATTTTATATCTATCTCTATTTGGTAAGGACTAAATAGTTGACCGACACAATAATTAAGAGATTTTTCTAATTGATTTTAATAGTTTTAGAATTAAATTAATAAAATAGTAATAATTTAAAGAATAAATTGACCGTTTAATTAAAAAAAATCTATTTTATAGTAAAATAATTTTTTTTCAAAAATAAGTAAAATAAAAATTATATATACCTAACCTAGAAAAAAGGAAGTTATTATACATTCCTTAAATATAATTAAAAAAAGTCTACCTTAAAAAAACAATAGTATCAAAGAGTTTTTCTCTCACTGTCTGTTAGACCTAATTTCATCATCATCCATTACTTAAAATGAATGTTGCAATGCATTATAACTACTTATCAATTATCATATACAAAATCATTTACAACAAATTATCATATACAAAATCATATACAACAAATTATCATAAATTAATTAAAACATAACCCTAGTAGCCACTAAAAAAAATCTAATATTTCAAAATAAAATTTAACACGGCACACCGTAAAATCTAGATCTAGATTAGCCCTAATTTTCACTTACACAAAACGTAAAAAAAATCAGTTAACCGTTTATAAGCGGTAAAAAGCGTATCCATTACCGGTGAAAACGGGTCGAATTTAACTAGCGCCACGCCATATATAAACCACATTGTGAACTCTTTCTTTTCACTATTTTTTCTTCGTCTCTCTCTTTTCTCTGTTCTGATTTTTACGCCCAGAAAACAACTCTCACTCAAATTTAAAACCTTTGTGTTTTCTTCATCAACTCAACTTTCTGAAGAATCATCACAAAGGTTTTGATTAAATTAAAATTAAAATTAAAATCACTTATTCTTAAAATCACTTATTCAATTCAACGCATTTTCTCAATTAATTGAAATTACTTTTATTTTCAAGACTTCACGATCACTCTGTGTAAATTTCAGTTTCTTTCTTTTCCAATTCATTTCATGTTGCTTTACATTGAAGTAATGCGAATTTTCGATTTTCGATATTTGATTTTCAATTTTCAATTTTCAGTACCGATTCTCTAATATATATATATATATATTTTCAGGATTTGGCTTCTTTGAGTTGATCTCTTCGTGATGATTCCTGCTTCGAGGTGATTCGTTACTGTTAGATCTGAAGTATTGTTGCTACTGTTGGTTGAATAAGCACGTTGAGGTTGAGAATTTTTCAAAGTTTTGAATTATCGAGTTTGAAAAGCGTAATTCGTTGTTGAAGAGGGATATAGTGGTGGAGAGTGTCGTTTTTGCGTTTTATGATTTTGTAGTTTGTTGATAGATATGAAGCGGTCACGAGAGGAGGGTTTCATGACTTCTTCTTCTCAGCTTAAACGACCTATGTTATCTTCTAGAGGAGAAGCGTAAGTTTCTGTGTTTTTTTTCTTTCTTCAGCTCCTGTTTTATTAGACTGTGTTCGTATTTCGTTTTTCCCCTTAATTTGTGTGCTTGATCAAAAATTTGAATGTTCAATCGGTGGTAATGTTTTGTTTATTATTTTTGGTTTGATGAAATTTTGTGATTTTCATTTCCTTATGTGAAATCGTGTGAGTTTTAGATAGTTGTTTGGTTTTTCTAACATCTCTCTAGGTTTAGGTTTTAGTGAAATGTTTATCTATTCTTATTCTTATTAATTTTTTTTATGGAATGTTTTACTTTGAGAGATGAGATCAGAAGTTTGTTATTAGATTGTGTTTTAATTGTTCTATTCATGGGTTGATTATCAACTTTTACTGGTGTGTTGAGTTAGGGTTTTTGATTATTTGTGTGTTGGCAATGTAATACTACATTGTTATCGATTTTCTCTAATGGTCTAAATATTTTCTGATGTTTTATTTTTTTAACCGTAGGTCTGGGCAACCCCAGTTGATTAATGGAGGTGGTCAAAAACTGACTACTAATGATGCCTTATCGTATCTCAAGGCCGTGAAAGATATTTTTCAAGATAAGAGGGATAAATATGAAGACTTTTTGGAGGTTATGAAAGATTTTAAAGCTCAAAGGTTTGATCACGTTGTACCACATTCTTTATCCATCAAAACAACCAACTTGGTGTTCCAGTTTTTTATATGTATATTACGATAGGGGATTTTGAATTTGTTAGTTGTAAATGATTTGTTTCTCCCTTTGGTGCATTTGTAGAATTGATACTGCTGGTGTCATAGCAAGAGTGAAGGATCTTTTTAGAGGTCATAGAGATTTAATATTGGGATTTAACACCTTTTTGCCAAAGGGGTATGAAATCACCCTTCCGATCGAGGATGATCAACCTCACTCAAAAAAGCCTGTTGAATTTGAAGAAGCTATGAGTTTTGTGAACAAGATAAAGGTAAGAGCGTTGTTGAATTTGACGGGTTCTCTTCATGTAGATTTATTTGCAATGT
Organism: Lathyrus tuberosus; assembly: GCA_022829125.1. Taxonomy (NCBI): domain Eukaryota; kingdom Viridiplantae; phylum Streptophyta; class Magnoliopsida; order Fabales; family Fabaceae; genus Lathyrus; species Lathyrus tuberosus. Next base: position 673,935 of record JALAZF010000924.1, on the reverse strand, counting down.
GGAATGAAAAGTTTTAATTTTGGGCCTAATGCGTTCTTTTCATGCAGACTCGGTTTCATGGTGATGATCATGTTTACAAGTCATTTCTAGACATATTGAATATGTACAGAAAGGAAAATAAGTCTATCGACGCGGTCTACCAGGAGGTATGTGCTGTCTGTACCTGTGTATCATTTCATAGTCAGACAAATTTGTAATGTTGTCTTTTTCTTTTCTCTATTTACTCCAGTACTAGGCATATTTCTTTGATACTAATTTTAATCATAATTGCACTTCCTCAGGTTGCTGCACTCTTCCAAGACCACCCGGATCTTCTTGATGGGTTTATTCATTTTCTTCCCGACGTTTCCGCAGCTGCTTCTGCTCATACTGTTGCTCGGAATTCCGTGTTTCGAGATAGGAGCTCTGCAATGCCAACAGTGCGGCAAGTGCATGTTGAAAAGGTTATTCTCCAATTCTTATGTCCCTTTTTATAGTCAAAGGCATACCTAAGAAGCTGAGCTCAGATGCCAACACTGTTGTCAATCACAGATTACGGAAAACAGCACTTTGTTCAAATTCCACTATGTAATAGGTCTATAGTGGTACTATGGTCACTACTTGACTACATTTCATACTAAATAGCGTGATGGAACAAAAGCGATTTGTTCAGATTCCAATATGCCATAGCTGCTATTTAACAAACACTGATCGCATTGGGGACCAGCGCCTCTTGCTGGTTGAGGCTTTGCTCATTCAGTGAGGCGCTTGCCTCTAGGGCATTTATGGTTCATGTGAGGCATGTCTTCAACACATTATTGATAGATATAACACATCTAATGCCAGATGTTTAGCGTGCATACTAGGATGTTAAATTTGGTAAATTAATTATAATGTTAACAAGTAAATTAATTGTTGTTTAGTGCTCGAGATTCTTATCATCTGGCAGATTAGGGTTTTGAAAATGGAATGTATAAATCAATAATTTCTACTCTGAATGATGTTATGCTTGTGTAGTTGTTAGTCTTTGACAATTTCCCCTTCAATGTGTTAAAACCCTCTGCCCGAAGTGCTCACTTTTCCTCTTTGACTAGCTTAGTGGCTTTGTCCATTTGAGTTTCATAGTTGGTCATCAAGCTAACATTTTTCTTATTTCCATGCCAGAGAGAAAGGACCATTGTTTCACATGGTGACCGTGACACCAGTGTTGACCGTCCTGACCCAGATCATGACGGAAATTTGTTGAGGGCAGAAAAGGAGCATAAGAGACGTGTCGAGAAGGAAAAGGACCGTAGAGAAGATAGAGACAAGAGAAAACGGGAACGAAATGATAGAGATGAACAAGGCAGGGGTCGAGATAGGGAGCGGTTATTCCAAAAACAGAAAATTGATCATTTGGCTGAAGACTCAGGAGCTGAACCATTGCTTGATGCAGATCAAAATTTTGGTATGCGACTATGTCAGCCACTAGTGATGATAATTATTCTCTTAAAAGTGATTATGTTATGTCTATGGTTGATCTTGAATCTATCAACATAACTTGTATATTTTTACCTTTCCTAACTAATTCTATGGTGTACAATGTTTTTTATGGTGGAAACATGCTTTCGTGTTCACATGGGAAATAAGTAGATAGAAACATATGGAACTGTATTGAAAGTTCATTAACTTATGCAAAAAAATTGCCATCATTTTTCTGCAACTCATCATAATGCTAAATTATTGATAGATAAAGAATATATTTTCTTTTGCTGAAAGGATTATATATAATTAAGAAATTGTTTAAACTTGTTACTTATGATCTGAAGTTATATAAATATTTTTCTTGTTTTGCATACAGGGAGAAAAATATTTTATTCCAAATTTGTTTTTTGGTGTTTTGTTCTTTGTTAGTGCTTTATTTCCTACCTTTCCTATTGTAGTTTGTTATATATCTTGAATTTTGTCATCTCAGGTGTGTATAGTCAAGAGTTAGCTTTCTGTGATAAAGTCAAAGAGAGATTACGAAATCCTGACAGCTACCAGGAATTTTTGAAGTGCTTACATATTTACAGCCGGGAAATTATTACTCGACAAGAATTGCAGTCACTGGTACTGTTATTAATTTACTTTATATATATTAATTTTTGTTGATTACTTTACTGATTTTCACGTCAGATTCTTCAAATATGGGTGACTGTAATTAGTCTGGCTATGTTGATTTTCCCTAGCGAACATTGGGGTAAGGATTCGGTGACTTTAACGCGGCAAACTCACCGTGCCTTTACCTCTTTCTCTCTCTCTCTCTCTCTCTCTCTCTCTCTCTCTCCTGTTTTGCAATTTTTTTTCATTTTTCTATTATTTATTACTTATTTTTTCCTGCCAAAACCATCACCATTTGTACCAAAGTTACGGTAACTTTCCCGCAATAAAGTTACCTAATCCAATTCCGTGAACATTGACGCCAACCAGACTAGGTTTGATACATCTGCCTAACGTGTATTGTTCACTGTAGGAAGCACCCAAAACAATCAGAGTGATGTGAATTGTATATGAAGCCATATTTCAATACTCTTAAGATATTCCTTCCATTTTGCATTCTTCCCCAATAGCCTTAACCTGTAGGAGAGATGGCAGGTACATTATGCAAGTTTGCTTTCTGGCATTGAGTACAAAATCAAATTGCTCCAGCAGGAGCTGGAAAGATAAGTGCCTTCCTTTAAGACTCAGAGATTGATTCTCTCACTAGCCTATGTCAACATCGATGTCTGGAAATAGAACAATTTTTTGCATTCAAGAATCTCTATTGTCAATGCTGCAGATTGTGTCACTTCAATAGTTTGCTCTACTTGATTTAACTGAGTTCTGTAATTAAAAACTAGAAGTAGTAGAACAATTGAACAATTTATTTATGGACGTCCATTCTAAAAAATTGCACAAATAGGATTTGGCATAGAAAATAATAGATGAATCTGTGCAGTAACTTATTTGGGCTTGGAGAAAACTTTTGCTTAGAGATAACTGAAGTTTTCTCCTATCAATCTATGATCAGCTCTACCTTCTTTCATTGTATTTCTTAGTGCAACTTATATTTCCCTTGAAGAACACTCTTTACTAGATATGCAATATGATAGCTAACTCTTGGTAGCTTATTCTTCCAGGTGGGTGATTTACTGGGAAAGTATCCAGATCTTATGGAAGGGTTTAATGAATTTTTGCTACAAGCTGAGAAGAATGGTAACATTCAATCTAATGTATTTCTTTTTATGAAGTTAAAGTTTTTAAGCTGTTTTTAATCCGGTCCTGTAATGCAGATGGTGGATTCCTTGCTGGTGTCATGAATAAGAGTATGTAAATATTTTACTCTATACTATCATGAGGCTACCCTTATAATCTTTATGCAATGTGATTTGGAATCATATGATCATTTTCAGCATTATATATTTGTTGTAATGACCATCTGACTCATGTTCATTAGAGTCCCTATGGATTGAAGGACATGGACTGAAACCAATGAAGGCTGGACAGAGAGATAGGGATCATGATAAAGATCGTTACAGGGATGATAGTATGAAAGAAAGGGATCGTGAATTCCGAGAAAGGGACAAATCTTCTATAATTTCCAACAAGGATGTTTCAGGTTCTAAAATGTGTCTATATCCCAGCAAGGATAAGTATCTCTCTAAACCAATAAATGAGCTCGACCTTTCTAACTGTGAACGATGCACTCCCAGTTACCGTCTCCTACCAAAAAATGTATACTTGCTATACTTTTCAGTTTGTATTTAATCTTATTCTAATGGAGACTTTACCTCGTTTATTATCTTTTTATGAGTATTATTGTGTTTTTATGAGTATTATATGTACTTATGCAGTATCCAATACCTATTGCTAGCCATAGAACAGAAATTGGCGCGGAAGTGTTGAATGATCACTGGGTGTCTGTCACTTCAGGAAGTGAGGATTATTCCTTTAAACATATGCGCAAAAATCAATATGAAGAGAGTTTGTTTAGATGTGAAGATGACAGGTTAGAGTTTACCAATAATGTTATTTCATCCTTCACAATGCCTGTTTAATTCATTTGTCCAATACTGCCAAAATTGAATTCTACCTAGGACTGGGAGGGGAATGTTAAAGATAAAAAATCCGAGGATCATAAGATCGGTGGTAATATCCTGCCTAAAATGCAAAAAATACTTTGCATAAAAATAACATATATAAGTTGCGTTGCAAAGGTACGGGTACGTACCCAGTACCCGGTACGGGTACTGGTACAGAATACGTCATTTTTAAAAAAACCAAGGTACGGGTACGCGAGTATAAATTCATATGTACTCCAATTTTGCTCAACAGAAGATGAAGAACTTGGTTGTGCGAGGAGAGTCAATGCAATGGATTGAGCTTTAGCGATTGAAGATCCATAAGTTATCAAACATTCCTTTGGTTTCAAGATCCATCAATCTTGCAACGAATTACATTGGTTAAACTCTACATCAGCACTTGAAAAACCCATTAAAAAAAATATAAAACTATACCATTAGAAGAAAAAAATTGAGTTTGCGTACCCAATATGTACCCAACATGTACCCGTTGCAGTACCAACTTAAAAAACAATAAATAAAAAATAGGTACGGTGTCGGTACGTACCATACGAGTACCGTACGCGTACCAGTACCCGGTACCGGTACTTTATCTAAAATGGAGTACCCGTGCTTCACAGTATATAAGGTTCATAACCTCTAAACCAGAACATTAAACTAAACTTGTTACCAATTAAAAAAATAAAATGAAAAAAATTCATAATCACAAGTGAATGCAAGTATCACAATAAAAGTGAATTTATTAGTTATATAAGGCTTGATTGTTGTTGTTGTATATAACAAAATATGATTTTTGGTCTATGGAGCCTAAGTACTCCAAAATTGAAGTTTACTACGTAAATACTCACCCACACCTGATACACTTTAGGTATTTGTGGTATGTACTAGGCACATACATAATGTAGTTATGAGTAGCAAAAAAGTAGGGTTTTCCCTTCCTTTTGTTGATAATGTTCATACTTTCTCTGTTACTCATTCTTTCCATATTTTCTATAATTCAGTTATTATTCTGTATTTTTTCTGCAATGTAAGTATTCTTTTTCTTAATTTCCCCTTATATATTTCCTGATTCTATAATGCGTTTTAATGTAGTAAACTAGGGGAAATTGCATGCAGTGATTAGACAATCTCTAATCAAATGTTTTATTTTCTACGATTATTATAAAGTTGAACAATTAAGTTTAACCGATACCGCAATTTATATCCAATTGTAGTCTATTATGCAGGTTATTTAAGTTCATTTTCCTCTTACATCCATGTCTTTAAACAATTTCGTCATGTTTATAAGAATTTTTTATTATATATATTAAATTTATGTTGATGTATAATACTTGCATTGAAATTTATTATTAGGAAAGTTGAACTTTACCTTTTAAACAAAGTATAATTTTATTGAAAATACATAATAAAATATAGTATTAAAATATTAATTTATGTATCAAAAAATTAACAGAAGTCATATTAAAATACAATATAAATGTATTTGTGTATGCGTGTATGTATAAAATATATTGGCTCCCACAAGTTGTGGGGGCCACAAGTAGCCGATAACACGTGTACAAAAAAGAGACACACTAGGTTACGCATAAAAAAAAAAATTAGGGAAAGGGGGGAATCCATAAGGAGAAGGGGGGCCAAAATTACTCTTCTTGAAGGAGAAGAGAGGGAGGTCGCAAATTGAAAGAGAGAAGAGATGGAGGATGTGCAATTCAGAGAGGGATGTTGTAAAGAAGTAGAGGTCGCCTCTGAGAGGCTCAATTGGTGAGGGTTTTTGTTTGAACGGCCATGGATTAGGGTTCCGACTACACGTGCACAAAAGAGAGACATACTAGGTTACACATAAGAAAAAAAATTAGGGAAAGGGGGGAATCCGTAAGGAGAAGGGGGGGCCAAAATTACTCTTCTTGAAGGAGAAGAGAGGGAGGTTGCAAATTGAAAGAGAGAAGAGATGGAGGAAGTGCAATTCAGAGAGGGATGTTGTAAAGAAGTAGAGGTCGCGTCTGAGAGGTTCAATTGGTGAGGGTTTTTGTTTGAACGGCCATGGATTAGGGTTTTTCCTATCCGGGGGTACAAAATCATACCTGACACTTATTGTGTCTAGGATCCCTAAAGCTTGACTATCTCACTGACTTTCTGATGATGATCCGGGTTGCATTCATAATTACAACATCAATCTGTTTTTTTTTTTTGTTTATTTGACATTGCTAGGATGATTAATTGTTATGATTTCCACAAACCTCTGCTGATGTTATGTTAATCTGTGCTGGCAGGTTCGAGCTTGATATGTTGTTAGAATCTGTAAATGTGACAACTAAACGAGTACAAGAACTGTTAGAAAAGATCAACAAAAATCTACTTAAAGGAGACGGCCCAATTCGTATTGAGGAGCACTTAACAGGTATGCTATTGATATGCAATATAAGGTAATTTCTTGAAGTTTTCAATATTCTGACATGACTTTATCTCAATGTTCTTTTAGCTCTAAACTTTAGGTGTATTGAACGAATATATGGTGACCATGGTCTTGATGTGTTGGAAGTACTAAAGAAGAATGCATCTCTAGCTTTGCCAGTGATATTAACACGCTTGAAGCAGAAACAGGAAGAGTGGGCAAGATGTCGTGCCGATTTCAGTAAAGTTTGGGCTGAAATATATGCCAAGAATTATCACAAATCTCTTGATCATCGTAGCTTCTACTTTAAGCAACAGGACACCAAAAGCTTGAGCACCAAAGGTAATAGATAACTTTTCACTTCATTTATTAACATGGGTTTCCTAAGGCTTTTAATGTGTGAATGAATTGGAGTTTTTGTTAAAGCTTCAAAAAATTTAACCATGTGAGATAACATTGTGATTGGTGTCTTCTCTTTTCTTTTAAATTCGTGTTTTTGCATATCTTAACTTGGGCCACTTGAATAAAAAATGAGCATATAAATCTTTTCTTTTCTTCACTAACTGTCTTTTGGCTTGATTTTGTTCACTTGTTTACTTTAGTCTCATCAAAACATGGTTTCTATTGATTCTATGCTCAACCACGTGAGTGGTATGCCATTCTTGGAGTGCATTGCAACTTTTAATTCAATCAATGTATGTGGTTATCATGGCACAGTTGTTCATTCCATTTGCATGACTTTTCTTTTGTGAAACTTTTTACAGCCTTACTGTCCGAAATCAAAGAAATCAGTGAGAAGAAACACAAAGAAGACGATGTTCTTCTTGCAATTGCTGCTGGAAATAGACGGCCTATTCTTCCAAACCTGGAGTTTGAATATCTTGATCGAGACATCCATGAAGACTTGTATCAGCTTATAAAATATTCATGTGGAGAAGTTTGCACAACTGAACAGTTGGATAAAGTCATGAAGGTTTGGACAACATTTTTAGAACCCATGCTTTGTGTACCTTGTCGGCCCCAGGGGGCTGAGGACACTGAAGATGCTGTGGCTAGGAATAGTCCTGGAAGAAATGTTGCTGAAAGTGATGGTAGTCCTGGTGCTGGTGCCACCATAATGAGCCCAAAGCATCTAAATACTTCTAAAAATGGTGATGACTGTGTGCCGTTAGACCAGTCAACTTCTAGCAAAGCATGGCAGTCAAATGGTGATACTGGGGTTAGAGAAGATAAATGTCTTGATTCAGACCGTACTGTGCGTGAAAGTGAAGCTTTTTGCAATAATCTGCAAAACAGTAAGCCGGATATGATTGTTTCCGTGCCTAATGAGCTATCAGGAGTAAATAAGCAAGATCTCTCTGGTGAGCGGTTACTGAATGATAATGTCTCACCAGCATCTGGAATGGAGCTAAATAATAAAAGAATAAAGATAGATAATGCATCAGGTAACGAACTTACTTCGAGAATAATGACACTTCTTGATTCTTACCCTACCATTTATCCAAAATATTACTACCTCTGTCCCTTAATGTAAGACCCACGTTCTGTATTTGCAGTCCCTTAGTATAAGATTTTTTTCAAACTTTCACACGCATTAATGACGTCTTTACAAAATTATCCCTATTAAATGTTCAATTGAGAAACACAAATTCATTTTCTCTCTTCTATTATATAATTATTTATAGGGACAATTATCTAAAGTAACACACTTATTTAACAAGTTCATTGCTACAACCACTTTTCTTAATATCCGCATAAATTCCATGTGGTCTTCAATAAGAGACGGAGGTAGTACCTTGTAATTATTTTCTCCTTTTGTCTTCATATGTTACTTTCTTCTGATTAATGAATGGACCTGATATACTTCTTTTTTCTTCAAGGACTTGCTGCAACTCCATCTAGAAATACTAATGTGTCTGTCACAGGAGGACATGAATTACCTTCATCACAGGTATGGCATAACTCTTGGTGCAGTTTTATCAGTTGATGTCTCCTTCATAAAAAAATGGTTAAATACTTTTGCTGCAAGAGAAACCTTAACTACTCCAATTTGGATTTACTGATACCATTTCATATGCCTTCTTCTAGTTCTAAATAAAATCACGGCATGCGATAGAATAAAGAAACATATATCATTTGGATTTGGATGTGGATATTAAAGTGAATGTAGTGGCCTTTTATGGTCAAGGTTATGCTTTCTTTTTTGTAAACATTCTACAATTCACACTTTTGCTTGTGCCATCAACTGTCAATTGATGAATTCTGGAGATATCGAGTTAAATACCAGATTTTCACTTCTATGTGATGTTTTCTCTCCTTGAATTTAGTCAAGTGTTATAGCATGGTTGATGCAGCTTGTAGCTTGTATAGGGTTAATGTATGATCTTTCTACCATGAAAACTAATCCTCATATTTTAATCACCGAGGCTTAAATGTTGAGTGATAAGTTGCTAGCCTGTCAAATCAGAGAATAATGGCCTCCTTTCCTTGTTAATTGTGTTTATGCGACTAAGTTCTTGGTAATTGTCATTCTATTGCCATAATTTGTTGACTTGTCAAATCAGAGCATTAATAGCATCATTTCATTTTTAACTGTTTGGGACTATCATTTGATCACCTCACTTGTGAAGTTATTTGTAATTGTATTTCTACAGGCTTCACTACAAGTAATGTACTGATCTTTTTTTAGACTCCAGCATCACTACAAGCAGTGTACTGAATGTTTGTTTCTTTATAATGGCTTAGGGTGGTGATTCTGCCAGAGCAGGTACTTCCACAAATGGGGCCATTGCTGGAGGCACAGATATTTGCAGATATCAAGAGGAATCAAATCGACAGTTCAAAAGCGAAAGAGAAGAGGGTGAGTTATCTCCAAATGGAGACTTTGAAGAGGATAATTCTGCAGTTTATGGAGATGCTGGTTTGGATGCAGTGCATAAAGGAAAGGATGGCGGTGTGAATCGGCAATACCAAAATAGGCCTGATGAAGAAGTTCGTGGTGAAGCCAGACGAGAAAACTATGCGGATGCTGATGATGAAGGCGAAGAAAGTCCTCAGAGGTCCTCAGAGGACAGTGAAAATGCTTCTGAAAATGTTGATGTGTCTGGAAGCGAATCTGCTGACGGCGAGGAGTGTTCTCGAGAAGAGCATGAGGATGGAGAAAATGATAGTAAGGCTGAAAGTGAAGGTGAAGCTGAAGTTGTGGCTGATGTGCATGACGTTGAAGGAGATAGAACGTCATTACCATTTTCTGAACGCTTTCTTCTAAACGTGAAACCATTGACAAAGCATGTTCCCTCAGTGTTACATGTGAAAGACAGGAATTCTCAAGTTTTTTATGGAAATGACTCCTTTTATGTGCTGATTAGACTTCATCAGGTACAAAATATATATATTTTGTGAGACAGCACAGTTTAATCTTCAATCAGTATATTTTACCTTTGTTATTCTATTTTCATTAAGTTAAAATAAAAGTTGAAAAATATCTTTTTCAAAAATATGATGTCTAAATTACCCTTGTCACATGTTTTTATTTCTATCTCAAAATCTTTGCTAGTTGTTTGGGTATATGTTACCAATTTAATCATCCCAACTGGATGATTCCTTATTGTGTATTCTTTTGTTGAATCACTTTATTTAATATATCTTAATGATTAAATCAATGAGGCGAAGGATTCTGAACCAATTGTGGATGAAATTGATACTGATTAAGGAAAATTGATTTTCTTAATTGAGATTGATTACTTCAGGGAATTAGATGACTCTGGGAAGTGAGTGAAATTGTGCTGTGGCTAAGAGTAAGAAGGATTGAAGACAAATGGGTTTTGAGATGAGATTTAAGTCTAGATAGATGGTCATTAGGTGAAGTTGTCACGATGAAGGATGGGAGTGGGGGTGGCCAGGAATATGTGAGTTGAGGCCATAAGGTGGGATGATTCTATTATCGTTCCCACTTTAAGTGGATAAAAGTGTTCAATGTGGTACTTAAGCCATGAGGCTCTCCCACCTAATAGGCTAGTCTTTTGGGTTGGGTTTTCCTCATGGGCTTAAGTCCTAACAATTTGCTATGGAAAGGGCTAGCTAGACTGGATTAAGGTTTACAACTGAGTACTGATAGATGAATGAAGCTGCCAAAGAGGAAAGACCTACCTCTGGGTCTATGCTGATAGAGTGAAAGCCGCTGTGGACATTGGCTTTTAATGGGGTGCAATGTTGGAGTTCTACTTTGAGTAAATAAAAGTGCTCAATGTGGTACTAAAGTTATATGGCTCTCCCACTTAATGGACCGGTCTTTTGGGCTGGGCTCTCCTCATTGGCTTAACTCCTAATAGGAAACTAAAGCTGCAGATGGAGAGACCAAGCTGCAGATGCTCCAAAACGGGAGGAGAAAGGAAACTAAAGATGAGGATCTGCTATTGTTAAAGATGGAGTGTTTTGGTCATTCAATAATGATTTTAACTCTGGAAAGCTTTCTGTTAGGAGATGAAAATATTTGTAGAATTTGAAATTTGAGGGGGTAGGACCTTTTATGTAGGTTTTGCAAAGCTGGAACTTAGCAGGGTGCCAATGTTTTGGGTGTATATAAATAAATTTATTGTTAAATAAAAAAATCAATATTTCAGAGTTTATTACATATTACATATTCACTTGTATAGTTGTATAAATTTTCCCTTACTAATCTGACAGACATTGTATGAGAGAATACAATCAGCAAAGGTTAACTCATCATCAGCTGAAAGGAAATGGAGAGCTTCAAATGATGCAAGCTCTACTAATCAATATGACAGGTATATATATGTCTTGGAAAAATTGCATTCTATTGGAAATTTGGAGATAAATGTAAATATCTATTCAATACCAAGTGTCTTCTTCATGCTACAGGTTCATGAATGCGCTTTACAGTTTGCTGGATGGTTCTTTTGACAATACTAAATTTGAGGATGATTGTCGAGCTATTATTGGAACTCAATCATATCTCTTATTCACATTAGACAAACTGATATATAAACTTGTTAAACAGGTAAATGCATAAAGCCATAAATTCCTCTTTCTATAACTTTAGTACCATTCATTCCTTCTCACGCTTAATTCATGTACTCCGATTTCAGCTTCAGGCTGTTGCGAGCGATGAGATGGATAATAAGCTTCTTCAACTATATGCATATGAGAAATCAAGAAAACATGGAAAGTTTTTCGATATAGTTTATCACGAAAATGCTCGCTTTCTTCTTCATGATGAGAACATATATCGTATTGAATTTGTAAGTTGGTCTTACTTGTCTATTTAAATCTGCTCCTGAATGATGTTTTAAGTAGTGTTGGATGTTCTGTAACATGGTTTATATCATTGTAGTCACCAAAACCAAAGACACTATCTATTCAACTTATGGACTGTGGAAATGTTAAGCATGAAGTGACTGCTGTGTCAGTGGACCCAAATTTTTCAGCCTATCTGCATAATAAATTCCTCTCCGATGTCCCAGACCAAAAGACATCAGGGATTTTCATGAAAAGGTATTTGATTAGTCAGAAGAAATGTTATTTCCATTGTATACTACAATTTGGGGTAATACTTTAATTAATTAATTAATTCTAATTTATTTATTTTTGCAGGAATAAACGTGGATATGCCGGTAATGACGAGTTGTCAAGCCAGGTTATGGAAGGACTACAAATTATTAATGGTCTGGAGTGTAAAATAGCTAGCAATTCTTCTAAGGTATTATATGTAATAAGATTTACTACTATCAATATGTGATCCAAGTATGTCATTCTTCATAAACAAGCCAAATGTTGTGATTTTGCACATGTTGCTTATTCCTGCACTGGACATAAGTAAGATGTCTTACTCTGTTGGATTTGTCATTCTTATATTTTCTTTTCGACACCTGTTGCTTCTTGTTAGGTTTCATATGTTTTAGATACAGAAGACTTCATGTTTCGGATGAGAAGCAAAAGAAAAGCTTTGCGTCTGAAGGGTTCATGCCATGAACAAGAGAAGTCTTCAAACATTCGTTCAAGCAGAGCAGCAAGGTTCAGCAATCTGTTTTCCTTCACATGACAGTGTACATTCAGAGTTGGGTAAGTATTTGAGATTCTTTATATTGCTTAATGTTTTTACCGCGTCCTTGGTGCCAAACTTGTGTTATGCATAACATAATTTGACTAGAGATCAGTTGTTGTGATTGATTTTTCCTCATACTATCACATCTATATTTATAATCACCTGTTAACACATGTTAACATTTTTGTCCCTTGGTTTGTTCAATTGAATGTGAACAAATAGCCTAATTAATGATTATTGTTTTGCTGTCCTTTTCAGTAGTATTTTTCAAGTTTCTTAGGCAAAGGGGATGGATGTAAACGACGTTGTATCCTAGAAGTTGAACAAAGGATGTATGATATTTCATCATATTTTATACATAAACTAATAAAGATTACAGGAAAGGGGGGAGGCACGGGGCTGCTAGGAGAGGAAAAGATATTTGTTGTATACCGAAATTTGTTGTCTGATGATTACTTGCAATAATGTAAATTGGTATATTTGTTATGTAACTGGAGGAAATTTTATTCCATCCATTCATAATTTTGTTGTCTAGTTTATTTACTGAAATACATTCCCTTTAGTTTCTATGATATTGAGGTTATTTTTATGGATAGTTTGGTTACAAAGATAGTTGTTTCGCCTAAAATTTGAATTCAGGTTTTTCTGATCGATTCTTAAATGAAGCATGTTATCAACTTGAGACCACATGATTGGTTAGTTTAATTCAGGAGGATTTCTTATCGCTCCCTATAGGGTGTAAAAACGTCCTATGGAAAACACGAATTGTTCCATTTCGGAGATGTATCTTCGGACGCATCTTTGTCTTAAGTTAAAACGTTACAATTGCTTAGGAAATGTATTTTTAAAATATTTCAAAACACATCTCATGCATTCCACTTAGTCACACCAACATATTTTGTAAACATGAATTCGGAGATTGTAAACATGAATTCGGAGATGTATCTCTGAAATATTATGAATTTGGAGATGCATCTTGGAAATATTTCAGAACACATCCCATGCATCATTCTTTTAAGATGTATACCTTTACTTTTTTGACAAGCACACATATATTGAGTACTAGGCCAAGACATAGGTATAATATCCACAAGCATTGTTACATATATCTTTTTATTAGGTAACACATTGATCTCACGAAGTGGAGATCGAATAGAGATATGAAAAAGGGTAATGAGTGTATTACATAGTGAGTAGAGGAGTTAATCTCATGAAGCGGAGATTGAACAGAGATATGAAAGAGGGTAATGAGTGATAGTATTATAGTGAGTAGAGGAGTATATTACCGACATACCAAACATATAACACTATGTTTGAATAGAATGCTACTCTACTGAGTTTATAATACTACCTTTTGTTATCCTCATTAATATTTCCTTTCATTCCCCACGTCGTGAGATCATTGTGTTATCCAATAGAACAATATAAGTTATTAATAACCAACATAGAGCATTAAGTTTCAACAGTTCTACAGTAGCGAGATTTCAAACACTATAATAAGTGTGGATATTGAGACTATCCTATACATATGTCTAGGTTTAGTACTCAATAGATGATTATCTTAGATATAGTGATGATAAACACCTTTCAATGTCAGGTCACACCATGACAACATGTTTTAGGTTGCAAAGCTAAAACAACTATTAAGATTAAATAGTCACCAATAATACAAGATGGGTAGATTTACATAGAACACCATTAATACATGAATATAATGACCATTTAACCACAACAGAAAAAGTTTTATCTACGTTTACACATGGTTAATGTAATAGTTAGCCTTTCAAGAGAAGCTGACTTAAGAAACAGAATATGCCCTATCATCTGAGCCACACTTCTGCCTTTAGACTTTCTTTCTTATCCTTATGTTGTAGACCATATTGAACCTACTCTAATTCTATATACCTCCGATCCACTAAAACTTCCTTTGCATTGAACTGTAAACTTCTATTTATAGGGAAAATTTTGAGGCTTTCACTGGATGCACAGTCCTTGCGCCCAATGCGACTACCGTCCTCTTACAGTATGACCAACCAACTTTTCTTCTTTAGAAAGCAACACAAATTCAACTAGCATGTTAGGCATTTCTTTACCATGAAGTACGTGCACTTGGTACTGCCACCTAGTTTGAATCTCCGCCTAGTACATTGTAGCTTGGGCCAAGCAAGCCTTTCTTTTCCAGGGTTTTGATTTTGCATGTTTTCTTCGTGCTGATTCATGGCTTTCTAGTTTTTTTTTTTTTACCTATTTTTGATAAATCCATGCAAGAAATGCCTAAATAGGTGTTTCTTTACCTTTTATAGATAAATCAGGGATTTTTGTAACGATTGCTTGTGAAATTAGCTAATAAGTGCCGACTTATTGAATGTAAATCTGACACTTTTAAAAATCTGAATCTTAAAAGGTTCAAGAAACCTCATAAAAGACCAAGAAGGCTTACATCGCTTGGCATGACATTGAGATGGAGTCCTTAGATGATGAAGAAGCGAACATCTGGATCATGGAAAATCATCACGACGATGAGGTAACCTCTTACTTCTCTTATCATGATTTAGTCCGCATTTGTAAGAAACTAACAAAGAAAACAAGTAAATTAGAACACTTTTTCTCTACCTCCAAGGACACTTTTTCTTCTCTTGAATTGAAAAATAAAAATTTATTGGAAGAAGTAGAAAATCGTAGAAAGAGACAAAATGATATAATCCATAACTCTTCCTCTTCTAACTAAGAATAAATTAATTTGTCAAGTGCAATAAATATGATGTTTTTAAAAATGAAATTGGTGATCTTCAAAAAATACTTGATAAGTTCAGTAAACGAAGAGACAACTTGAATCTTTTGTTGGGAAAACATAAAGTTTCTCTTGGCTATGAATCTAAGAGCAATAGTAAAGTCTTTAGTAATATTTGTAATACTCAATCTACATCTCATTTCAAAATCGTAAAATGCAATTACTTTAATAAAGATCGTCATGTTGCCATATTATATTTTATTAAAATGAGTCATGAAAGCAAACAAGAACATCCTCCTTCATATTTTTGCAAAAAGAATTGCGGGCATAAAATGAAAAATATATCTTCTCCATCACTATTTTTCATATTTTTGCAAAAAAGCATTGCGGGCATAAAATGAAAATATATCTTCTCCATCACAATTTTTAATCCTGATATAAAAATCCAGTGGTGGAAATATTTATGGAACTAAGAGTAAACTACCCAAAAAGGGTTTGGTACTAAAGTTAAGACTTGAGTTATTGATGTAGGAATGCTTTAAAGTTTCAAACGCTAAATAGTACCGTGATAGCGGTTGTTCAAAGCATATGACTGATGATTAAACTCTTTTCTCCTTATTCACTCCTAATAAGGGAGGTTTTGTCTTTTATGGTGACAACAATAAGGAAATATTTTAGGTTTTGGTACCATCGGTAAGTCCTCCAGTTCAACAATTGGGAAATTCTTTTGGTAGAAGGACTAAAGCATAATTTACTTATTATAAGTCAATTATGTGACAAATATAACAATGTAACCTTTGAGTTTAAACAAAATTCAAATCAAATCAAACTCTCTTTAAGAGTTAAAGAAGTGAAAATACCTACACAATATATTTAAGTAAAATTCCTTCAAATTATGTATGCTCCTGAGTAACGAGGGTGAATCTTGAATATGGCATATGAGGGAAACTCACATCCATATGGACTACTTGAAAAATTTGGCCCACAAGGATCTTGTAGTCATTTTTCTAGACTTGCATTTCAAAGAAATTAGATTATGCGATGTGTTCCAAAAGTGTAAGAAAGTAAGGGATTATTTTAAAGAGAAAAATAATATATCCATAAATCAACCCTTACAGCTATATCATATGAATCTTTTTGACCCATCTAGAACTGTATGTTTTGGTGGTAACGTTTAGGCCCTTGTAGTTATGGATTACTACTCTCGATATATTTGGACATTGTTCTTATTTTAGAAAAGAGACGCGTTTCCAGCCTTTCAAAAACTAACCAAGATTATCCTGAACTTGAAAGGATTAAGCATTGCATTAATCAAAAGCGACCACGACAGACAATTCTAGAATAAAGAATTCGAAAGGTTTTGTAACGAGAACGGTGTTTGGCATACTTTTTCTACTCCAAAAACTCCTTAACAAAATAGGATAGTAGAGAGGGAAAACAAATCTCTTGAAGAGATGAAGAGGATGATGCTCAAAGAGACAAATCTCTTGATAAGACGAATTCAAAATCCGACACCAAATGAGTGTAAGAATAAGATTTGATTCTGCATCTAGCCTGATGTTTTGATGATAACAATACATAGACTCTTAGGGAACACTTTTGTACCATAATCATTTTGTTTAGTGTGCAGATACTATATACAAGTTCTGACTTTGACTGAATGACATGTGATGTCATCAAATTCTGAATCTAGTACACAATGACTCTGAGATATGTGGCTTACATGATAATCAAGCTCTAGATTCTATACTCAACGCTTATGATATCCACTCACCCAAAGCTTTGTTACTTTGAAGCTTCTGATGCTGACATGCTCTGAAGCCCTGCACTGAAACAAATCTGAATCGTGTCACCAGACTCTGAAGATCAGGTTCTGATGAACTAGATCAAGACTTTGAAGATAAAGTTTCTGAAGATTCTCTCAACCAGACTCTTACTCTTATTTTATACATGCTTCTTCACCTATTTATCAGAAGCCTATAAATATTGGAGATAAGATCAAAAGGTTTTACGTGAGAAAAATAGTACACAATACAAGATCAAATATTCCTTCCACCACATTGAGTTTATGGGCTAAAGACTATACTATTGTACCATTTTGTCTCCCATTTTCACAGACCGTTATGCAAGGATACAACTGCATTTTGGTATTCTAATTCTACCCTCCAACGAATGTCTTCATTGCCTATATAAAGAAGACTTGGAAGAATGGAACATTGCTACACTCTAAGAGATTATCATATACGTGAACAATGCACTTTATGAAATATTTGAGAGAAAAGAAACACACACACAATGAACTTTTGTTCATACTCTTCATAGAATATATTTTGTGTGATATAATTGTAATTCATTTGTGTATTCAGCTTTCTTAGTAGCATATTGTAAACAAACTTTGTATTTCAATCATTGTGATTGTATTTGCTTGAGTGACTAGGGTTTAGTCAGTATTTGATGAGTCCAAGCCTTTGAGGTTGACATCAATTTTGGTAAAACTAACTTATACGAAAGATGTTGGACAAGAAGTCCCAACATGTTGAACTGAGTGAAGGTTAAGTTGTTAGACAAGATGTCCTATCATGTTGATTCGACATCTTTGTCTGTTACAGTTTGGAATATCTGTTATCTGATTTCCAGTTTTATGGGAATGTGTTTTTGTCCTAGGTGGCGTCTGAGATTGAGGAATCAGAGATTCTGATTCTAAAAGGAATATGCTGTTTCTAAGTGTGGAGACACTTTAGGAAACTTAGGATTGAAGAAACTATTCTAAAGAAGAAGTTGCAGATTTTGTGGAGATGAATTGCTGTGACTCTGAAGCCCAAGTCCAGTTCTGTTTGATGTTATAAATAGGATGGATTTAACCTAGAATAGGCAGTGAAGATACACGGCTGTTAGTGAGTACTAGGGTTTTTACTTTTGTGAGCCTCTCTTGTATTGCGTGAATACCTGAGTTGGATAGTTTTATTGAGTTGTAATTGTTCAGTCACTGCTGTGTTTGAAAGGGAATTGAGAAGGGTCTCATACATAAGAGTGTCTTAGGTAGAAATCTAGCACGAGTAGTTTTAGGTGACAAGTTGTAAACGGTGGAATTTAGCTTAGAACTAATACTGCTTAGTGGATTTCATTCCTGGCTTGGTAGCCCTCTGACGTAGGTGTTGTTGTTCACCGAACTGGGTTAACAGTTCTTGTGTGTCTTTACTTTCTTCTGTTTGTATTCAGTTCCTCTTTATCCTTGTGTGAGAAGCAGAGATCAAGTGTCACGACATCCTGTCCGACATCTTAGTGATCTGCTTGACCAAAATATCAATTGGTATCTGAGCAGGCATCCTGCTCTGTATCTGGGTGAGATTCAGGGACGATACTTTCTGGTTCACTGGATAAAGAAGGAGGAATTTTAAATAGACCACCTATACTTGATGGTTCCAATTATGAATATTGAAAATTGCGCATGGTGGTATTCATCAAGTCCATGGATGGTAAAACTTGGAAATCTGTGGTCAAAGGGTGGGATCCACCAAAGACCAAAGACAAGGATGGGAAGATTGCTGATGAACTGAAACCTGAGGAAGACTGGGATGATGAAAATGATATGCTTGCTCAAGGTAATTCCAAAGCCTTGAATGCCTTGTTTAATGGTATGGACAAGAACATCTTCAGGCTGATCAAAAACTGAACTGTTGCAAAGGATGCTTGGGAAATCTTGAAGACTGCTCATGAAGAAACTTCCAGAGTTAAATCCTCAAGACTGCAACTTCTCACCTCCAAGTTTGAGAACTTGAGGATGAAGGAGGATGAGAGTATTCAAGAATTTCATATGAATATTGTGGACATTGCCAATACTTCAAGTGATCTTGGAGAAAAGATTCCAGAAGCAAAGCTTGTCCAAAAAATCTTAAGATCTCTTCTTAAGAAGTTTGACATGAAGGTGACAGCCATCGAAGAGGCTCAAGACATCAATACTTTGAAGGTAGATGAACTCATGGGTTCACTACAAACGTTTGAAATGTCACTGAATGAAAAGACTGAGAAAAAGAAAAGCTTAGCCTTGGTGTCTAATCGTGATGAAGGGAAGACAAATTCCAAGGAAGATATGTCTAAGGCTGTTGTGCTTCTAGGGAAACAATACAGTCAATTGCTGAAGAAGATGGAGGGAGAGTCAAGAGTTAATGTCAAGACTCAGCCAT
Organism: Lathyrus tuberosus; assembly: GCA_022829125.1. Classification (NCBI taxonomy): domain Eukaryota; kingdom Viridiplantae; phylum Streptophyta; class Magnoliopsida; order Fabales; family Fabaceae; genus Lathyrus; species Lathyrus tuberosus. The sequence goes on along the minus strand of JALAZF010000924.1, from coordinate 654,503 downwards.
TCAACAACCATAAAAGGAATAACTTTGGAAGGAACTCCAAGTATGAAGAGAAAGGAAAAAGGATCAAATGTTTTGAATGTGAGAGATTTGGACACATTAAAACTGAGTGTCCTACTTTTCTTATGAAAGAAAAGAAAGGCTTTACTACATCTTGGTCTGAAGATGATTCTGTAAGTGATGAAGAATCACCTAAACAGGTTTCTGCTCTTACAGGGGTATTTGACTCAGATGTAGAACCAGACATTGGAGACTTCTCATATAATGATCTGGTCAACTCCTACAGGGAGCTGTACACAAGAAGTGCAGAGATTTGTCATCTAGCAGAAGATCAACATAAGGTTATTATGCTTCTTGAGGCGGAAAGATTAAAACATATTGGCATTATCTCTGATCTAAAAGAGGAAGTTGTTTTGCTTAACTCTAAATTTGACAATGTAACGAAAACTGTTAGAATGCTCAACAGCAGTTCTGAGGTGCTAGATGAGATACTGCAATCTGGGAGAAATGCTGGAGTTGTCAGAGGACTTGGATACGATGACCAAGTTATGACGAGCAAAAGAAGAGATACAGAATCTAGGTCTCCTCAGCTAAAAAAGAAAAGGCAGAATCAGAAGATATCACAAGGGATGTCTCAACATTAGCGTAGACATCAAAATACTACAGGCAAAAAGAAACAAGACTGGAAATGCCATCACTGTTGTAGATATGGGCATATTAAATCCTACTATTACCAGCTACATGGATATCCCAAGTCTGGCTCTCAATCCAGAAGGATTCACACTGGTAAAAATAGAAAGAAGTGGCGTCCAAAGAATGATTCTATGGCTCTTATAGCTCATTCTTCTCCAAGAAGGCTTGCTGAAGAGAAGTGGTACTTTGATAGTGGTTGTTCAAGACACATGACTGGTGTCAAGAACTATTTGGTAAATATATAACCCCATGCCTCCAACTATGTCACCTTTGGAGATGGATCCAAAGGAAAGATTAAAGGGATTAGAAAATTGGACCATGCTGGAAAACCTAGACTTAACAATGTACTGTATGTCAAGGGACTAACCGCTAATTTAATTAGTATCACTCAACTTTCTGACCAAGGTCTGAAGGTTAACTTTACAAAGTCTGAATGTTTGGTTGTAAATGATATAAATAAAGTTATCATGAGGGGTACCAGATCAAAAAATAATTGCTATATATGGACTCCATTACAGACAGAGTACTGCTCAATGTCAAATAGGAAGCAACAGAAACCCCCCTTAGAATTGAATATTGATGAATGGCAGAGTGGAAGGTTAACCAAGATGTCACACAGAAAGTTACAACACCAGACCATCTCAAGGATTCAGGATTTTCTTCATAGGGTTTCTATGATCGATGATCTTGAAGGAACAAGGTGTGCCTATGTGACCATTGTTGACTCAACAACAAAGAATGATGATACAACTACCATGGTTAGTCACTCTCAGCGCACAGGAATAAGGAAGATGCTAGCAAGGGATAATGTCACACAAGATGTTGTAACATTATCCCATGACAACTTGAGCACACTGAGCGTCCTTAAAAATCAGTTTAAGAAGTTGAAGGGTAAATTAAGGTTTTGCATAACTATGGGTCTTGAGAAATTAATTTGTGGAAATACCGGTCAAGAGGATGTATCTTCCCAACAAACAAAGGGAAGGTTTCAAAATCAATCATTTCAAATCAAGTTAAACTGCTCTCACTCTACTCTCTCCTACACAAACTGCTCTTTTTCTCAGTGTGAAGAAAACTCCAATCTTGTTCCCTCTATGATGTCTCAACAACAATCGTCAAAAGGAGCAGGAATGAAGGAGAACGTTACATCTTCCGCTTCTAGGGTAAAACTTGGGAAGTTGTCCACTAGAGATGCGATTAATGTTATTCCCATATCGATGGTGCCATGCAAGCCTGAGAAATTCCTTGTAAGAAGGTCTAGGAATCTCCTTGCAAGTAATACTTCTAAAACTACTGATGTCTCTTTTAATCCTAGAAGTAAGAAAGAAATTGTTGAAACTGATAAAAGAATAAGGAAAATAGTGGCTGAGCACTTAAATATAGGGATTAGACTAAATATTGATAGGACTATGTCAATCACCTCTGCTCCTGTTGCTGAACAAGAGGAGGTGACTGAACAAAAGGGTAATAGAGATACCGATGAAAGAGACGGTAAGGTAATGTCAGAAGGGAACCTTCACTCCCTTGCTGATTCTGTTGTGAGAAATGTTGGATCAAATGATGGAACATCTTCATCTGAAAAGGAATCGGAAGAACAAGCATCCAAGGGTACTGCTGAAGAAGTAACTGCCAAGGTTATCAATGTTGATGAATTACCTTCTGATGATGAGATAATTGCAAGAAGTCTAAATCCTGGTGTGGTCAGGAGACTAAAGTCCAGAAAAAACAAGAGTGTAGCAGCTGAAGATACTCCAACCAAGATACCTAGGAAATCTGTGGTTGGACCACATAAACCATGGAGTAAAGTTGCTGTGGTATCAAGAAAGAGAAAAGTTGAATTTGATACTGAATCGGATTTTGCTGTTGAACATGATGTTCAGGACATCATGCTTGTTAAGAAACATGGTTCTAAGAAAAAGGCTGCTGCCCTCCCTAAAGCCCCTATGGACAACATCTCATTCCACGATGTTGAGAATGTAAACAGGCGGAGGTATGTATACCACAAAAGGGTCGAAGTGGAGAGGGAATTGGGGAAGAATTCTCTTAACTGTAAGGAAGTGATGGATCTGATTGAAGCTGTTGGCTTATTGAAGACTGTCACTAACTTTGGCTCATGTTATGAGAGATTGGTTAAAGAGTTTGTGGTCATTTGACTTTGGTGTTTACATCTTTAAACAAATCCTGAAACAAGCTGTCTCTTCAGCTGTGAAGATGCCCATTTGCTTCCCTTCACTCATCTGTGGAGTGATTCTTCAACAACATCCTGGGATTCTTCTGCCGGTTGATAGTGCAATGAGGAGGGAATCTCCTCTAACATTTCATTACACGTTGTTTGCTGGAAGTCATGTTCCAGACATTGCTTCGACACCTGCTCCAACATCCACTACTATAACTTCAAGGGATGAAACCATTGCTTAGATGAAGGAGACCTACAGGGAACTTGATGCCATCATCAACACTAGTACAACTAGGAAGGAGAGATTGGAACAATTGATACAAGTCCTGACTGCTGAAGCTGACACTAGGGATGCTGAGAAGCATAATGCTGACATTAATGAGGGAAACAATGATGATGTTGATGAAAATGTTGTGGCTGATGATGGTTCTAGTGATGATACAGAGGATGATGATGAAACAGAAGATGACTGCTGAAAGTTGTCTTCCTTTTATTTGTTTTTGGTTTTGTAAGGGATTAATGATGATGTTGATGAAAATGTTGTGGCTGATGGTGGTTCTAGTGAGTTATTTGAGAAGTCATGAGATAGAGCTTGAAGAGGATGAGCTTCAAAGAAAAATAAAATTTATGGCTTTGAAATCCATGGGAAAGTCTGAAAAGACTAAAGCCTTTCAAGATGAAGAAGAAGAGGATTCTGAAGAAGACTCTAAAGAAGAAGAAGATGAATTGTATCTTCTTTGTAGACGTGTTAATCAAATCTGGAAGAAAAGACAAAGGAAGTTCAGAGGCTCCAGAAGGACAGGTGGTCGCTATGAGTCTACATCCGGACTGAAGAAGTCAGGTGCTGGCAAAGATGTTATTTGTTTTGAGTGCAAGGAGCCAGGTCACTATAATAACTAGTAAGAAACCCGTTCCTATGCATGGGGTATGGTTTTGGGTGGGATATGGTTTTGGACGCGTATTTGTTTGCAAACTGTCATAAAAATTGAAAGTTGAAAAAAAACTTTTGAATAATAACAAACTTAAGTTGAGATATTAATAAATGTAAAATATGAAAGTTAAACACCAATATCAAGAATAATATGATTACAATTTAAAACTATTGAAACTTGTATTAGATAAATTAATTTTTTAAGTTTTTTTTAACAAATAAGACAATTATGTTATAAGAGAGAATACAATTGTTAAATATCTACTCAATCTTTTTTAATAAGTTCTCTTAAGCTATTTCACATATTTGCAAAAAATAGTCGATAAATTTCTATTATTCAATATTTGACTCAATAGTAAAGTTGATATCGTTTATAATAATAGTATTTGTTTCCGTATATAACAATATTTTTATCAATAATGTATTTTTCCCGTATATAAATATATTTTTTTTTTGACATTATTTATAAATATATTTGAACCAATAGTAAAGTTGTTCCCGTGTATAAAAATATTTGAATCAAAATATTATTTTTGTTTTGACAATATTTATAAAAATATTTGAATCAATAGTAAAGTTGTTCCTGTTTATAACAATAATATTTTCTCCCCTATATAAAAATATTTTAATCAACAATGTATTTTTTCCGTAAATAAATATTAATTTTGTTCTAACAGTATTTATAAAAATATTTGAATCAATAATAAAGTTGTTCCAGTATATATAAATATTTGAATCAAAATATTATTTTTATTTTGAAAAAATTTATAAAAATATTTGAATCAATACTAAAGTTGTTCCCGTTTATAACAATAATATTTTATTCCCTATATAAAAATATTTTAATCAACAATGTCTTTTTCCCTTATATAAATATTAATTTTGTTTTGACAGTATTTATAAAAATATTTAAATCAACAATAAAGTTTTTCCCGCATATAAAAATATTTGAATTAAAATATTATTATTATTTTGAAAAAATTTATAAAAATATTTGAATAAATACTAAAGTTGTTCCCGTTTATAACAATAGTATTTTCTTTCCTATATAAAAATATTTTTATCAACAATGTATTTTTTTCCGTATATAAATATTAATTTTGTTTTGACATTATTTATAAAAATATTTGAATCGATAATAAAGTTGTTCTGGTTTATAACAATAATTGAATTAGTAGTTTCCTTTTTCCAGTTTCAAAATATTTCCACGAGATCTCAAATTTCACCATGTAGGAGAACAAATATAAACAAAAATAAATTGAGAAGAATGTACAATTTCAGTTCACGTTGTTCTCTCTTGAACTGATATATTTATTATGTTATGTCATTCTCTCTATAAAATGTGTGTTGTGCTTTTATTCTTTACCTATATTGCTGCTACTATAAACTACTCTATATTACAAACTACACCATTACACTCTTTGAATACTTTTTATTTGAGTGTTAATTGTTAATTGTTTGTTTGTAACTCAACGTAACTAAGCCAGTTATAATATGTAAAAGTGTTGATGATATAAAGCCCTTAGGATGTGAAGTTAAACATAGATAGGACAACTTTGGTAGGGAAAAAGTATGCATAAAGCATATTTTGGGAGCATATACATGAGATAGGTCTGCTGCACTGTTACTTTGACAAGACAACATAATATGTGGCTCAAAGTTTTTATCAGTTTTGTTTGACATGATGAAAACATACATCTCCAAGCAAGCTGCATATTGTTTGAATAATAAGACTATAAAATGGTATAAGTACAATCAACCCATCACTATTAATAAAATTGATAGATCACTTTCAATAGAAACAAAAAAATTGCAGAATGCATTCAATATTTTCAAAGCCAAGTAGCCCAACTATGTGAATGCAACCTTTCATGGCATAAGAATTGGTTTCAATCCATAATTGACCTTTGCTAAATGTTTCATAAATTTAGATAACAATACACGATTTAGTTTTAACCTTGAAGTATGATATTCACCCATTACATTATGATTTAAACAAAAAAACTTGGTTCCAAGTAACGGTAACATTGTATTCATTTTAAAAGGGCTTAGAATGACATTGGTTGTTTTAGATGAGGCTAAAGTTAGAGGATCCTAGCCGTTGTGTTTTATAAAATTGGATACTTTCGTACAAAAAATTTATTTTTATGTTAAATCATTTGGTTGAAATGTCACTACAAATAATGACAGATTTAGACAGTTAAGGTTAAAACATGAAATAAGCATATGACAGTAAGATAAAGAAAATTTTTTAGAAAGTCATGAAATAAAAACATTTCATGAAACGTAATAGAAACAGTTTGAGAAGGTTGCACTGGTTACACAAATCACAATTCGCTATTGGTCATAAGTCCACATCCACAATAATTTATACAGTCAGACTAAAAGAAAAAATAATGGAAACTTTTTCCCACAAGGTGTATGGCTAGACTATACAACATTTGAAAAATTTGCGTATGGAGTGGCCTCTGCATGTTAACATCATGAGATGATGACAAAAATGTTCCAGCGAGAATGACAAGAAGGATGAGATTGGGAAGAAGTAAACATACTCTAACTACCACCAAGCTGGTTTACTTCTTCCACAAAGGCCTCGTAAAGCTCTGGACTCCATCGCAAGACTAGCAGCAATGGCCTGCATTTATAATTTCTCAGCAGTGGCCTGCATCAATAGTAAATTTGTTCTCAGCAGTGGCCTGCATTTTTTCAAGAAGGAAATGTAACATTCCAATTCAAAATAAAGGTGCATCAAACACTTAATCTATTGAAAACTTGTAAAATTCCTTTACATGGATTTTTGGTAAAATCAAACTTCTATTTATTGATAATAACAAACAATTATATACATGAGAAATCAATATCTCTTTCCTAAGTCCTAAAGCAGTGCAGAAAGTTTAAAACAATCTCATTCTCATTCAAGTTACTATGATTTGATTGAGACAAGAGAAGGAGGAAGTAACTCAAGATATGCTTTACCTTTTTCACCAAAACTACCTATGCATTTTGTGTCACCTCTTCTGTGCCAAGTACCATCTTGTACATTGTTCATCTCCAATGTTCTAGACTCCTGCATCATATCAAAACAAACAAAAAACATCAATACTAAGAAAGAGTACTCCAATTATATTATGCACAAATTGAATTTGAAAAATGACCTGGGATAATGTACAACCATCTAGGTTCCCTCCCATTTCCTCCAATAAAGCCAAAAGAGTCTTCTTTGGCTGCAAAAACGCCCTAAGAATATGATACCTGTCAAAACAAAACATGGAAGCAAGGTTTTATATAATTTTTTTACTTATTTATCGCAACCCTCCCGTTTTCCGAGAAATTGAACTATTTTAATTCACATTTAAGGAAAAAAGTAAGTAAATTCTGACTAAGAATTGTTCCAGTCAAGATTCGAATGCAATCAATGCATGCACACTACTTACACCGGATGAGAAGGCTTTCCTAGAGGCGAAAGGAATGATGACCAGTATCGGCCAATACATTTCCCATTCACCCAAACCATTCCTTTGGACACAGTTTCCATTTGAATGGCAAAAGGATTATTTCCTTCTGGAGCATTAAAGTTTGTCTATCATGGATGAAAGTATTAGATATTTTGTTCTTTACACACCCATTCACTTTCAAAATCTACTTGCCATCTTGTTGTGTAAATGTTTTAAGAAACAAAAGTACCTTGTACAATGTTAAAGCATGAGCTGGTCCTTTGTTAACTTTGGTCCATTAAAACCCGTGGGAACCTTGGTCTGTGAAAATGTTGAGTTTTCACCATATAAACCTACATGCAACATAGTCATAAGTTGAATACACAATTATTATATATGTGATGCTCTCATACCAGTGTTGTTAAATACCAAACCATTTCCCGTACAAAACATATTACGTGTTAAACATTTTCATGCTGTGGATCTTGAAATAAGTGACCATACTGTAATATAGTACTAAGTTATTGTATAGATTATAATAAGATGCAAAAGTTGAGAATTACAAATCCATCCCATACAACACGTACACTTACAGAATTTCAAAGTTTAAATTCAGTTGAGGTTCTTATTCGCAAGACACAACCAAAAGCATATGGCCTACTCAACATTTGATACCTGGAAAGAGAAAGACACACGATCTGCTTCCTAACCACTACTCTATTCAATCCCTAAATAGCTTCCTCGTCATTCTTTCTGTTACAGAAAGAGCAGAAGGTATTAAAACATATCGTACATAGCAAGCAAGGGATAAATAAGACACTACTAATGATATTGGAAATACCACAAGTGTTACCTCTCAGCAATTTGAACAAAGCCACATCCTTCACCGATTGAAATTTTCACGGAGACAATATCACTGTCATACCCCAAATTTGTCATACTTTTTTTTTTTCTTTCATTTTTTCTTACATTCGACTTTATTTTCATTTTGCATCGCCTACATTGCATAGCATACCCTTCATCATGAATAATTCCTAAAATGATTAGGCAGAATGAATTCTTGGATATACAGACAGACCGATTAAATTAATTCTCAAATATGCAAAAAATCCGTGGTTGTAAAATTTCGAATTTAAGCTTGCAGACGTCAGTAATATTGATCTACTATTCACGTAGTTTAACCTGACATCCTCGTCTTATTTTTTGACGACTTTTCAGTCACATTTTGATATGTATGTGCCTTTTCACCAGTCCGAATTTACTTTCAAATCTGATCAAACACTGTATTTTTCCTAGTCGTTTATTCCGCGCTGATCATTTTAGTGTGGTCAATTTATTTTTTTGGGAACTTTGTTGCTCGATTTTTATTCATTTTTAGCCGTTTTATTTTTATCTTTTCGCAAAAATATTTAGAATAATAAATTAGAATTTTCCATGCTTACATTTTAATTTTATCATGTTTATTTTAACATATGTGATTATTATTTAATTTAATTGATTTAATTTCATTTAAATCAATTAAAGCTTCTAGAAAGGGCATCTTAGACATTTTAAAAATTGTTTATAATTTGTGGTTCTTTGATTTGATATCGACCATTAAATCGGGATTAATCAAAGGCCCATATTAGTGATCCATGTGCATTTTCCTAACCAATCAAAAATCAAATAATAAGTAATATTAAAAATAAAAATAAAAAATTGAAAAATATCTCATCTTTCTACTCGAAGAGACTGCCACGCGTCCCATGTGACTGGGGAATGAGTTGTCAAATCGTCCCATAACGGTTTTCCACGAGGAAGAATATCCAAACGGACCATTATCACACTCTCTCTCTATATATCTCTCTCTCTGACGAAAAAAGGGGAAAAGGTTGAGAAACAAAAACAAATAAAAACTTCTTAATTCTCCCACACTAATTATCACTTTCAGAAAACCTCTCCCTCACCCATCTTCAATTTAAAGAAAAAGAAAGTGAAAATCTACCTATATAAGAAAAATTGAGGTCTTGGAATTGACCAATGTACCCTACTTCAACTGCATGCCACATACCCATTTCTTGCTTAAATTTGGTCTTTTCCCCACCTATTTCTAACTATTACTTACACTAACCAATACTTACCATAATACATTACTATTATCCATCATTTCCATGAACCATGCTCTCAACTAAACAACTTGTCCGAATGGACACACCGCCCAATGTTTTGCGGGAAACACAACCTATACCAAGTCTTGCAGGTTTAGTTTGTTTTCCTCTGTGTCACAGTAGTCTCATCTTCCTATTGTTTCTTCTCTTCCGTCTTCAACCCTTCGTCAAGTCTTCCACAACAATGGCGCGACCTTTCGAACTCATCACCAATATCAATGACCGTAAAGAGTTATGGAAGATCGCTGTAAAGGTTCACCACAAATGGACCGTCAAGACTTCAGCAAATGAGCATTTCGAAATGGTCGTAGGCGACACAAACGTGAGTTCGTTACCACTTTTCTGGAGTATAATAACTGATAGTTTTACACCTGTAGCTCAGTTTACATATATTGGCATGTCGTCATGTTCATCCACTTTGTCAAGGTGGGTGTTGAAAGTTTCTTCATGGTGTTGTTTCTGTTGACTTAACAACCATTTAATTTTTTCTTGCTTGCGTTGTTCATGGTGTTCGTTATGTTGTTGTTCATGGTGTTGTTCAGCAAATGAAAGTTCTGATTTAACTTTGAACTTCATGCTTTTGTTCATGGTGTTGTCTGTGTTGACGTGAATAACCAGTTACTTTCCTGTCTTGCATAGAGTGCAATCACTTTTGACACATTTTTTTTTCATTTCAGGGACATAACATTCACGTTGTAGTTCCAACGATCTATAAAAAGGCTTTTGACTCGGTGTTGTCGGTTAACGTTACCTGCACCATATCAAACTTTCAGGTCCACCCTAACGATTGGCTATTCAAACCGACTAGCCACAAATATCTCCTCAAGTTCACAGGTGGAACAACCGTTGCGGATATTGGCAAACACACCATTCCTGACAAGATTATCAACTTCACACCGTTTTCTGATATAATTTCTGGCAAATGGCAGAAAATTTTTCTCTGCGGTATATAGCTTATCCATCATGGTGTTGTTTGCTTCTCCTTATGTTTTTCTAAACTTTTGGCAAAACTTCTGTGATTTGTAGATGTTATTGGTGTTATTGATGAGGTGGGGTACTCCCAAACAAAGACAGGGGGGAAGAAGCCTCAAGTCAACCTGGTGTTACGCGATTTAAGGTATTTAAATAGCTAAATATGAGATTTCCACCCCAACTGTTATTCTACTGAAGTACGCAAAGATTAAGGAAGAAGGTAGTCCCCTAATCCGCTACGGTCTGCACTTTCATAACTCTCTACAATTTTGATGCTCTTACTTAAATCCATAATGTAATATATACCCTTTTGGTCATGAAGAAAAGTACCTCCTAGCTGTGACAAACACTTACAACGTGACAGAGTTACATATCAACGACGATTTTCCTGAGATCAAAGTGTTTCTGAAGAGGTAAACCATTATGGACTATATTCCATTTATATTATCTGCCATTACTATTTTATAACAAACATTTCATCTACAGCTTGCCCAAAGGGACTGACTATGGGAAAGCACTTACCACGGCTAGTAACCAAACACGTGATTCGTCGCATATGTCGTATGGGTCTCAACAATCTGCAAGTGAAGCTTTTTTGATGAAATCTGTTCAGTTACCACTGCGAGAAATCATCCAACTGTACCAGGTAACGCATATTGGCAATGATATCTCTAAATTTCACGCAATTCACTCGACTTGACCCATGTTTTAATCCCATTCAGGCTTCTGTATGCGTCACGGTTGCAACAATTGACAAACTTATCGCTTCGCCAAATGGGTGGTGCTACAGAGCATGCCACCAATGTCCTCAAGTTGCCAAGGGCTACATGCCTCCTTTTGTCTGCAGAGATGGCCACCGCACTGAGGCAGAAATATGAAGGTTGACCTTTCATAATCTTTATCGTACTTTATGTTGTTTACAAATATACCTTTCCCATGTCTGATTTAGGTTGCATCCGTAGGTATAAGATTGAGGTGGTTGCAGTTCATGACGGATGTTCGGCAATATTTGTTTTTTGGGATGAAATTGCAGCCCAGCTTTTGGAATCATCTGCAGCTCACTTACGAGCCACAATGATTGAGGTGACTGAAAACTATAATCAACTAAAATTCTAACCGTTTCAATTATCCAATTCAATTTCCAAAATTTTGAATGGGTTTATACATGATGGGAAACAAGCCGGAATCACTGACCCGCTTGAGTTCCCACTAGCCCTTGAAAAAATGTTGGGAAAGAAGTTGGCATTCAAGGTTAAATGGAATCCTCGCTTTAAGAGTTGTTCCGTCATCCACTTTCTTGACGATGACCAGCTGATCAACAAACTTGAAGGACCGCTTGCAATTACTCAGGTTACTATTGTGTAACATTTTCTGTTATGTCTATTGTTGAAAAGTATATTTCCGGCAAATATTTTTAATATCGTATCCACAGAGATTGGTGTTATTACCGCCGTTCTATAATTTCGATTGTTGTAAGTTTAAAGATATTCAAGTTGTTCGTTGGTGAATAAATCGTTCTTATTACTTATAAGAAAAATAAGACAAAGAAAATGGTTTTAGAATAGAGTTGAGAAATCTTGTCAAGATTGAGTTTCATTATCTTTGTTCTTTATATGTTCTCAATATCACATGCATGCATTCAAACTCCATTGATAATATTCAAATGTCCTCCCAATAATATTTATGTCTAAATAAAATTGTGATAATTACTATATAAATCCTTAGACGATCTCTCCATCTAACTATTGGTATAATAATCTTGAATGTTTAACACAATAGAAAAGTAGTGAACAAATCTATCTCTACAATTTATTCTCTACTTGGAAAAATATTTTAGATCAAGAATTGAACTGTCTTTCTCAACAATGATTCAATTCTAATTTTTCAATGTAAAGAAAAAATATTATTCCCTATATCAAATGTAGTTTGTTACATGCAAGGATAGTAATATTACATAAACAACATAAGATAACTAATACCTCAATCTTGACAAGAATGGAATTAGTTACTCATCATCTTCCTTTAATACCCAGAAAAATCTTCAAGAATTTCTCAATGCATGGAGTTTCCCAAAAACTTCAGGAAATCCACCTTGAAATCTCTCTAAGATATTCTTACAAGCCTAAGAGATACTAAGGTTCTCAAAATGAAATGATGATGCTTTACATGCAGGGAAAAAGGTACATAAATAGGCTCTGGGGCGCCACCCTACAAAAAGTTGGTTTCTCTTCCAAGACATGACAAGTGTCATCAATTTGCATGTGGCTGACTTCCAATCAGTTCGCGACGCCAAGGGTGGTCGCGGCGCGAACTGCTTAAGCTCCAGGTTCGCGGCGCGAGAGATGGTTGCAGCGCGAACTGGGTAGTTTGAGGCTTGCTTGCTTTGAGTTTCCTCAGCACTTCCTTTGCCAAACTTTGTTCTTCAAGTGCTGCTCCGGAGATTTCTTTATGTAATAATCCTTTTCTTGACAAAACATTCTTAGAGAAAAAGTGAAATATCTATTCGAAACAAAATAAAATAACTTAAATTGAATGTTTACTAAATTGTGATAAAAACTTGTGTGATTTTAATAAGAAATTGGTAAAAGGGACCGATAAAAATATATAAAAAGTAGTACCAATTGGTCCCTAACAACTCTCCCCAACTTATCACTTTGTTTGTCCCTAAACAAAAGTCATTCGTTAAAGCAAACCAATTTACGAATGCAAGGAATGAAACAAGTGCTAGAAGATGACATTCAAATGGTTCAAAAGCATACGGTACTCTTATGATACACTTACTTTCGATATTAGAAAAAACATGAATAAAAATAATGGTTGGCTACAAAAATATACCAAGAAATTCCAAGTAATACATGTCAAAAATTGAATCAAAACTACACACATCATAGTGATGATGAATAATCATAAGGGTTTTCTTACACACATCCGAACAATTACATCAACATCAAATCGAATCATGCGTTTATCACAACATACACTAAGCCATTAAAAATTTGAGAATCAAGAGGTGTTTTAAGGGTTGTAATGTGGCTCGGGTTATAGAGAAAGGACATGATCACAAGAACTCAAATAAAGATTGCTTATTCTAAGAGAGCATTTCATTTTATTCAACAATCTTCATTTTTTTTTTTGATAACACGCCACCATGAGCTTTTCTTTTCATTTTTCTTTTTGTTAGCTCTAATATTTTCAAGGTGATGTATTATGTTTTCTCCCTAACTTTAGCATTTTAACCATAGTTGATGCAATCATACTCTCTACTTAGACATAGGCAAAAATCATATGCGACCAACTTTGGTTTAGGTTCACTTAAAACAAAAGAATTTAGGATCCATTTATTTACCATATTTTCAATGGTATTTAAATTTATACTTCAGATGAATCCTAATATAGGCTCAAAAGGGGTTTACTATGGATCACTCCTCACAAGGTTATATTTTTTTTCTTTTTTCTTTTGGCCGAGTGGTTTTTTCTCAATAACAAAGATTGCCTCTATCCTTTTCACAAAAGTTTTCACAAAAATAGATTAATGCATGATTTAGCATGATAAGAATGAGTTGAAAAGGAATTGTCGGTCTCCCGCATTTTAGTGTATAATGAGAGGTTACCTCACAATTGGTTAGGTCCTAATTTGATTCAAAGTAAACATGTAACTCAAGGAATTTTATGATAAAAAATTTGTAACACACCATTAAATTATTCATATAAAGTCTAAAATAAAAATAAGGTGTACCTTGAAGTGTCGACAACTGATTCTTATCATCACCACTCAAATTTTCTTAACTTGTTCGTCGCAATCATCTTGGTTCCTTCAACTTACTCAAGCATAAGGACAATTAAACAAAAAATTTAAAAAGTAGGGTATACCAAAATTTTTGAACAACACACAATTTAAAAATCACAAAATAGAAGTGCATATAACATAGAGTTTAATGGTGAAACTAGAGCCACCAACATACATAATGCAAAAACGAAATTAAAATAACAAAACTAAAATAAAATAAAATAAAAAAAAGAAAAAGTACAAATACTACCAACATAAGATCTTCACTCTTCTTCATCATCTCCACCACCGCCCACGGGTCCTAAAACGTCTTCCATTTGTGCATCTTGACCCGTGCCTGGAGCGTGGCTACTGCTTCCTGCCCCCACCCCCCTCCCCTTAAAAGATGGCCTGCCCTCAGGCCAATTAGCATAAGCAAAGTATTCCGCCTGAGATGGGAATGTGCGGGCATCCGGTGCAAGGAACGTGTTCTGGAACTGTTGCTGCATACAATCAAATAAAAATGATTGAGACCTCCTAGAGGCCTCAAAGTTATCACAGCAATAATTAGCAAATGCCATTTGATCAAACACCGGTGCACGGTTGGGTTTGGGGGCAGCAGCCTCTGCATTTGCATTCCTATCCATCCGGTTTTGACAAAACCTGTTTAGATATGCATCGTCCATAATCGAGATGATGGAGGAATGCACCTCTCCCGGAATTTGCACTTTTGCATTTAAGCATAATCCCATGATTAAACCGGGATACATGAGTAAGCCCATTTTTCCTCCATATTCCGTCCCGCTTAGGGCTATCTTCCTTAATTCCTCTGAAACAATGAATGCTAAATCCACTGTTTTTCCCTGCATGATATAATACAACAAACATCCTTCCTCAAGTGGAATGGTGGTGGTGTGGCTTCGAGGTCGAATATTGTTCAGCAAAATGACCAAATAGATTTGTGTTCGCAATTTCAAATTCTCCCTCTTCCAACATTTGGGTAATCCTTGGTCATTTAGCTCGTACGTCTTCCCCTCTAGACATAGATAATTACTAATATCCGAAATGTCCCACTTATTTTCCAATACCTTGGTTTGGTATTCACACCGCATGTTCCCCGTCAAGGTGAGAGGGTTACCAAAAAATTTATTGAGTGCATTCCTATTAAAAAGGACGGTCTTACCTCTCACCATTGTCTTATAAGCATATGCTGTCCCGTCTTCCATGTGAATTGCATTGGCGTAGAATTCACGCACAATGTCATGGTTGAGTTCCGTGACGGGCTCACAAATTTTTCCCCATTTTCTTGCTTCAAGATTGGCCACAATATCCCGATATCTGCCTTCCCTCGATAGTCAGATGATCCTTTCATTTTGGATGCTCTTTTTGAGGAGCACTTCGAATCTTGCTTCTTGCGCCAGACCAAGAAAGGTTGGTCGTGCCCTTGAGGTGCTAGGAGCTGTGTTCTTAGTGCGCTTTGACATCTGCATCAAAACAGAAAAACAACACAAGTATTCCTCTAAATCAGTAAAGCACTTAAAAAAAATGGATGCAGATTTTTAAGGGTTCGCGGCGCGACCTGTGCGTGACCCAGAAAAATCTGCATCAATAAAGGTTGCATCCATGGTGAACTTTCTCAGAATCTTCAACTTTTCATCTTTCCAACTCTTAACCTAACCTAGCCTAACCAATTCTTCAACATGCATTGTGCTATTTCATGAAAATTTGAAGTTTATACTTAACCTAAATTATCGCATTGAGAGAGCAAAAGAGGAAAAAAAATGAAGAAACAGTGTACATACCTTGATTGAGAGTGGAAGGATAGGGATGTTTAGCAAAGAGTGAGATATGGGGTTTGAGGGTGGTGGGGATCTTGGGGGTTCTGAGTTTGTTACAGGGGAGGATTGTGGTTGGTGTGAGAGGAGAGTGAGTAAAAAGAAAGGAAATTTTGAAAATAAAAAGAAGGGGAAAACATAGCAAAGAAAATAAAATAGGGAATTTTTATTTTTTTCGCTTCAGGTCGCGGCACAACCTATGTTCGCGGCGCGTACATGAAAGAAACAGAATGCACACTTTTCTCAGTTCGCGGTGCAAACATCCTTCGCGGCGCGAACTGGTCAAGATTTTGAAAATTTTTGTTATGTGGCCTTCCATTCTTTGCATCCTGAAGCTGCTACAGTACTATTTATTCATTAAAAACAAACGAAAGAAAAACTTACAGAGGTTGGGTTGCCTCCCAACGAGCGCTTTATTTAACGTCGTTCAAGCTCGACAATCAAGTGATTTCTCATGGTTCGGTGAGTGAGATGACATAAACCTCTCGATTTATTTCTCCATCGTGGTAAACTTTTAATCGTTGCCCATTTACAGTCCAACTTTCTTGAGACTTGGGATCTTCGATCACGATAGCTCCGTAATCTTTTACTTCTTTTACCACAAATGGTCCCGACCACTTAGATTTCAACTTACCCGGGAATAACTTAAGTCTTGAGTTGAATAAGAGTACCAATTGTCCAGCTCTAAATACCTTTTGACGAACTTTACCGTCATGATATGCTTTCACTTTTTCCTTGTACATTTTGTTCGAGTGATAAGCATTGTTTCGTAACTCCTCCAACTCATGGAGTTGTTCTTTTCTTTTCTCACCGGCTTGAATGGAGTCAAAGTTTAAAAATTTGAGAGCCCATAGTGCTCTATGTTCCATTTCTACCGGGAGGTGGCAAGTCTTTCCATAGATCATTTGAAAAGGTGTTAGTCCAATGGGAGCTTTGTAGGCGGTGCGATACGCCCACAAAGCTTCATCCAATTTCGAGGACCACTCTTTTCTAGAATTTGAGACAGTTTTTTCAAGGATCCTTTTGACTTCTCTATTTGACACTTCCGTTTGACCATTTGCTTGTGGATGGTAAGGAGTAGTCACTTTATGCTTTACACCATAATGTTCCAAGACTTTTTCCAAGGGTGTATTGCAAAAATGTGACCCCCCATCGCTTACTAACACCCTAGGCACACCAAAACGTGAAAATATGTTTTTCTTTAGAAATTTTATCACGGTTTTGGAGTCGGCCTTAGGTGAAGCAATTGCTTCCACCCACTTTGCCACATAGTCAACGGCTACAAGAATGTACTCATTAGAGAGAGAAGAGGGGAATGGGCCGACAAAATCAATGCCCCAACAATCAAAGACTTCAACTTCCAACATGTTAGTCAAGGGCATTTCATCTCGTTTGCCTATTCCTCCGCTTCTTTGGCATTTGTCACAATTCTTTGCATGTTCATGTGCGTCTTTAAACACGGACGACCAATAAAATCCCGATTGGAGGACCTTAGTGGCTGTTTGCAAACCGCTATAGTGACCCCCATACGGAGAATTATGACAGTGCCAAAGAATATCTTTCGACTCTTCAAGTGTCACACACCTTCTTAAAATGCTGTCCACACCCGCTTTGAACAAATACGGGTCATCCCATACATAGTATTTTGCATCCGCTAAGAATTTCTTTCTTTGATTACTAGTGAGGTCTTCCGGTATCAAACCGGTTGCCTTGTAATTAGCAAAATCGGCAAACCAAGGCCTCACTTGAATCGCATAAAGCTTCTCGTCCGGAAATTCTTCCCTCACTTCTTCTTCTTTATTTGTAATTTCCACATTAACCAATCGGGACAAGTGATCCGCTACCAAGTTTTCGGAACCCTTTTTATCCCGGATTTCCAAATCAAATTCTTGTAATAACAAAATCCAACGAATTAGTCTTTGTTTGGAATCCGGCTTGGTTAGCAAGTACTTGATTGCCGAATGGTCGGTGTAAACTACAACTTTGGACCCGATCAAATAAGCTCTGAATTTTTCTAAGGCATACACTATGGCTAGTAGCTCTTTTTCAGTTGTTGCATAATTAACTTATGCTTCGTTTAAAACTTTACTAGCATAATGTATGGCGTGAAAATTTTTGGCTTTTCTTTGACCCAAAACCGCACCAACCTCATGATCGCTTGCATCATACATAAGTTCAAAATCAAGTTTCCAATTAGGTTCAATGATTATGGGTGCGGTTACTAGCTTTTCTTTCAACTCGTGAAATGCTTTCAAACATGACTCATCGAAAAGGAATTGCGTACCTTTGTTGAGCAAATTACTCAAGGGCTTTGCAATTTTGGAGAAATCTTTGATGAATCTTCGGTAAAATCCAGCATGTCCAAGGAAGCTTCTTATCCCTTTGATATTTATTGGAGGTGGTAGTTTTTCAATAACTTCCACCTTTGCTCGATCAACTTCCAGCCCTTTGGAGGAGATTTTGTGTCCAAGAACAACACCTTCGGTCACCATGAAGTTACACTTCTCCCAATTCAGCACCAAGTTTGTTTCTACACACCTCTCTAATACCACATCAAGATTCTTTAAGCATAAATCAAAGGATGCACCGTAGACGGAAAAATCATCCATAAACACTTCAATGCATTCTTCAATTAAATATGAAAATATGGCTTGCATACACCTTTGAAATGTTGCTGGTGCGTTACACAGTCCAAAAGGCATTCTCCGGTAAGCAAAAATGCCGAAAGGACATGTGAAGGCTGTTTTTTCATGGTCTTCCGGGTTGACCGAAATCTGGTTGTAACCCGAATAACCATCTAAAAAATAGTAAAAATTCTTGCCGGCTAACCTCTCTAACATTTGGTCCATGAAAGGTAGTGGGAAGTGGTCTTTTCTTATAGCTTGATTTAATCTTCTATAGTCAATGCACATCCGCCATCCGGTTACCGTCCTAGTTGGAATTAGCTCATTTTTTTCATTTCTAATAACCGTCATACCACCCTTCTTTGGAACTACTTGCACCAGACTCACCCATTCACTATCGGATATAGGATAAATCATTCCAGCCTCCAATAGTTTAACGACTTCTTTTCTCACCACTTCCTTCATAGATGGATTTAAGCGTCTTTGGGGTTGAGCAACGGGTTTGTAGTCGTCTTCCATCATGGTCTTGTGCATGCAATAGGCTGGACTAATACCTTTTAAATCCGATAACACCCACCCGATTGCGCCTTCATTCTTTTTCAGCACTTGTGTCAATTTCTGCTCCTCTTGGGTGGATAAAGCACTACTAATTATCACCGGTTTGGTGAAATTATCGCCAAGGAATACATACTTCAAATGTGGAGGTAGCATTTTCAATTCCAGCTTTGATTCTTCCACTTTCTTCTTCTCATCCAACTCCTCAATTTTTTCTTCATGAGAGGCAATCTCTCCACAAGACTCTAATTCCCCCAAAATTGCGTCAATTTCTTTTTCCTCCTTTTCGGTTGAGACGTTGTAAGCTCCTATAAGAGATCTCTCTAAGGAACTAGAAAGATGGACTTGATTTGCAACTTCAATGATTTCCTCCTCGGTTACATCGATTCGGAAGGAATCGTGCTTGTCTTTAGGATGCTTCATGGCTTCAAAAAGATTGAAAGTTACCTCTTCATCTTGCACTCTCACTTTCATGAGACCATCATCAATGTCAATCATCATCCGGGCTGTCTTCATGAATGGTCTTCCAAGAATTAAAGGAACATCGCGATCCTCATCCATGTCTACTACCACAAAATCCACCGGAAAGAAGAACTTGTCTACCTTGACTAACATATCTTGAGCAACTCCGTATGGTGAAGTGGTAGACTTGTCGGCTAGTTGTAGAGTCATTCTTGTAGACTTCATCTCAATGTTCCCTAACCTTTTGACAATAGATAAGGGAATTAGATTGATGCTGGATCCTAAATCAACCAAACCATTGCCAATGTACGTATCTGCGATGGTCACCGGTAAAACTACTCGGCCCGGATCGGACTCCTTCCTTGGGATGTTTTTTTGAATTATAGCGCTGCACCGTGCATCAAGTAAAACTGTTTCATCTTCAGTATACCTCTTCTTTTTTGTGAGAATATCTTTCAAGAACTTTGCATACTTTGGCATTTGTTCTAACGCTTCGGTAAATGGAATACTAATTTGAAGTTGCTTGAGTATATCCATAAACCGTGCGTAGTGCCTAGCACTGTCCTTCCTTGATGGTGCGTGCGGATAAGGTAGGTGTTGAACTGGAACATGACTCATGCCTTTATCCCCCCTTTTTTTGTTTTTCATTTTTGACTCCTTCTGAACACCACCTTCAGATTCCTGATCGTGCCCAGTTTGCGGCGCGAAGGTCTGATGCGACGCGACCTAAGACAGATTTTTCTTCTCATCATTTTAAGCTTCCAACAATTTCTCATCTTGGTTTCCAGCTGTGATATTTGTATCATCCTCCACTGTAATTTCCTCATTTCCTCTGCTTGCCACTTTTTTACTGCTTCTTGTGATAATTGCTTTACAATGCTCCTTCGGATTAGTTTGGGTGTTGGAGGAGAAGGAGGAACTTGCCTGTTGTTCTGCCAATTGTTTTGCAAGTTGGCCTACTTGAGTCTCCAGGTTTTTGATTGCTGCTTCATTGCTTTTTTGACTTGCCATGGAAGCTTGTATGAATTGTGCAAGCGTATCTTCTAACTTGGAACTTCCGCCTTGTGATTGTTGGACTTGTGTGTTTGGACTTTGATAGGGATTCTGTTGCTGAAAATTTTGGTTGTTGAATCTTGATTGTTGGTAGCCTTGGTTGTTCCTTTGAAAAGTGTTGTTGTGTTGTGGAGGATATCTTTGGTAACCTTGACCTTGATTGTTGACATAGCTTACTTCCTCCTGAATCGGAGGACAAAATCCGGTTGGATGATCTCCTTGACAAAGTTCACAACTTGCCACTTGATGTCTAACTTGTGTTCCATGAATCTCTTTCAATTGTTGTGGAAGTTTAGACATTTGTTGAGTAAGTAGCTCCACTTGTTGGGAAAGTAGCTTGTTTTGAGCAAGTATGGCATCGTTGGTATTCAACACAAGGACTCCCGTTTTCCTTTGTGGAGGACTACGGTCGTGTTGGCTTTGTCGATCGTTGAGTGCCATTTGTTCAATAATGGTTTTTGCTTCCTCCGCATTCTTTGACATGAGAGAACCACCCGCGGTAGCATCCAAGAGTATTTTTTGTGACGTTTGGAGTCCATTGAGAAAGATGTGAATTTGTGTGAGCTCATCAAAACCGTGACCCTTGCATTTCCTCAACATAGACTTGAATCTTTCCCAAGCCTCGTTTAGAGACTCGTTGCTTCCTTGTGTGAATACCGAAATAGCCGTTTTAGCTTCCATGAATCGGGATTGAGGGTAATACCTCTCTAGGAATCTTTCTTCTAACAAATTCCAATCCGTCATCACTCTTGTTGGTTGATCAAGGTACCACTCCTTTGCTTTTCCCACTAATGAATGTGGAAACATCCTTTTGAATAAGTTTTCTTCACTTGCTTCATCTACTCCCGTAGAACCCGCAATCTCATAAAATTTGATGAGATGGTTGTACGGATCTTCATGATCCATTCCGGTGAATGGATTTGCATAAAGAAGTTGAAGGATTCCGGTCTTCATCTCCGTGTTCCTTCCGCCTCGAGCAAATTGAGCTGTCCGCCTTGGACTATTGGCGGACATCTCGGTACGAGCTTCGTCACCCATACTTCCTTCAAAGGTCTCTACAACTTCCTCTTCGATTTGAGTAAGTGCAGAATTTGTTGCTTCTTCTCTTCGGTTCCTCTCGTCGGCTAGTTTCTTTCTCCTTCGTGTCTTGCTATTAAGCCTTCGGATTGTTCTTTCAATTTCGGGGTCGAATTGAAATTGTTCCTTGGTGGCTTTTTCTCGCATGCACTAGAATCTACAAAACTAACAAACCAAGTGAAGCACAAGAGTGATAGAAATAGAAAATAAAAAAATAAGAACTTAGAACAATGAATTATTGCAATGCATGTAATATCGACACCAATCCCCGGCAACGGCGCCAATTTGTTGAAAAGTATATTTCCGGCAAATATTTTTAATATCGTATCCACAGAGATTGGTGTTATTACCGCCGTTCTATAATTTCGATTATTGTAAGTTTAAAGATATTCAAGTTGTTCGTTGGTGAATAAACCGTTCTTATTACTTATAAGAAAAATAAGACAAAGAAAATGGTTTTAGAATAGAGTTGAGAAATCTTGTCAAGATTGAGTTTCATTATCTTTGTTCTTTATATGTTCTCAATATCACATGCATGCATTCAAACTCCATTGATAATATTCAAATGTCCTCCCAATAATATTTATGTCTAAATAAAATTGTGATAATTACTATATAAATCCTTAGACGATCTCTCCATCTAACTATTGATATAATAATCTTGAATGTTTAACACAATAGAAAAGTAGTGAACAAATCTATCTCTACAATTTATTCTCTACTTGGAAAAATATTTTAGATCAAGAATTGAACTATCTTTCTCAACAATGATTCAATTCTAATTTTTCAATGTAAAGAGAAAATATTATTCCCTATATCAAATGTAGTTTGTTACATGCAAGGATAGTAATATTACATAAACAACATAAAATAACTAATACCTCAATCTTGACAAGAATGGAATTAATTACTCATCATCTTCCTTGAATACCCAGAAAAATCTTCATGAATTTCTCAATGCATGGAGTTTCCCAAAAACTTCAGGAAATCCACCTTGAAATCTCTCTTACATATTCTTACAAGCCTAAGAGATACTAAGGTTCTCAAAATGAAATGATGATGCTTTACATGTAGGGAAAAAGGTACATAAATAGGCTCTGGGGCGCCACCCTACAAAAAGTTGGTTTCTCTTCCAAGACATGACAAGTGTCATCAATTTGCATGTGGCTGACTTCCAATCAGTTCGCGGCGCCAAGGGTGGTCGCGGCGCGAACTGCTTAAGCTCCAGGTTCGCGGCGCGAGAGATGGTTGCAGCGCGAACTGGGTAGTTTGAGGCTTGCTTGCTTTGAGTTTCCTCAGCACTTCCTTTGCCAAACTTTGTTCTTCAAGTGCTGCTCCGGAGATTTCTTTATGTAATAATCCTTTTCTTGACAAAACATTCTTAGAGAAAAAGTGAAATATCTATTCAAAACAAAATAAAATAACTTAAATTGAATGTTTACTAAATTGTGATAAAAACTTGTGTGATTTTAATAAGAAATTGGTAAAAGGGACCGATAAAAATATATAAAAAGTAGTATCAATTGGTCCTTAACATCTATCACGAATATTTTTAACAGAATCTATTATAATAGTATATTTCCAATGGCAGGATGACAAGCTCATTCAAGACAGCGACCAGTTTATTGAGGCCTCCTCTAATTCAATGCAGGTTGCTTAATTGTCCTTTATAACGATTCCATTAGGAATCATGTATTACACGAACCATTGCACCAACAAGTAATGACTCTAACAACATGCAAATGCATTCTGATTTGCACAGGTTATGGAGAGTGTTGGTGAGGATGTACCAATTGTAAAACTAACTCCTCCTACGGTAATCTGTTCTTATATGTCATGAATTTAATTTACTAGGACTATTTACCACACCCTGCAATTGTAACCCTTTCTGTATTGTTGTCGAATTCAGGATGGTGAAATCACATCTTCCCACGCTCCTGATCCTTCAACCCCTAAAACCAATGTTAAGAGGATGTCTACGGAACCTGCCGGTGAACCGACGATTAAAACTGAAATAGATGGGGACCTTTCGTCCACAAAAGCCAAGAAACTTAACAAGCGGGGTAAAAAACAAGTTTGACCGTCGAGAACTACCGGAGATGGAGAATGTTGTTGGACTCTTTTTTGAAGTTTCACCTTTCACTACTATCGTGTCTATTTAATACAAGAAATTGATGTATATGTTTTGAAGTTTTTTTTATCAATGTTTGATCAAATCACTACAACAATGGGGTTTATTTCTAAGATTCCCAGAAGGTCTTATGTGTAATATATGTTGTATTCTATTAATCTGATCTGTTTTCTGATTCAAGATATATTGATCTGTATTGTTAAGATACATTGATAGAAGCACTCAAATCTACAGATTCATTACATATGTATTATAACAACTGAACCATAATGGATAAAGATAGAGTCATGCTAGACTTTTTAATATTAACGAGACATAAAACTATTGGCAGCTAACCCTTACTAAGTCAAATATGTTCTTTGTCACATACATGTAATGAAATATACTGTGTGGCTACCATTGCCATTAAATTTACCACGTAAGTCCAAATATTTGACAATAGCACCACAAATTTTGTTATTAAACAACATAAAAACATGTATGTCCTACTTAGCATGTTACATTAATATTAAAATATTGATCCTTCCTACTTTTATACATAGTGCAATACCTAAACACAGCAGCTCAGTAGGTAGCACTGCACAACACTCAAGCACCCCCTCTCTCATATGTCACGTCGCCGTTTCTTCCTGCTTCATGTGAAAGAAGAAGTACAAACTTACTGTTAATCACTAATTACCTTCCCAACATATTATAACAATATAAATTGTCAATAAAATATTACTATTATGCTGCATCTATTTGGAGGGGCTTTTCAAAATTTCAAATTTTTAGTGGGACACAAATTACAACACACAGCCACTCCATCATCACCTCAGTAGAGCAAGCAACCTGTGTTTGTTCTGTCTTTCTAACTACATTGCCACTACAACATTACACTTCAACTTCAGGCAAATGCTTGAGTCATATTTGAACATCTCCTCCTTTTCACAATACGTAACTTAGTATATTTTTCAGCTATTTGTTTCCTCTCTCCCACTGCCCATGTGTTTGCTTACGATTTTAATGTTCCTACTTCAAATTTTATGGTGACAAATCTTTACTAAGTATTCCTTTTGCACGTCTAAGGTTTTACGACAGCCTTTCCATGGATGGTGACAGTCATACGCCTGCCTCTATTACAAGACAGAAACGAAAATTATTCTTGAGTAACAAGAGACAACATAATTTGCGACCCAACAAGGAGAACAATGTTGCTTCACCATCAACACCTTTGCTTCCTAATGCAAAAAACTCCCAAACTCAACGTACAACCCCCCACAGTAATGTTGTTAATACCACACACACTGGACCGTCTCTTCGGCATAATCTTCCTACTGCCCCTCCGAAGCGTAGACGATTCGGTATTAGTTCTTGCATAAATCTATTTCCCATGTTAAATTCTACGGTGTCCCGTAACAACTCGTTTACTATGTTAGTAAGAAACAATAATTCAACCTTGGTACAACATGTTTGTCCTACACTCAGTAAGTCTCAGCAAATTACTCCCAATCAAGGGCGTGGTCATCAACCTCCCTTGGCAGCGTCCTCATCAACCCACATAGACACTTTTGCATCTTCAAGTTATACTT
Organism: Lathyrus tuberosus; assembly: GCA_022829125.1. Classification (NCBI taxonomy): domain Eukaryota; kingdom Viridiplantae; phylum Streptophyta; class Magnoliopsida; order Fabales; family Fabaceae; genus Lathyrus; species Lathyrus tuberosus. The sequence continues at coordinate 629,079 of JALAZF010000924.1, read as the reverse complement.
CCCCACAACCCTCATTCATGCCCTGTGACTCCTCGCGGACGGGCCTTCGCCAAATCCAGCTTCCTGTCGGAAGTAATGCACATTCAACATGTAATGCTTATGCTTCTGGCACTCCACAACGCAATGCACCTACAAATTCTTCTTTTGAGGAAAACTCTGATTCGGATTCTGATCATACTGTGGCAAATTCTTCAGACTCTGACATTGAAGCTGGTGTTGAAGATGTCGAAGATCACCTACAAGGTAATATGTTTACCAATTTAACTAACATGATTTCCATTTGTTTCTTAGTCCCGCATTATGGATATCTTATTGTTACATGCACAAAATATGTCGATATCAGAATTCCTACGTGGGAATGCCAGCATTGCAAGGCATGTATGTGGTATCAGGAACGTAAATCCAAACATAGACACACAACTGCACCAAAGTTTTACATTTGCTGCAAGTCTGGAAGAGTCGTGCTACCACTGATGAGGTAGCCTCCACCTTTATTAGCTCAGCTCCTTTTCGATGGAAATTCCACCCGTAGTAAAAACTTCCAGGCCAACATACGAACATACAACGCTATGTTCTCCTTCACTTCTCCTGGGATGAAGTTTGACACAACGTCACAGAGAGGAAACGGTCCTCCAACTTTACGACTACACGGTCAGGTGTGTTACCAGATAGGTACTATGCTTCCCGATATAGGTCAACCTCCACAATATGCTCAGCTATACATCTTCGATACAGAGAATGAGGTTGATAACAGGATGGATTGTTTCAGGTAGCAAAAATCTCTTTGCTCATATGTATAACTCAATGTTTGTCAATCTCTTTGAACTGAAAATCGTATGTTCACTAATATATGTTATTACTGTTTATTGTAGGGACAACAAAAAACTTGAGAAAGAATTAGTCAGGGACTTGAAGGTGATGTTGGATTCTTTCAATGTCCACGCCAAAGCGTTTAGAAATGCTAGGGATCTGTTGAGGGAAAATTCTTTTCTAGACTTGAAGTTGAAATTGATATCCAGTAGACCCAGCGACGGCCGTGTCTATAATATGCCAACTGTTGCAAAAGTTGTTGCTCTTATTGGGGGCGATATTGATTCTGCAGAAAAAAGGGACATAATAGTCCATCCACACGATGAGGGGTTACAAAGAATAGATGAATTCCATCCGGCATACCTTGGATACCAATACCCACTCATTTTTGTATATGGCGAAGACGGTTACAAAGATAATATTTTTCACAAATATAGTCACCAAAGACAAGTCACGAAGAAAAATCGTCAAACTATAAAGGATTGGTTATGCTTCCGTCTACATGAGCGCGTCTCGGAACCTAAGACTTTACTTCATTCGCGGCGCCTTTTCCAATAGTTCCTGGTTGACGGTTATACTATGATGGAATCCGAGCGTCTATAATGGTTGCGGAAAAATCAATCTAAATTAAGGGTTGGTAAATATAGCAACTTACAGTAGGAAAACGCTGCTGGTAGTTCTAATCAAAGTACAAAACAGGGCAAGCATGTTATTTTGCCTTCGACGTTTGTCGGAAGCAAATGATACATGGACCAACTCTATTTTGACGGGATGGCGATTTCAAGTAAACTTGGCTTCCCTGACCTGTTTATAACATTTACCTACAACCCCGCGTGGCCTGAAATAAAACGTCTGTTGCATATCAACAATTTAAGTGTTGTTGATCTTCTGAATATTGTAGCTAAGGTCTTCAAAATTAAGTTCGACGAACTTATGCATGATATAACAAAGAGACATGTCCTAGGACGCGTTTTGGCATGTAAGTCTACGTTTGGAACTCTGTCAGTATTTTATGTTCACTTATATTACGTACAACTATTACGTTTATACTGACTTCTGTGCTATTCCATTCAACAGTTATATACACCATTGAATTCTAGAAAAGAGGTCTACCTCACGCTCACATTCTTATCTTCTTGCATCCTCAGAGTAAATACCCCACACCCAATGATATTGACAGAATAATTTCCGCCGAGATACCTGACCCGGACATTCATCCTACGTTGTACAAATTGGTCAAGTCGCATATGGTGCATGGACCTTGTGGTATGGCTAGGCAATCATCACCGTGTATGAAGAACAGAAAGTGCACTTAATTCTTTCCAAAAAAGTTCATTGAGAATACCATTGTTGATGTCGAAGGCTACCCTCTATACAGACGATGATCAACTACGCATGTCATACACAAGAACAACATCTATCTGTACAATAGGCATGTCGTCCCGTACAACACAAAATTGCTCTTGAAGTACCAAGCCCATATTAACATGGAATGGTGTAATCAAAGTACATCAATTAAGTATCTTTTCAAATATATACACAAAGGCCATGATAGAATTACAGCTTCTGTTGTACATAGGTCTCATCCTTCCTTGAATAGTGTCAAACCCGTAGACGAAATTCAACAATATCTTGACTGTAGATACGTCTCTCTGTGCGAGGCGAGTTGGAGAATCTTCTCTTACAGTATTCATGGCCGTAAACCCACTGTGGAATGCATGTTTTTTCATCTTAAAGGTGAGAAGTCTGTCTACTACACCGATCATGACCAGATAGAGAATATTTTAGAGAAGGCGAGCGTAACGGAGACTATGTTTTCGTCGTGGTTAATTGCCAACCAGACTTACGAAGAAGCTAGGGAATTAACTTATGGTCAGTTCGTCACAAGGTTTGTTTACCATAAAAGAAATAGAATGTGGAAGCCTCAGAAAAAGGGGTATACAATTGGCCGTTTAATTTGGGTACCACCGTCTACCGGCGAGTTGTTTTATCTTCGTATGATGTTGACTGTCGTGAAAGGACCCACATGCTATGAGGATATTCGCAAGATCGGCGATACATAGTGTGATTCCTTTAGAGATCCATGTTTTGCTATGGGTTTCCTTGAAGACAATAGGGAATACATCGAAGCCATTAAAGAGGCAAGTGAGTGGGGGTCCGGTCATTTCCTACGCAAGATTTTCGTTGTTATACTTATGTCGGGCAACGTCAATCGGCCGGCGTATGTGTGGACAGAGACATGGGTATTACTGTCCGACGGTTTGTTGCACCAACAAAGGCTCTTGGTTAATAACACAGGTCAGCTTTTAGTTTTCATCCATTTCAATATCTTGAGCATATACCTTTCTAATATGGGTTTTAAGTGGCAAAACTATACAACCCTTCAATTATAGCCATACTGAATGGTTAAGTGCTGTGCATTGGAATAGTCTGTCCATACTGACCACATAGGTCTTTTCCTTTGACAGAACTAATATTGAAGGACCATGAGCTGCAAAATCTCACGTTGCATCATATTGAGACTCTCCTTCAAAAGAATCAAAAAAGCCTCCATGACTTCAAACCTATACCATACCCCGACAATTATGTGTTAGAGTAGCTAGGGAACCGTCTCATATATGAAGAACATAGTTATGACATAAAAACCATGAAAGACGAATTCCAATCACTACATGCTGCTCTTACAGGTAGTTACCAGGAAATTGAATGCTATTCCTCATTTAATGCTTAGGTGTTTACTTTGATCTGATATTTTACTTATTTGTATTAGACGAGCAGCGCGGAATGTATGAGAAGATTATGACCGCCGTAACAAATCAGAAAGGTGGAGTTTTTTTACCTGCATGGTTATGGTGGAACCGGGAAAACTTACATGTGGTAGACAATGGCAAGTGTGATTAGATCTAAGCACGACATATGTTTAATCGTCGCCACCAGTGGAATCACATCGCTGTTGTTACCAGGTGGGAGAACGGCTCACTCAAGATTCAAAATACTTGTCCCTACTTTAGCCAACTCTACTTGTAATATCACTCACAAAGAAGAAGCCGCGAAACTACTTCAACAAACAAAATTAATAATTTGGGATGAGGCGCCCATGGCTAACAAATGGTGTTTCGAAGCACTTGACAAGACATTGAAGGATGTGATGAGTACTGATGGGAACTCGGAAGAACTCTTTGGTGGGAAGGTTGTCGTGTTTGGTGGGGATTTTAGACAGATATTGCCGGTAATACCAAAGGGTAGTCGTTCCGACATTGTACATGCCACCATCAACTCTTCCTATATATGGCATTCGGTACAGGTATTGAACTTAACTAAGAATATGCGTCTAAATTGTGGTCCCACCGAACACGACAGAAAAGAAATGACAGAATTATCCGATTAGCTACTCAAAATTGGAGAAGGAAAGGCCAGAGAACCGAATGATGGGACTGCTGAAATTGAGTTCCCGCATGAGATGCTTATCACAGATTTTGATGATCCTATCGTTGCTGTCATAACGAGTACGTATCCTGATTTTCTCGCAAATTATACGGACTTCAACTATCTAAAGAGCAGGGCTATATTGGCATCAACAATAGATATGGTTGACAAGATTAATGATCATGTGTTGTCCATTATGCCAGGTAGTCTCACTTTTCAGTTGATAAGCTCCTTAACACAATACAGTTGGTGATGCATTTCTTGATATATATGTCTCATGTTGTGCCTGCAGGTGACTTGAGGGATTACTATAGCTGTAATACAGTCGATCAATTGGAGATACATGACAGGGACGTTCTTGATGTTCTCACCCCAGAGTTTCTCAGCTCATTAAAAACTTTCGGCTTGCCTAACCATCATATCAAACTTAAGGTCGGGGTACCCATTATGTTGATGCGAAACATCGATCAGTCCGAAGGCCTGTGCAATGGTACTCGCCTAATAGTGACCAAAATGGCTACACATGTGCTTGAGGCCCATATCATGGGGGGAAAACACCATGGCAATGTCGTATACATTCCCAGGATGGATATGTCCCCATCACAGTCTCCTTGGCCTTTCAAGCTAAGCCGGAGACAATTCCCCGTCATTGTCTCCTACGCGATGACGATTAACAAATCACAGGGTCAGTCATTGGATTGGGTGGGGCTTTATATTCCACGAGACATTTTTTCTCATGGCCAGATTTATGTCGTACTTTCAAGGGTTACAAGCAAAAAGGGTATCAAAGTATTGATAGACGATGAAAACAACAATGCCAAAACATGTACATCCAATGTTGTTTACAAGGAGGTTTTCAACAATGTTTAGTTATACGAATTTAACTCCATATGTAACCTTATTAGAAAATTTTAACATTGTTGTTTAGGTGTCAGGTTTTTTGTTATACTTTGTGGGATATCTGTAGGTTTTTTTGTTAATGCACAGCCGATTAATGTATTTTCACCTTGTGTATAAACAGTAAAGAATTACATTAACTGCAGGCATACCATTTTTGCACTTCTGTATATAACTATAATACAGAAACATACATTAATCTTTAAAGCATATTAACAACCCGACACAAATTTTTAATATCAAGTGCAACCTTACCCGTGTCATATGTTATACACATGACAACCTTTGTTTTCATCAGTTGCATCCAAACGGAAGCGTATTCGGTCTCCGCCTTTGAAATTGTTTGACACGCAGATTGTATCCCAGTCATTTCCTAACTTGGTCCGGTATGCATCATCGATGTTCAGTATCGGCAGCATTTTGCAACGTCTGTTGTCGCCATAAAGCAGCAGATCTTTGTAACCGAATTTTTGTAGAACACCGGCAAATTCAGGCTGTAGCTTCTGAATGTATATAACAGATGACCCAATTTATCAGCTATTCAACTAATTTGCAACTATATCAGAACTGACTTAAACATAAAAAATAGATCTCAACTAATTTCGGTGAAATCTTACTCAATGGTGGGAGCACCACGTCAAATGCATATATCGATTCGTTATATAGATATCTACTATGGAATATGGGTAATTCCTCTTTTGCATGAATCTCTTTAAACCCACATATCCCGAAGTTATTGTCCCCGTAATAGCCGAACCAAACAACGACGTTAGCTGGTAGTGAGTAGTAATCTTCAATACCCTTCCATCCACTGATTATAAGTGGTTGAACCTCCCTGTTGTTATATACTAAGGTATGATGAATACCTTGGTTGTTCAGTACTGTCCACGTTTTGTTTACTTCTCCTCGGTACGTTCGAACAAATACAGGCTGGATCTCAGGAAAGGCCTACACACATAACTTTCTTATGATTTAGTTCATGAAATGAATATATAACACCCTATAATCAGTGAGAAACGCAAACAAAAACCCAAAAGACATATGTTTTACAGCCACATGGTTTTACTTACTTGGAAGGATAACTTTGCTATTACAACTGTGTCAATCACCTCTTTATGAACCAGAGGACCAACCCTTTCCATTGCAACTCTATGAAATGTTAAATTGAAGAGGTGGTTGTAGGTATCTTACGCCTATTATAACTAAGGAGTGGATGGTATTTATTGTTGCAACTAATGTCTCCACTACCCTATCCAAATCACATGTCAACAGTAACATTAATATTTTATATTTTCTCCTGCAGTGCCCATGTGAAGTGAGGGAATAACGTGGTCCTTCGAAAGTTATTTCACTTGCTTTACACATGTGTTGTATTTGTGCACTCAATGTGTGGTCTACAAAGCATGCATTACTTATCTATTGTCCACGTTGGTTTTGTGTTTTTCCAATTCTGTTTTAAATTCATTACAGAAACACTTCAAATAAAAACATGAACCATATTATATTTCACCACTTCAAAAACTGTTGGATGAAGACAGGAACAACAACATGATAACTTTCTCCACATCAGAAGCATTTACAATTTTAACATTGCGTCAGTCAAACATTATATCTCTTATAAACCATGACAGAACAAAATCAAAACATAAGATGCTACATATGCTTCATATATAAACTTCCAAAAGTTACAAAGTTTGGTCCTACAGCCACAACTATTACAATTCATGACAAATCCACAACAAAACTACACCACCAGAACCTTTAAACTGCACCTAATTTCCACGTTTCTTGAACCACACAGGGGCACATTTCAACACCACTATTTCTACAAATTTCCATACACCACTATCAGAAAAACCACCACCTCACATTTCCACGCTTCATAGACACCAATATTTCACTGGCTGGCGGGTGTCTGATGCAGAACTGCAGCACATCTCTATCGTGGATGTCTCGGTCTTTCACAAACTCGTACCATCCATCGAGAAGATACTTCTCCATTTGTCCACGCCTATTTTTTAATTCACAGTAGTAAGCACATGACCTATCTGTATCATATAGGTTGATAGAGTCTTGTCGTTTGCGCAGGCACCTCTTGATCACAACTCGCAGTATTTGCTGTACAACCGTTAAGCCAACAGTTATAACATCAATTCATGCATGAAATCATTACATAATAACAAACATAAAATATATATTACTTACAAATACATTCGAACGCAACGCCTTCGCATCTTTCACTACACGGACCCAATTTTCTTCAGACTTTTCACAGTAAACGGGTGTAACCTCCCTGCATTTCAGAAAAAACATAACAATATCACAATACCTCCATATGAACCAAAACGTATTGTACCTGCACCAATATATCAGTTGCAGGGAAGTGGCCATCGTAAATACTCACCCATCGCTATCAGACGATATACAAATATAGTCCGGCTCTGTTTTAACTTCCACAAAGCCAACCCCAACCTTACTTTTCCCCTTAACGTCTTTCCCAACTGCCACGACTTTAGCTTTACCCTTCCTCTTCGAAGGGTGATCATCAGCACCGTGTATAACAATGCCCTTCTGTTTCTTCATCCCTTCATTGGCCAACTCTGTACTGTAGAGACAATATAACAAAAACACATTACTCCTGGAATCTAACTACAATCCGTATGCATGCAATCGGAGAAATATAAGTTAAAATTAGATCTTTAACGTTTACACCTACGCAATACATATATCGTTTCAATACTCTACTCTACAAAAACCGACACCATGTTTTACCATTGACAAGTTCTGATCCAAGTCTTACCGTGATCTGCGTTCCACTTTCGTGTTGGGAGAGACGAAATGAGCTGCCTTGGTGTCTTTCGCAGCCTGCTTCATCGTGAAGGACTTTGTCGAAATGCCATCGTCGCTTCGCCTGTGACATTTGAAGTTGGCAGCCATTGTGTCTTTCACCACCTGCTTCATCTTCTTTGCATGCGTGACACGGTTGCTTGGGAGAAGACAGTGAAAGTATTGAGAAAGAAGGGTTCATGTAACCTTTGAAACGTTTTATTCTTTTATTTAAAATAAAAGTTTTAACTATAAACGTTTTCAAAGAAACTCAGAAGGGCAGTTCTGGGTTTTCAATTTTATATTTTTACTTTTTTTTTGTTTTTTTTTAAATTTTATTTCTACTACTCTTTTTTCAATTTATAGTAAATATTTTATTCTCTTCTGTACTTTTTAATTTTTTTTAATGGGCTTATATACTTAACATCTTTATCTTCATAATTAAATTTTTTTTATGTCTAAACTTTTGTGATTTATCACTATTTCATATTACATTCTTTTGTTAACACAATCCTTTAAAACTTGCGATTTTCTATTTTTCCCTTTCAAAATATATTGGTCCAATTTCAAAAGTCCGCAGCGGAACCCGTGCGGACGCACTGGTATCCCACTAGTTGGAAAAGGAAAAGTTGAAGAACAAAATCAACACGTGTACCACCACATTTAACCTTCACACAACCTCATTTCCTCCCCCTTTCCAAAAAAGACACCTTTCAAACAATGCTACTACTTCATCCGACCTCACTCTCTCCTTCTTCCCTTCACCGAAGCACAACATAATAACCCTCTACTTCCTTTTCACAACCACTTCACTTCCTCCGATCTGCTTTCTCTCCCGTCACCGCCACGATTCAACTACACCATCACCACTGTCGTGTAGCTCCGACAACACTAACATTCACTTTTCAAAACCAACTAAAACCTTGCTTCAACTTCCTCTTAATATCCAAACAATCATCACATTAAACAAATCCCCACTCTCCGATATACTTCTTTCGTGACAGCAACTTGAAACCACCAACATTACATGTCCAAACAACCGTTAACTCATTCATGTCTTCAAATCGCAAAGTTTTGTCGGTTTAGAACCCGTAAAGTTTGTTTTATTTTCTGCTTGGGCTGCTGTTGATTTATGTGCAGGTTGCGACATCACCGAATTTCAATTCCAATTACACAACAATAATATGAAGCAGAGGTGCATATATTTCATGGAGCAGCGTTTGAACTCCGCAACACTCGAATTCCACAATGATAAAGTCAAGTAATAACAGTCTGTAATAGCAGAAATTCTGTGATTCGGTAATGATTTCGAGTTTCCATGCATATCTATTATCATGTTGTTGCTACCCGGGTTTCGTGTTAGCTTCGATTCAACTAGGGTGCATATGTATATCGCGCGGTTACTCTGTTCATGTTTCTTTACAAATTGTGGCATAGTTTTAGCCTTGTGTTTGTGATTCAATATCGAGTTGTTCTTCGTAGTGATTATTAAATTCTCTTGACGGATTATGTGGTGTATTTGGTTGATTCTTCTTTGGTTTAATTACAATAATTGACAGTAGTATAGTATTTGGTTTGTAGATTGCTGCACTTTCTCCCTGTAGTTTCGATTACATAACGCAATATGTTGATGTTGCTATGATGTTCGAGCTATTTACTTTTTCTTGCTTGTGCTGTTGTCGATATGCATTGTGGTTACACTTCCTATGACATTTTGTTAGGAGATATCGTATAACCTGAAAAAATTGTTGCATAATTCCTAAGATTAATGTGCTTCAATGGATTTGTTCTTTAGTTAAATTTTTGAAACACTGTCTGTTACCACAATATGATGGTTAACATATGTACATGAGTGTGAATATAGTGAATACTTTACTCATTAATCATGTGAACTTGGTAAAATACTTTTATGTTTTTCCTTTGGTTGATCATCTAGGCGCGTGATTGTCATAAGGGTACTGTGTTTTTTTTTTGTACTGATAATTAGGGGTGGAAATAGGCCGGGTCGAGCTAGGCTTTGCCAAGCCTGAGCCTGACCTACTAAAAAATTTAGAGCCTAAGCCTGGCGTGTAGCCTATGATAAGCTTATTTTTAGCCTTGAGCCTGACCTTTTCGAAGGCCTGATTGACACACTAACCTATTTAAAAGCCTATTTAAAAGCCTGCTTCATTTGAATATTTGTAAATAAGAAATTCAACTAATGTTAAATAGACTAACAAATTAAAAGATCTATGAGAGTAAATGTTTGTTTTTATTGTCTCATTCAAGTTTATCTATTAGCATAAGTTTGGTGATATTATTTGTTAGAGAAAACTTATGAAAAAAAACTTATGACAACAACTTATAACATTGTTTATAATATTTTTTCAACTTATTTTCATAAGTTCTTCAAGATAACTAAGCTTTATTTTCGTATTTTAATTCAAACTACAAAATATAATATAATAATAATAAATTTATAGAGTTTTTCTTAACTAGGCTGGCCTGATAAGCTTAAAAGGCTTTTCTTACGGCCCGTGGCCTAGCTTCTTTAGCTAAATAGGCTTATAAAAAAGTCTAGGCCTTTTCTATTTAAGAAAAATCCTGGCCTGGCCTAGGCCTATGCAGGCTAGGCCGTAGACCCCTGTTAGTTGGCCTGGCCTATTCCCACCACTACTGATAATGCTTGGGTTTTGATAAGAAAAAGGGACTAGTTCGGTTCCTCTTGTTTGGTTCATTAAAAGTGTTTTGGTGTTTATTGTGTTTTGTTTTGATATAAGAGAGAGAGAGAGAGAGAGAGAGAGAGAGAGAGAGAGATCAGAGTAAATCAAGTTGCTCTCATTTGTTTAAAATATTCTCATTATTATAAACTTGTGACATTTCTATTTGTCAAATTAATGATTGTTTAGAATATGTTCTATTCGTGGTTTGTTTTAACAATATATTTGTATGGTTGTAAATGGCTTATGGTGTGTTAAATAAATAAGCCTTATTTTCTTTGCGATATATATTTCTATCCGATTATGCTATGCTTGGGCTAGATTTTGATACCATGATTAGCATAATAATGTATCTTTATAAATATAATTTTAGATTGTTGTTTGTTTTTTATTGCATTTTTAATCGGATTTTAAATTCATGGATTTGGTAATTTGATACCGTTATGCCACAAAAAAACACTTTACATATCGATTTGGTAATTTTGCCGCGTTATGACCCATACATACGACACTTCAATTATGTGGTCATTATCTATAAACCGGCTTTGAGCAAATTATGATTAACTTTGCATTTTTACCATTTTACTCATGACTTAATTATCATTTCTAAAGACACCTTAGGCGAACCTTTCAATAAACAAAAACCTTGGTCCAGTTCCATGTAACCTTTTCGAATTCGATACAATTCTTTTCCTGATTAAATATAACATAAATTAATTTCCTAATTAAATTACGAAAGGAGTGGGTTCTTGGAGTCTCGCATTCCTTGAATCCTTGAATGATTGCTCTTGAGGCACACACGTTGGGTTGCTTTTCATTCAATCTTTAGTTTCTAAAACACTTAACATTTTCACAATCTTTTCTTAATTAAATTACGAAGGAAATGAATTCTTGGAGTCTCACATTCTTTGAATCCTTGAATGACTGCTCTTGAGGCGCACGCCTTGGGTTATTTGTCATTCGATCTTTCGTTTCCAAAATATTTTCCCTAATTACTTGGATAAAAGAGGGGCCACTGGAATCTAGCATTCCATGTGGTATCTTTGAACGATCTTTGGAATGTTCATTGTCCATCAAACAAATTTCGTAATTAATTGAATGAAAAGGTGTTGTTGGGATCTAGCATCCCAGTGATACGCCAATTAATTGGTCCCGAGGCCCACGACTCGTTCTTATCAAATAATCATCATTCTCCTTAAAAATACTCAATAAGTTAAACCTAATTTTCTCGCCCCCGTGCGATCGAAACCCTTAAAACACTCAAATCAAATTCTCTTTTCTCGATTAAAATCCTTAACATATTTAATCTACAACTCAAATATCTTTTGCAAAGAACATTGTTTAGGCCCTTTCTTCCGTGCATATAAACTAGTGCTTCAACCTCCCCTTGCAAGCAAATAAGCCAATGTTTAGCAGTTAGAATGCGGCCTAAACACTCGTTCGCTTAAAAAATAAAAACCAACCAACCATAGTCCCATGAACTACGGAGGCTCTGATTCTTCATTCATTCGAGTGAAAGATACGTAGGCACAAGTGCCCTAATCCTTGGCGAGCACCCTAATAAAAAACCATCCATTTGCCCCTTAGAAGTAAATCCTTTACTCATTATTCCCTTAGAAGAAAACAAACGAACTTAGCTAACATTTCTCATGATTCGAATTAAGAGGTTTTCATTGAGTACAATGGACGTGGAGGGTGCTAGTACCTTCCTTTTGCGTAATCAACTCCCGAACCTAGAGTTTGGTTGTGATGACCATTTTCTTATCCTAAAGGTTTTATCGACATTTTCCCATTCCTTCCTTGGAATGAATAAAGTTCGGCGGCGACTCTGTTCGAACGTTTTTTATGCGTCCATCGCGAGGATCATATTTTTCGAGGTACGACAGCTGGCGACTCTGCTGGGGAATTGCATTGTATTATGCTAGAGAGAGTCAAGCGTAACTTGATTCGATTCGTGAGTGTTAACTTTTCTTGGTAGTTATTCTTGTTTGTTTCTCCTATTGTTTATTTATTTGCTTTTTATTGCTTTCTCTTTTATTAATATATGGTCTTTATCATACCTGACGGTTGGATTCTGGGATAATATCACAAGTAAAGCTCTACACCCGAGCTTTGGAAAAAGAAGAGGGAACACTTAGCTTAGATTTTGGAAGTTAAGTAGTGTTAGTCCCCGAGGACTCGTTCCTTGTGTGCCTAGCATGAAAGCTTCCCCTAGAGTATACCTTTTCGTAGATCCTGTTGTAACACAGCTAGCTTGTCGCCCAACTTGATTCATGAAGGGTCTGTGACTCTGGGAACCACTCTTAGAACCAGTTTTTGTATTGGTGGTCCTGTAGTGTTAGACTCCAAGGACCCGCTCCTTGTGTTCCTAGCATGAGGACCCCGCTTAGGAGAGACCTTTTAGTCACTCTCGTCATAATGCAGCTAGCCTGTTGCATGACGTTGATGCGATTAGTGTCCATGATCCTGTGGACCTTATCCATAAACGTATGAGCTATCCTGTGAGTGGGTTTATGGGTAAAGAACCTAGAACTCTCCTTATAAAGCCTGCCTATTAGGGTGTTCTGTAAATACTCATGTTATCCTGGATCCTGACTTTACCAGAATTGCATTTTCTATGCATATGAAAAAAAATCATTGCATTTGTATCTCATCAGCATGCATGCATATCATTTCCAACAACAAAAACAACTCACTATAAGCCTTTCATCCATAAACAGGCCATTCGACGTCTCAACACTTGTGATAACTACCAAGAGCTGATGAAGCGTTTGACACGAGATCAAGACGAAATGAAGACGTACATGGATTATATGAAAGGAAAAGTGGACCCGATCCTGATAGCTGTAACAACTATGAGACAAGAGGAAGGACTTCAACAGAAGGCTGCAATTTAGAATGTCATTCATGTATTTCCTTCCGCCTCGCAGGATGCATTGATCAACCCGTAGTATGAGGATTCTCCCATACACTATCCCAACTTGCTCAGCCAAGGCTTCACAATCTGAGGACGATGCCCATTCCTCCACCAAAACTGAGAGGCCTAGTACCTAATCAGAGTCACGCCCATGCTAGACCTCGACTTACCTGAGAAAGGAAGCTTATCCAGTTTGAACCACTGCCAGTGTCATACAACGAACTACTTCTGAAGCTAATTCAAAGTTTGTTAGTGTTCCCCCAGAAGCTCAAGTCATTGGCGTATCCATATCTACCAGATCCAAACTCAAGGTGTGAATTCCATGAGGGATCATCATGGCATACTACTAAAGAATTCAAATTCCTTAAGTATAAGGTAAAAGAGATGATTGACAACAAGGTGTTGATGTTTAGAAGAAACAGTTCAAAGGTTGACATCTTGATCAACATGCCATGCAACACCCAAAGCAAAAGACCCCTAGTGCTTGTGGTAATTCCTTATCCCATCATCCTAGAAGCCGACAATTTAATCATGAACAACCTGGTGGATTCTGCTGAAAAAACTAGAGTGAAATCTCCAAACAAAGGAAAAAGCTCCGAGTATAGCAAGGGGCAATCATTCGTTTTACGTCCTCAGGTGGTGGTCTCAATACCAGCGCCTCTCGAGATTCCTTATCAATAGGGAATATTAACTCTCCCTACCCGGAGCTATGGGAAGCAAAGCCAGATATACCCGCAAGGAAGATTGGGAAGGGAACGTCCTACTTCCATCATTATTCCTATACCATGTGGTCAGCTTTTACAATACTTGATTCAAAGATCGATGATAATGACCAAATCTCTCGAACCGGTCCCACTTCCATACCCACCTGGATTTGATCCCAATGCTCAATTTGAGTATCATAATGGGTCATTGGGGAATTCCATTGAAGACTACAAGGCATTCAGAGCTATAGTTAGAAACCTGGTCAAGTACGAATGTCTGGTATTTGAGGAAGACAACCCAGGGGTAGAGTGTGAGTATCACACTGGAACCATAGGACATACAGTCAAAGAATTTGAAAGCTTTCAAAAAAATTATATAAGTTGATCAATAAGGAAAGCCCAAGCACGAATAGTTTAATCCAAATATCAGGCAAAGAGAAAATACAAGACCTTCGTAAACCACTTAGAATCTTGTACCACAAGGAAAAGGTTGCGACTATGGCAGATGAGATGTCTTTATTCTCTGACAATAATGTTGAAACCATAGCCTGGGATACCATCACCTCCTCAAGAGAAGAGTTGGTAGCGAGGTCCAAAAGGACTGTATTTTGTGAGGAGGTCCCGAAAGAATACTTTGGAGAGCATTCCACTCATATTGATGACAATGAAGACATAAACCTCTGTGTCCCGAAAGGGCAACCAATAGTGCCTAGAGCACCATGTCAGAAACCTTAGACCGTTCCTCATGCAAATCAACGAGCTTATGGCCGAGAAAATCAGAATTCACGTCAAAATCAACATAGGCCTCGCAACAATCTGGAATGAAGGAATGCCCCTCTTGATCCAATTCCTGTCATACAGTCAGCCTCTATTGTGTCTAATTCGAAACTCTTTGGTAGAGCCCAAGTCTCTCAAGCCGGTTCCAGAACCATACCCGCCTGGGTACGGTCCCAGTGTAAAATATGGATATCATGCTGGATTAATGGGGCACTCAACTGAAGACTGCAAAGCTTTTCAAGATAAAGTGCAACAATTGATTGACAATAAGTACATATTCTTTCTAGAAGGAAATTTGGTTGTACGTGTTAGCTTCTCGCCCGAATGAGTTCAAGGCTTCAAGAGGCATCTCCTCAAGCCAGTGGTTCAGACAGGAAGACATCCTCAGAGCTGGAAATCCTTGGACATTTATCATTTGCATTTGTAGTTTCTTTCTTGTTAAACACTACTTGTTTTTAAATATTTTTGTTTTGAATGGTAATATTAATGATGTGGTCTGATGCGGTGTTTTCGCAAGTATACGAATCGCGTCAGAGTAATATGAAAGATTATCGATCCCACAGAGACCAAATGTCAATCTATCGGTTTCTATTGTTACGATGTTTATCTAAGGCAAATCAATCGGGAGTTTGTGAGTGCACAGTAAAAGCGAAGTAAAGTACGAAGATATAAAATTCAATTTAAAACAACAGGCCTGAATGTAATTCAAACAGTCAGATAGTATTCCAAATGCTTGTAAATAGAACCACTTATGGGGTAATGTTTTCTACTTATGAAAAGAACTAATTTAACGGGAACTGTCGCTTTCGCGTATTCAGAACCGAGTTTATCCCTTAATCGAACCCTCTTATTGTCACTTATAAAAAGGCGCGCATTTGTCGCTGTGAAAATTAGATACCATAGGATCACATTTAATGAACTAGGATCACATTTATTTCGACACCGACTTTGATTTATCCAAAGGAAAGGTTCAAGGTCAAAAACCTAAAGGGGGAGATCTAAGGTTCGGGGGTTGGTTACGCCTAGGGAAGGTATTAGCATCCTAAACGTCCGTGGTACTCTACGGGAGCCTCTCGTTTTATTATGTTATTTTTATTTTTTATATTTCGCTTGCTAAGTGTACTATGCTAAAGGTTGAGAACCCTAGGGGTTAGTATCTAGGTATTCTCGATAAGGCATCGCACCTTACGCCTACGTATCCTCGGGTGTAGAATAAGAGTATGCGTAGTTCTAAAAAGAGGAACTTCTTGACGGGGTCAAGGTTCCAGGGGTAGGTAAGTACCTATGGCAAGATACTTACATGGAGTGCGACGACTCCGATCCTAAGGCTAGGATAAAGGGAAGGGAAGGCCCTAAATTCCTATGTATGACACAACGTCAATGGAGGGAAACTTTTCATTTGGAAGTGAATTAGACAGGCAGATCAAAAGTCACAAGAGAATAGATATCAGTAACGAGACTTAATTAGATTTAAGATGATTATTAGGGATAAACTAAAAATCTGAATTAACTTAAGAAATAAGTAAAAGCTGTTTAAACCAAAATTTAAATTAAAACTAGCTAATTAACTTTAGTTTGTTTGGAAACTAAATGAACTGAATTCTACTAAAAATTTATAATAAAATCTAATTAAAACCAAATGAGTAAATTCTTAGAAACCAGACTAAATAATTAAAACTTATCTAAAAAATTTAATTCTAATTAATTAATTAATGAAAACTAATAAAATCTACTTGAAAGCTAAAAAATCTGATTAGAATTAAATATTTAAATCTAGATTAAAATTAATTAAATTGAAACAAAATGTTTAATAATAAGAAAACAAACTAAAATGAAAATTAAAAAAAAAATAAAACGTGAATAAAATAAAGAGGAAACAAGGGTCAGGCTGGTGGAGAATCCAGTGTGACGCAGGTCCGTGGAACTTGGTGCAACTCCATGGTTAAAAGCGTCAGATTAAATGTGTCAACAAATCAAACGATCCAACGCTAGGGTGCACGGTAAGCAGCGAGGGACAAGGCACATGGGATTGAATAAATAAGTTGCTGATGATGAGCTACGATGCTGACACGTGTCATCATCAATATCCCGAACACGATTCACGAGGTGACACACGGGCATTGGTGTCTGCTCATGGGATTACAAGGATAAGGCATAAAAACATCCCTAACTCAATTCTTAATAAACTTCGTCTCTCTCTCACGATACACCACCCTTCATTCCCAATTCCCCCCTTTTTTTCAGTTTCAACTCTTTCCCTTTCTAATAATCAACCCTAAAGAAGAATTCCGACACAAGAACGAAAACGGTAAACATACGAAGACGAAAACTCATTCCACAATTCACGCTACAATTCAAAATCAATTCAACAATAATTGTATTCTCAACAGGGCAATCGAAAGGAAATCGAAGGAAAGATACCGGTTTTTGAAGCTTTCACGGTGCAAGCAAAACGGCTATGGCGTCATCACCGGAGTGAGCTATGAATTGACATCGTCGTCGGCAGTTTGGGATGCGCGGTGTGCTTGTGAGCTTCTGAAGTGTGTCGCTTGCGATTGGACTTCGAGCGGTTGGTCGGTTCGTTGGGGCAACGTTGATGATTTCACCGGTAATTTTTGCGTATTCTACTCCTCTATTCTTCCTTGTGTTCACTGATGTGTGTTTGATTTTGTGAATTCCTAAGCCGCCTGAAAAATACCTCTGCCCATGTGTGTTTTGTTTGGAGCAGTAAATTGTTCTCGTGAATCTCCGTTCTACCTCTGTGTTGTGAATGATGTGCGAGGTTTTGCATTTGCGAATCGTTGCAGATATGTGTATATTCTGGATATTGTATGTGTATGTTTATGGTTGTGACATTCTGAACTCTCACATGAATGCTTCCCTGCTGCGTGTGGCTTTTTTTTAATTCCCTATCCTCAAATCGTGTGTATGTGTATGTGAGAATGGGTTTTCTGGTGTATGTTTGTGTATGTCCTTGTGAATTTTTCTCTGTTAAATTGGTTGTTCAATGGATTTGTGATGTGTATGAATTCGTGGTGTGAAGTGTGTATGGAAGAACTGTTTTTGGATGCATGGTTTGTAGTGTGTGTGAACCCGTTTTATTTTTAGAGAAAATAACACACGTGAGGGAAAGGAATTGGGATATTTTTTGTGTGAATTCCTCTTCTCTCTATGCCTCCTCTGAATCCTCCTCCTTTTTTCCTCTTTTATAGACTCAATTGTGATTAAGTTCTGATTTGTGAATTGAATGTACGAGATAGCTGTCGGTTTTTGGTTTTGGCAAAGAGATATTCTTGCTATGAGCTGTGATTAATGGTGATGATGTTACTTCCATTTCCATTCAAATCTGTCTAATTTTATTTTGGAAGTGTTTGACGTTTGAGATGAATGACGATTTCGTGCTGGTTCTGTTTTGGAAAAAATGATGGCTCTGATTATATGCTTCCATATTCACCCGATTTCGTCTGAGACACATTTTGAAACTTGTAATTAATGATGATAATTCTAGCTTGAAACACATCTCTTTATTTTTTGGAATTGTGTTTATTGTGTTTTTGGAATATTGGAACATCCTTTTTTCACATCGAATTTCTCTTTGAATGCTGGATTTGCCACGTTTGATGAGCAGACACTGTTACTCTTATTTGAAATTCTGCTATAAATATGCCTTGATCTTTCCTTCTTAGGCTCAACATGTTTGATGTGCCTTGATGATGATAATTTCTCTTTTCCACCCTGTCATGTTTTTTCTTAAAATGATTCTTGATATTTGGCTTGATTATGCAGGATTTTTGGCTTTCACTATGCTTTATATTGTGATTAATGCTGCTGACAGTTAGGACTTTGCATTGCACTTTTCAAGATGGAATTGATATCCACAAATAAGCTTAGCTAAGGATCTATATTATCCGTAATAACCTCGAGGCAGATTGCACAAAACGCGGGCCCTAAAGACGTTGTTCTTGGACCATTCCCTATAGAAAGACCACTTGCTACAGGTTGGCTTGCCATGGCATTTGTAAAATTCTGTAACAAGTTATGCAAACTTCAGTTTCCTGTATATTAACTTTTATTTGCATGTTCCATCAACTAGTTCATGTGGATATTGAAATTCCTATTGTACTGCAGCCAATAATGAAATTAGCATCTTTTGGCATCCGATACACAAATCAATTAGTGCCCATTTCCAAACCTTCTACGGCAGCCACAGCCGAAAAAAAAGCCCAATAACCGTCACAATCTTTTTGATCTCTAATCAACAGTGGTTTGATGATGGACTTTGTATGCCATGAAAGTTTCACTTCCATTAAACCAAACGCAACAATAACACAACTTAAATTTTATATAACAATAAATCACCTTGAGCTTTTACAATTTGAACCTTCTTGAATTTACATGCTTGAACTCCATGATGACTTGATTCAATTTACATGCCTGAACTCCATGATAACTTGATGAATTTGTAATCTTGACACGGGGCCTTGGGACATCAAACGTGACTTGAAACATCTCATAACATTTGAAATTTAATTCATGGCACAAGAGGAGTTTGACCACTTTTTGACAAATTACGATTTTTCGAACCACAAAAACTCAACGAAAACCGACTTGCGCTTGCATCACAAGTAATGAGAACTTGAAACGGAAATAAATGCCTTGACGAATCCTTGAAAGAAACCCTGGCATGCCTGATCTTTAATTAACATAGCTCAAACATCGTAAATAAGGCAACTCTGATCTTCCGGGGATGTGCACGGAGGCCATCGAGGAATTCTGAGGCAAACAAATAGTAGAAAACCCTAGGACCTTTTGAATCAAATTCCATCGGTCCCGTCTTGAAGCATTTGACTGAGAGAATGAGCACCAACTCCACTTGAAACCAGTGTTCCTGCACGAACCCGTTAGTAATAAAATATGCTGACATGCAAGATGATGCACAAAGATGTGAAATCTTATAAATTAGGGTATGACAGCATTGCGTTAAAGTAATAAACCTATTTTTAAGAAATATAGTTTCTTGACTCAGTTGAAAAGTATTTTGACTTGGAACTTTTAACAAAAAGAGGTTCATGCGAACCGGACTTTAAACCCATAAACACGTCCGAAAATAGTTTTAAAATCGCTTTTCTAAAGTATTAAAAACTCCTACTTAACTAGACAAAGTGCTTTCGCTTCCTTTGAACAGTTAAGACTAACCAAGTTTAACCAAAGGTTGGACGACTTTCGATCTTACCCAACAGAAATAAAGTGCAGAAAACTTGTGTCAAAAATCAGAATAACCCCTAAGCATTTCTATTGACACCTTGTATGGAATACTACTTTAACTATGATCCTTACATTCTAACCTTTAAAATTTAGCCGGACAAGGAAATGTAAATAGACATGTTGAAATAGATCATGTTAAAGTAGATTCTTTTTTAAGTAAATAGTGCGGGAAAGTAAATAGTGCGAGGAAGTAAATAGTGCGGGAAAGTAAATAGTGCGAGAAAATAAATGGTGCGGGAAAGTAAATAGTGCGAGAAAATAAATGGTGCGGGAAAGTAAATAGTGCGAGAAAGTAAATAGTGCGAGAAAGTAAATAGTGCGAGAAAGTAAATAGTGCGAGAAAATAAATGGCACGGGAAAGTAAATAGAAACCTGATCCAAATCGGAGGCTTTAAATCTGGTACAACTGGAAATAAATGACTGGAAATGAAAATGGTGGCAGGATTAACTTCTACCAGAGTGCTCCAAACTCAATTACAGACTCGATCAAACAGTGTGATAACTCCCCGATGTGAGAAGTTTATCACTTTACAATACTGAAAATATATGGCTTGAGTTCTGAAACTAGGCTTGGATGATGAAAAAAGATCAAGGACTCATCTATTTATAGCCTAGGAAAAACTATGGAAAGACCAAAGTGCCCCCCCAACTTCTTTTGGGAGGGAAACCATACGACAAAGGTGGCGCCCGCCACCCCCTCATGGCGCCCGCCATGTGAACCAAGGGTAAAAGAAGTGGAGATCGTGGCAGTTGACAGCAGTTGACTCATATCCAAGTCATGGCCAACCCTATGGCGCCCGCCATGGTGGATGCCATGTGTACAATTTCCTCAAAAACTGGTTTTCTTGCTCGTTTTTCTTCATTTCTTTACGAGGAGCTCTGGGAATACAAAGAACCTGAAAACCAAACAAAACACAAGCATAACACAAGAAAATAGCAATAAAATCCTAAGAAACATGTGTAATCCGAGTCAAATACGTAGTGTGATTCAGTGTTATCATGGTCATACATTTTTTTGAATTAATCATGCCATATTCGCTCATTTTTCTTCACATATATCAAAAAACAAAAAAAAATTCATCTATATACCTCTCTTCCATTTTCTTTACCAAATTGTTGTTTAGCAAAGATTGGAGGGAGGATGATGAAAACGAGATACCCATAAGTGCTGATAGTATGCTTTCGGATAAAATCCTGCTGATGATGTACATGCATTGTTTCAAATCCCCAAACACTGGAGAAATAAGGAGTTAGTCCTTAGTTAACCACTTCGAGCCTAAAAGTAGGAGTTTCCTTTGGATCAAAAAACCCTTACGCTTAACCTGGGGCATGGGTAGTGTTCAGTTAACTCGACAATGTATTTGAATTACAAAATGAAACATCCCGTCTGATGACCATTCATATGCTACTCTTCGCGTACATCCTGACACGTTGATGGAATCATGCAAAAGCTAGGGTGGTTGTCCTTCAATGACCGATAACTTGGCAGTCGCAAGTCTTAAAAAATAAAAATAAAAAAACCCCGCTAAATCGAACACCCAAAGAGGCGACTTAGGCAAAAATTAGGGCAATCCCGGTGAACTTAAAAAACAAAATCAGTCCAGGAAAAATTAGGGATCAAAAATCAAAATCAAAAGAGGTCCTTAAATACCCAGTCAAGCAAAAAAATAAGATTCAGTGACCACCATATCAAAAATCCAGAGGTCACTGAAATCCATGAGAATAGAAAAATAAGGTGACTTCCATTTCAAGCAAATCTTGAATCCTTAGCGTCACTCTTACACCGTCAAACTATAGATGCGTGTGTGAATTTAACTGAACGTAGGACTTGAGATCATCACGAAGAAGGGGTGGGTACAAATCAAATTTTGAGCCTTATATCCTTTGTTTCTATAACCGTGAACTAGACCACGTTACAACCCTCAAAAGACCTAATTGAGGCGAGGTTTATTCTGAAAGCATACTACAACAATGTTGCGTAAACTGACTCCTATGGATTTGCTAATCACTTGTATTGGTGTCATATTCTTGCTACATCTTTCACTAGCTAAATTAGCACTGTGTTTGGACTAACGATCCATCTGTCACACACTATCACATCATTCTAATAATGATTGATTTTCCAAACTTGCATGAGCATTGCATTAAAATTACTATTTTTGAATAAGCAATTTTAACTACATGTCAGTACTTGGCATCAAGGAAATTCCAAGTAATAGTCAGAGGAAATTGATCATTCAACAATGCTGACCTGAATCGAAGGCATGACATCCAATGACTATGTTGACCAATAAACTAGTCAAATTGAAACAAATCTCCAAGTATCAGTAGATCAAGGAGGAAGAACCACCTCAGTTTTTAGCCCATCTGGGGAAAAACCCTCAAATCAAGGGAAAACCACTGCAAGGTTCAAACACTGGGGAAAATCGTCTCCGATCATGTTATGGTATGGTCATTTTGAAGGTGAATTCCTTCAAAGACCCTACGGACTGGGGCAAGACAAGTTGCAAATGAGAAGTTTCCCTTCATGATGTTGTCATACCCCAAATTTACCCTACCTTTTAAAATTTCCATTTATCAAGCCATGATCACCTAAAATTTGTCCTTGGGATTGTGTATGCACATATTGGGAGTGCGAGCTCGTGCTAAAGTGTTGGTTTCAGGTAAAGATAGAAGAAAGAGGTGCCCTCAGTCTTATGACCAGACTTCAAAACAAGATTGACTGCCCAAACCATGCGACTGATTGACTTCAATTGATTTCTAGTGACTTTAGGCCATGTTTTAAGATGAGCTCAAGCTATGTTCCAAGATGACATTAAGGTCATGTTTGGACTTGTTCAATCCAAGTTTGAATTGGTACAAAATGAAGTGGTGATTTTAAGGCATATGTGAGGTAAGTTTCAAGGATCGTGCATCATAACCAATGTGTGATCAACGTACATGTTCAACCCATGTCACGTTGGAAAACTATATTAAGGCATAATTTGAGTTGTATTCAAGTGGAAATCAAGTCCTCAAGTGGTATTAAGATCATGTTTAAGTTGTGTTTCTTTAAGTTATGATGCAAATTAATCTAAGTCCATGTTCAGAGTTATGTAAGTCATGATTAGTTCATTTTCAAGATATGTTTTGAAATAGATTCGGTCACTCGTTTCTAAAGGCAAGTTTGGAAGTTTCAGCCATGAGGGGTTAATTGTCAAGACATGATTTACAAAGCCATCAAAAGCCTTCAAGTTGAGTTTCGAGCCATAGTTGCAAGGAAATATTCAAGTCATGTGTAGATTTATTTCCAAACCATAAAACAAGCTTACTAAGAAAGTTTCCAAATCAAGTTAAGTCATGGTTGAAAGTCATTTTTTAAGCTTTATTGTGGTTACTGATTGACAGGTCATGGATGGAAGTTTTCTTCAAGACATATTAGGATTTGGCAAGTCATGACTAAAGTTTTAAAGATTTTTCAAGTCATGTTTGAATTTCTCAAGTCATGATTGGGCTTCATGAGCATTTGTTGTTGCAAGCCATGTTGAATTTGCTTTAAAGTTGTTTCAAGATCAACTCAGACCAAGTTTGTTTCAATTCGTTTTCATGCCATGTTTTGCAAGCCGTGATTAGAAATGGTTTCAAGTTAGGGTTCAAATGTTTCGAGTGTTGTTTTAGTTTATGACCAAGTTCTCAATCCATGACTAAGTCATGTCCAAGCTTGTTATGAACCAACCCATGAAAGATTTGTTTTCAAACTATATGCAAGTTGCTGCAAGCCGTGTGAAGCCCTTCATGTCTAATTCCCCAACAATAATAATATTATAATTCTAAGATTTGATCTCATTAAACATCAGTACAACAAATTTACAGCCTTTGGTTTCTACATGCATCTAGTTTTTTAAATTTCAAAGGTAACAAAGCAAAATTACAATTTGATCACAAAGGAACTATTTGGAATTACAAGTCTTGTTACAAAATTACAATAATACTAGGCCTAGAAGATCTAATGCTATAGTCCAGACAAGGAAACTTGCCATTTCTAAGTTGACGCTATGACCTTTTCATCCTCGTGCCAAGGTAACTCCAAGAGTAAAAAAAAACCAAACTGCCATCATCAATCTCCTTTGTGCCAATTCAAGTTATTCACCAATCCAAGCTACCTCATCCAAGTCTTCATGAATCCAAATTCCACCATCATGCCAAGCCATTACCATGCCAAGTTGCTCCATAAGTGCATACATGTAAAGAGGATGAAATTGATACTTAGTACAACACACAAGCAATACAATGTTTAAGACAAAAGCAAAACCACAAATCGAAGGCCATTCATAGTACAAAAACAAACACTTGAAAATTAACACAAAATGAAAACAAAGTTATTCCAACCTATGTCAACAACAAAGATGAAGATCAAAGGCACATCAAGGAATTTTTGAAGGAAGTTTTGCTCTCCAAGAAGCTGCTGAAGTCTATCTTGTTAGTTTGTTTGCAGACACTGATCTTTGCACCCTTCATGCTCAAGTCACTTCCTCCAATCCAAGCTTCAAAGCAGCAGCTTCATCAACCCAACTCGAGCCAATGTACCATGAAAAGGAAAAGAATTAAGTCACAATTAAGGTTGATATCTAATCCGCTGTCGCGCGCAGATAAAAAATGAGTGATTTTTAAAACAGTAGTAAAGCGATAGTGACTCGAGTATCGTATCACGAGGATTCTTGATTTAATTTAACCAACTAAAACGATTGTGGGGGGTTGTTTTGTTTTAGAATTCGATTAAGAAAAAAAAACAGAGCAAATAAGTGATTATTGAAATAAGTGATTAAAACAGGTTAATCTACCGGTTCGACTACCAACTTATCGTCGGTCATTACAATTTCAATTCCCTAAGCGGTTATAATTCCTATTCGATTGCAATATTGAGAAAACAAGCGTCGACAATATTACACGAGTTATGTCCCTAATCACCGAATTAAGCAAACGGTTCACCGAATTAAGCAAACGGTTAAAGATAGCGCGAAATAACGAAAAAGCTAAGTTAAATGCGATTAACGTAAGGAACATGCATCAACCGAATTAAATCTAATCTATTCTATAAAAAAGAATTAATTAAACAAAATTTATAGAACAAATTAGAAAGGAACTAAATTAAATTGAAATTGATAAGAACCCCAAAGTTTTACGGAATTCAGATCCGGCAGATTTCCCCTCAGGATTAGTTCGTCCTGGAATACGTGAAAGCTAGCTTAAAAATGGTCGTACGAATGAAAACCTTATAAAAAAATAGGTTTTTTCACCACTAACTCAAACTGGGTAGGAAACATAAACCAGACCCATAAAACGACCCGAAACAAATTGTTTTCTAAACTCAGAATTCTAGTTCTGACTTCAACGACTTATTTGACCATCTTTCACTCCGAATCAGCTTCTATGTAAACCACAAAAGTTGTAGCTCTCTGTCTTAGCTTTCCGTCGACTGGTAGAACGCGTAAACCCGATTCTCTTAGCTTAAGTTATGACCTGCGCAATGAAAGGTATCAAATAAGTGTTAATGCTGAAAAATAAGCTGCGGAAATAAAATAAAGGTAGAAACAAACTTAAATATGAAAACACATTAAAATAGTAAAAATACTCAAATAAACTGTAGGAATGCCTAAGTACAAACATAAGAGAATGTGCATTAAAATGCACTGATCAATATCAAAAGTAAAAGGAGGCTTAATTGTGCACCAAAACAAAAAGAGTACAAGGAGGCTTAATTGTGCACCAAAATAAGAAGAGTACAAGGAGGTTGATATTAGCAAATTCCATGTATGATGCAAACAAGTCACAAGTGCATACCACAACAAAAAATTGTCAATCAAATTCGCAAGCACATAATTCTCAGCATCTAGCAGCAGCATACAAGTCACACAAGCATTCACAAGTTACATTGGGGACCACAACTCACAAGAAGACAAAAGAGAAAATTTCACTGTAAAGAGAATAATTCACTCATACATGAAAATCCCACGAAATCAGTGCATCTCCTCACCACCTCTAACGGGTTTTCTGTGGCTCTCATCACACCTCACCATTCTAACAAACTTCACACGTGATTAAAAAGCAAAAACCTATGCTATTTAAGCTACACTATTCACTCATAAAACACACAAGAACACTTGAAAAAACCTGAGAAAACCCTACAAAGTTTCTACACAGTAAGAACCCTAAATTCCGTTAAAGCTCATATTTAAAATCTTTTTGAGTCTCACACTGAGACTAGAAACTGCTTAAGCTAAAGGCCACTCAGAGACACCTCCATTCACATGCATAGAAGATCACAAAAGAAGCAGAAACAAGAGATTAAGACGCAAGAGAAAAAGCGAGATCAGAGAGTACCTTGATACGCTAAGAGACTCCTCAAAAGGGTTCTTCAAGAGGTACTCCCGTTGAACTCTGATTTGCTTCACTTTGAACCTTATTGCTTGAATTTATGTTGATGATGCCCTCTGAATAGTGTATTTTACTTCTCCTACTGTGATTTTCTCGATTTTGTTTAGTTTTTGGCCTAGGGTTCCATTTGGGAACAAGGTCGATTCGTTGATTTGGGTAGGTTTTAGAAAAATCTAGTTTCGTATTTGAAAAGAGGGTAAAAAGTTGAGGGGGGGTCATTGTTGGCCATTTTGAGTTTTGGGGTGGTTGGCCAGAGGAGAATGGCAGCGGCCACCGCGCGACACTGTCTTCTCTAGCCACTATTTAGGGCTCTGGCGAAGCCATTTGCAGAGAGAGTGAGACGAGAGAGAAGAGCGAGGATAGGCATGATTTGGGTCAAAATGTATAATGCACCCTTTTGTTTCTATTCTGAACATCTTGCCATGCATGTCCTCAAGAGATTGGCTGGCAGAGGTTACCGGTGACAAGTGTCACCGGTCTTATCCCATTCCCGATCCTATGTGAGGCCTTCCGTCGTCTTCACTGTGCACACGTGTTATCAACCCTTGGATCAAGAGTCAGATGTTGACTCTTTGCAGATCAACGCCCCAGATCTACCCTGAGGTCAACTGCGTTGACTAGAGTCCTTGTGGACTCTCTCCTTTCAGCGTGGGCTTATTGTTATTGGGCCCTGTTTTTTTTTCTTCTACTAATTGCATCCCCTATTTCAGTCATCTATCCTGGCCCATCTATTTTCATTCTAATTAATTTATTGTTTTTAGGTTTTAATGTTTTGTCTTAAAAGAAACAAAAAAAATTATTATTTAAATTCTTTTTTTAATAATATCAAAATATTATTATTTGATTAATTTAATTAAAATATTTTATTTAATATGAATTAATCTACTTAATGATTAATTTTATTAAATAATTGATTTTAATTTAATTAATTATATTAAATTATTT
This sequence comes from Lathyrus tuberosus, assembly GCA_022829125.1. NCBI lineage: Eukaryota > Viridiplantae > Streptophyta > Magnoliopsida > Fabales > Fabaceae > Lathyrus > Lathyrus tuberosus. Next base: position 601,399 of record JALAZF010000924.1, on the reverse strand, counting down.
TCCCTAATTCTAAAAACCAAAAATATTTTATTTCAATTTCAAATTTAATAATTATTTTAATTGCTCACATTTTCCTTAAATTCTAAAAAAACTAAAAAATCCTTTTTATTTAATTCATAATCTTTTTTATTAACTAATTCTCAATTATTTCTATTAAACCATTTTATTTAATATTAATTAACTTTAATAGTTAATTTTATTAAATATTTTAGTTTAATTTAATTAATTATTTGAGTTTTTATTTTCACTATTTTAAATCTAAAATCTAAATATAATTGAGTTGTGAGATTCCCCTCTTTTTCCTTTAGATTAACCTTAGGATTAGGTTACTAATTAGATTAACATGTCTTGACTAACTTTTTTCCCCATTTTACCTAGTTTATGGCTTTTTTGTGCGGTACTTATACATATTACTCATGTGTGCTTTATCATGCCTCAGTTATATTTATGTCATTCATCACATGCTTCTTCAAAACAAGTCATTTTCAAACTAATACCTTGACTTAATGTCAAGCCCTTTTCAAACACCTTGTAAGTAAATCATTTTCACGATCGCCATCAACCTCACATAGCCTCCTCTTAGGCTTTATACAATGATACTTGTTGCACATTTCACACTCTTGTTTGCATGCATATGTGTGATTGATTTACTTTAAGTATGTCTTGATATTATCCCCATTTGAGCAAATGTACCCCTTTCCCATGAGATGGAATGCTTGTTCTCGGTTAGGTAGTCTAATACAAGATTAAAATCAACCTCTTTTAAAAGAACAAACAAGCTTAATCCAACGTCAAGCATTTTCCAAAACAAACTCAATTAATCACTAATTTATTCTCTAACATACTTGATCCACATATCGAGTCCCATTACCCAATTTTTAAGTCGAGCGCTTTTGCCTCGCCATCGACCTTACCTTAAACCACTAGGACCTCCTTTCCATTAGTTTAAACCTTTAATGTTTGGTACGAAATTTCAAACCTCGATCTACATCGAGCATTTTACAAATCAAATAAAATGCATTTAACTATACTTAAATATCATTTCATAAAAAGGTGAAGTATGGGTGGTCGAGTCTTGATCTTTCTCCTCGATTGTTTGGGTGCGAGTTCTCTTACTCGTGTGTAGACAATTGACACCTCTAAAACACTTTTAACTCGAATAACATTCAAACCATTTTCTAAGCACTCATTAAAACACGTAATCCATATCCAAATACCGCTTTCATAAAAAGGTGAACTGAGGGTGGTCGAGTATTTGATCTTTCTTCTCAATTGTTTGAGTGCGAGTTCTCTTACTCATGTGTGAACAATTGTCACCTCTAAAACATCCAATACGACTAAAACTCTCTTTTCTCGCCTCGTGTGATCGAAACCCTAAAACACATTCGAATCAAATTCT